>CM067299.1:25917426-26309981 GCA_034231615.1 Meghimatium bilineatum
TTGTTCTAGTGCCATCTGGCTTTATATTACACTTTTAATTTATACAAGCATGAGAATAAATTAAAAATTGTAGAGACTAACGAGAATTGAACCAGGTCCGTCCTAATTTTAATTTAGCGACAATAACCCTAGAGCTGGCCATTCCTAAATATTATCAGGTTAAGTTAGTGTGTCGCCAATCGTCTTTTGACCCTGAACTGTGCAAGATAAATGAAGTTTTGCAGCATGTCCACTATACGCAAGTTTACGAATTATATATATGTTTGTATGTATGTAATTTTGTGTATATGTATGTATTTGTAAATAGGAGCATATAATATACAGCTTGTCTATTATATATATATATTATATATATTTATATATTATTATATATTATTATATATTATATTATATATATACTATTATATATATATATATATATGTGTGTGTGTGGGTGCGTGCGTGTGGATATTTTACTATGTTATATATATATATATATATATATATATATATATATATATATATATATATATATATATAATATATATATATATATATATATATATATATATATATATATATATATATATATATATATATATATTTCTTTTCTTCTTCAGCGTTCATTCTCAAACTCCCACTGAATATCTCTTGTATCAGGACCATGGTCCTATTAGATTTCCAGAATGATGTAGTCCAGAGAATGCAGAGAATGGAAATGCGTTGTGTCGCCGTTTAATTTGCGCCAATGGCTCGACACATCGGTTTTCGGTTGATATATATACGATTGGTGGTGGAATGCGAGTAAATGATTACGTTTTTGGGTTAGGCGGGGAGTGCGTGTTTCGTTTATTTTGGGAAGACAGGGGAGTTTGACGAGGGTGATGGGTTAAGTGTTTCAGAGTACGTGTTTCATTCTTTTAGAAAGAGAGGAAATGTGGCAGAGATGAGTTTTAAGTGTTTCATTCTTTTGGGAAAGAGCAGTAGAGAGGAGGGGGGGGGGGAGATTGTAAGAGTTTCCTTCTTTTGGGAAGAAGTACTGACGACCATGAAGTTAAAGTTACTGATTTCATGATGAGATGAAAGATGATTCGATACAGTGTAATGCGTTCATTAAACAACATCATCGGACTAACTGCATCAATTTCAAAGAGCTTATTAACTCTGTTTATATCTTGTAGTATTGGATGTAGAAAGACAAGATACAATTCAGATTTGTCATTGCTTTCCGCGTCTTTCGTTAGTTGAAAGTGGTTTCAATTAATGAAACTGATAAAGCATCTGTTGAACACGTGATACACTTGACAGATAATGAGTATTTGTCACTTAGAATTTTAGTGGATTTTCTCTTACATTTATGTATTTGTACAAATTGCTATAGTTTTGCTGCCGCGAGATGCTACGATAATGCACGTTGTACGTTTCTGATGCCATAAACTCTACATTTCTAGCAGACACTTTTGTTGGGTACGATGAGACGTACTGAAATTAATGGCAGATGCAACTGCTAAAAGAGAAATCCACAAACTAGTCTAATTTACTCCACAAGGTTATAAAATACGGACCCCACTACTTGAACAAGATTATTTTCTGAAACGCAGTACTGCAGTAGCCATTTGCCAACCCAACCCACTTTTCAACAGCAACTCGCTTCCGTTTTAAGAATTCAATTATCATTTCAAATATAATGTGTGCTGCTAATTTTAGATCTGTAACTTTCATTGAATTGTGCAGTTTTTCCTAAACTTCTTAGAAAATAATGCAGCATTTCGGCGATGTTTTGGTGTAGCAGCATATGCGAATATGCCATTCCTTTTCCTAGTCACAGTTACGTTTTCCGTGTTTACCATTTACTCGTTATTGAAAAATACCAAAAGAAAAATTCACAAACGCTTAATTTACTTTTACTGAGCCCAGCCCACTCAGACCGTAGTTCGATCACTGGAACTACTCATTTCAATAGTTTCAACCAATCCAAGTTACCCTTCTATTTTCTTGAATTATGCCTGCGTAAAAGTCAGTCATTAAATTATCAGGTTACAATTTCAAAACTAAATAAATTTGTATATTAATTTTTCAACGCTTTTCCCAATAATTTCAAACTAACTACAAAAACAAAACCAATTCAAGAAACCGGTACTTCAGGTCATTTTTACATTTTGGTCATGTAAGATATAGTATTTTATAAAAACACAACCGAAAAAGAAACCGGTACTTTCTAAAAACAAAACCAGCTCAAGAAATTGCACTTGCGACATATAAAACTTTCCCACTGCTAAGACATAAAATTGGCTCAATATGGTGGAAAACCACTGAAGTGGCAACAAGTCACTGAAACTGGTGTGATAAAACTAGAAACCGGAATTTAAATTATGAAAAACACAAAGTCAGTATATTTAAAAGTGACTTCCCGGGCCTGCATTCTAGGAAAGAACCAATTGGTTACAATATTCAGCCCATCTATTAGTTGTTTTTCATTTAGCGGTTTGCTATTTGTGTCTTCTATAATCGATATCTTAGCTTTCTGTAGTTGTGTTAGTTATACGGCATATGCTTACTGCGGTTGGTCATGTCGTATAGTTGTGTTGATGGTCTCACATTTGTCATTAATCCATTTCTCCTTTACTTATTTAATTTGGAATCTTTTATTTGTGATCACTTTACTATACTGTCCGGCTCTGTGGCGAAGTGGTACAGAGCGCGTCTGTGACGGCAAAGGTACCGAGTTCGATCCTCACCACAGGCAATTGTGCATCCGGACCGTTCAGAAAGCAATGGCAACCTACTGAACGTATTTATATTGCCTAGAAAATCACCACAGCCAATACATATACATCACGTATACATTCAGATTTAGCTGGGTTGATAGCTACGTCCTGGATAGGATATGCTACCAATTTACTATATTGTGATTTAGAAGCTAAACGCTCGTGCCATTCTTAATTTCTTTTCTAGTATCGCATAATTTTAATATCATTTTGTTATCCATGGCTTATGTGGGGTCTCAAAAATTTTACCGAGTATTTCTGTCGGTCGTCTCCGAAATGGCTTTTTTGAGGTTTTTTATCATTGTATCTCTATATCGTCTTAAATGACATTTAATGCTGAAAATTTACCACCTAAATTTGCCAGTAGGATTCCTTCAACTTCTGGGCAATTAAATTTGTCTAGACCGAAACTTATTCTGGAGTGATATTTTAGTGTCATTGCCTCTTCAGCTTTGTTTTAGCTTTGCAATTACCAATTCATGATCACTGCCATGCGCCAACATTTGTACCAGGAAACGTTCTGATCCTGGCTTTATTAATGTAGGATTTAAACCGTTTTTAAACATGAATATAGTCTATTTATTTATGCACTTACGTGGATATTGAATATCACGTTCTCCTTCTGTTTTATGAGGACATAGACTCTATAGTTAGTTTGTAAATTAGTTTGTACTGGAAAATCCCAGAGGTCTTTGTTTATGCTCATTTGTTTCTCCAAACCAATATTTGTCTACTATGCTAGATCCCTGCTCATAAGGATCTGGTCCTATTTTGGCATTTCACTTTCCAAGTACTATGAGATTCTATTCCTTCGAAATGTTTGTAATTGCCTCTACTATTTTAGCATATAATTCATCAATTGCATCTTTCTAATATTCAGATGTAGGGGCGTATACATTCAGATTTAGTCATGTATACATTCAGATTTAGTCACGTATACATTCATATTTAGTCACGTATACATTCAGATTTAGTCACGTATACATTCAGATTTAGTCACGTATACATTCAGATTTAGGCATGTATACTTGAATGACAGAAATGTTCTTTGGTTTAACAGTCATTCGTATAGTTATAACCGGCTGTTGATCGGCGTGCAACTGATGATGGTGTTTATTCTACTCTTGTTGACAAGAAATCCTACTCCATGTTGGTGCTGTTATATATGATTAATACTTGTAGTGTATATGTAATGAGTATTGTAAAGTTTGCACAATGTTTACGTGGAGTGTGAGTGCATGTGTATTTGTTAATGTGTGAACATTCGTTTGTGTGCAAATTATTTAAGAATCTCATGGACAGCGGGAATGATTAATGAGCGCTAGCTGAGAAAAGCCAATGCAAAAAAAAATAAAAACCATGCATGGGAACACCTTCATATTTATCATCGTTTCAGCAACAACGCTATGAAATATTCATCTCCCTCTACCGTGCTGCGACAAGACAAATAACGACATAACTGGATGAAACAAAACACAAATGTCATATTATGAAGGAACTAATTATCTTCAAAATCATAGGAAGAGGGAGAGTAACAACCTGAGAGAACATAAACAAGAACTTGGAAAAGGGGGAGTGACAACCTGAGAGAACATAAAGAAGAACTTGGAAGAGGGAGAAAGGCAACACGAGATAACATACAGACAAACTTGGAAGAGCGGGAATGACAACCTGAGAGAACATAAAGATGCACTTAAAATATTTAGACCACTGGTGCACAACTTAAAAGTCACACATTTTTTATAAGTGGCCACGTAAAAATAATTAGACATGGGGAAAGAGATACGGATCTGTTTAGGGGAGTCACAGATAGGTAATTTGTGGCGATATTTTAAAGATATAATTATGCCTTAAAGAATTTGACAAAATCAGAGTAACAATAGAAAAATGAGTTCTTTCCTGAAATACGGGACTCGCTACTTAAACGAAACTTAATGACGAATGTGATGTAGTAGCAGGCATTGGACACTTCTTTGTAATATATATATATATGACTTTTCATGTTCATTACCTGTTTGTTGAGAGATGAGTGCTTGGGCGGGTGAGTGCGTATTTGATTATGTTCGGATGCTAGAGGTGAAGGAAGGGGAGAGAGTGTGTTTTTCTGCTGAGAACAGGGAGAAGGTATGCATATGGGATGCGTATTTCGTATTATTATTTCAAATAGAATCCCTGATGATCTGGATGTAATAGATTCCTGGTCCCAGGAAAGCCATCACAATTTATGTTTTCGCTAAAATATAATAAAATCTAGAGCAGATTTCTGTGAACATTCAAATTCCCTACATTTTTGCTGGCCCTGTCGTAGATCCATCCTTGAATGAACAGCTAAAATATAACAAAATCATAATGTATCAAACCTCAGAATTTATCACTCTACGTCGCCATCTTGCAACCACATGATAAATACAATAGATAGATATATAAAATATCGCGTATCATCATGCATAATTGATTCAGGATGTCTATGTCGGTGTTTTCATCAATGATCAGCAAATAACCAGTCATGTAGATCGTTGAATAAATCTTCATGCATTGGTAAGCTTAAAACTCGTGTGATCAGTGTGGTACCTTTCGTATCGTTTATTGCAACATCGTTGCTGCGGATTTCTCGATGTCTTCAGGAGGATCAAATGTTAGAATACTGGAGTGACATGCAAGGTGTGCTGCTAAATTTAGAGCTTCCACTTTAATTGAATTGTGCAGTTTTTCGTTGAAAACAGAAAGTATACTTCTTTAGTTAGAGTGATGCAGCATTTCGACGATGTTTCTCCACTAGCAGCATATGCAATTAGATCACTGCGTTGAGCGCGGATATCAGAATTACAAACCCGACGTTTGGCTTTGGTTTCATATCCTAGTATGTTGCAAATCCAATCTATCCATTCTTCTTCCTTTTTCCAGTCACAGTTGTAAGGCTTTCCGTATTTACCATTTAAATGTTTTTGAAAACTACTAAAAGAGAAACTACAAACTAATCTAATTTACTTTAAAGTTTGCCGATAGTCCAGCTCACTGAGACCATAGTTTCATCACTCGCTTTACCCGTTTCAATCAGCTCAACCAATCCAACTTACCTTCATATTTTGTTGAATTTTACATCAGTCATCAAGAGTCCGATAGAGATTTTGGGCATTCAGAGAAGTGAGCAAATGTTACCTCTCTAGAGAAGACTTGAGAAAAGGTCCCAAATTCCAATAGACATATCATAGGCCTATTGCATAAAACTCCCGCCATAATTGATACGTGCTCACTGCACATTTAGTAGCAGACGGAGCCAATTTCAAAATCATCACTAATATTTATTAGACTCCCTAAATCAAAACATACAGTAACAAAGTTTTAAATTTGATTAAACCGACAATTTTTTTTTAATGTTTTACTGCTAAAATATTAACATAGCGATAATTTCTATAAAACGTACGCTACTGATTGCCTAAAAAACTAAGCAGATAATTGGTGTGTGTTTTCTAATCAGTTCAAGAAATCGCTTCAGAGACATGCACAATGTTGAAGTGTTTAGGGTCTAAAACTGGTGCCGTTGTGCGGGATTCAACCAGAAGTCGCTGCGTTAAAAACTAGAAACCGAAAAATAACTTAACGAAGTCGGTATATTGAAAAGTGCGACTTTCGGAGTCCATATTTTAGAAAAGAACCAAAAGAGTATCCAGAAAAGGGGCAGCAAAAGAAAAACAGATGAAAAACATTTGATTATAACGAAGGAAATTATACGTCTTCACCTCAAAAAAGTTAACTATTATAAGAAACAATTCCTTTCGTTTCATTCATGACGTTATAACGACATATCGATATAAAATTAGAATAATATTTGATTTTGATCAACTACAATCAATTGTTATCTGCGATAATCTTCACATCGCACATAACTTCTTATCAGATCAATCAACAGATAATTCGGTTATTAAGATTGAATATATTTATTTTCTCTTCTATTACAATTTCATGTAAAAAACTACATCTGTGATCTTCATGTCCTCTCTCCCCAGGTTGTGTTTACCTATTCTTGTTTGAGCTATGCTATGATAAGTATTCTGCTGTCACTGTGAGAGATTTCGTGTACAAGATAACATCCCTTTTATATTCCATTTTTTCACCAATCACATTTTATAATGTGCAAACATCTTTGTCAAATATTTCGCTCATGTTTGTATCGTTCCATTTATGAATTGATCCTTTCCTGTTAACACCCGTGCTACAAGGACGTAACCATTTAAAGGGGTGGTAAGAAATGAAACACTTTCGATATTACACTAACGTCATTGATCTGACAGTATAAAACTCTTAGATACATGCACCTGCCATATATCTGCAAATTCACGTGGCAAAAATATGTCAAATTTCAACAAATATGATCTACATTTCGTTTTACTTAACCCTTTAGCCTCTGCGCACGAGTTTACTTGTGATTCTCTCTGACTAACAAAGTGGAGTTAATTGGTTGTTGTTTTTTGTTTTTGTTTTTTATTTCGTGTTGAATCTCCACATTACTAAAAATGATTTCACTGTGAAATCACCAAGCGCCAGTGTGTGTCAAACATTACATCCGTGTGGTATGTTTTTTATGGTGTCATAAAAATTGCAGTAACGTGGAAGCGCTTATATTTTGTAGGACAAGAAAATGTACCACAGCTGGAGAGTCATTGACAAAAAGAATTAAACACAATTGGGATCATTTACTGAGAATAATGCAACAGCTAAAGTGTTACCCTTTTAAATTGTCACGTGGATGCAATACGGGTGTTGACAGGGAAGCATGAATTATAAATTTTGTGTATTTCTTATAATATAAATATTGTCACCACTTGCATTCTTTCACAGTTGTTTTATGTTTTTATGTTTTGCTGTGGGTTTTTGAATAGCCAGCTAGATTTGTCTTGTATTAAGAAACTAGATTGCACCGAATTTTTATAACAATGTTGCATGTTTCATACTTTATATTTCACTCAGAATTGCACTTTTATCTGTGCCAGTGATATAATTGCACTTTTATCTGTGCCGGTGATATAATTGCACTTTTATCTGTGCCGGTGATAAATACTGTTTTGTGAATGTTATTTCAGTTGAGATAAGGTGAAATATATGTCTAGCATGTATGGGGTCAACATTTATAAATCAACACAGATTCGAATGATGCTTACATCTTTCCGGTGCACTAGTGATACCGCGTGATATGCATGTCCATATGTGATTATCTTCACTGCTGTGTTGTGTTCTGTCCTCTGGGCACATTGGTTTTTTTTTCCTTCGAAAATTGCATCATTGTGTGAAAACAGACTTAAAAATGTAATTCGTATTATTAAATCAAAGGATCACGAGTATTGGTTTGTGCCCCATATGAGGAGTATAGAGTAGCGACACTGATTCCTGCTATGTATATCGTAGGAGGCAACTAAGGGGATTTTGTGAGTGAGAACAGGCGGAGTTAGAATTTTCATTTAGAATGTTGTAAATGATACAACTAATGGTTAATGGGAATATAGTAGTCTAACCCCCCCCCCCACCCCCGAACAATATCCACTAAAAGAAACGGATGAAGTTTTTTTTAGGAACACCTCTCCCCACTCGCAAGGTAGTAACAATGATCCTGGATTGTTGTATGTTTTTATGTGTGTTTGTATGTAGGCCAACAATGCATTTTTTCATACAAGATGTGATATTTTAATTGTTGATTGTATTTGGATTCCTAGCATGTTTAACAAACGATTGCAGTTAACAGATTGCACGGCACTGAATATTTTAGCCTTCTTTATTGCACTTACAACGAATGAGCACAAGTTGTGAACGTAATCTGTATTTTATTACTTTTCTTCTAAGTGTTACTTTTGACTTTACATTTTAGTAATGTTCTCTTTTCTAAATTAAATATAATTTGTTTATCAACATCTTTTCTGGTATAATAACAATTCCGGAAATATTGTGGAACTTACAAATAGTAAACAATTTACAGTTTGGAATATAGCTAATTATGTTTGTATGCTCTGATATAATTTTAAAAAGGAGGCCTATATTTCAATTTGATGAGAAATATTTACTGAAAAATAAAAATTATGGAACTAAACAAAAGAGATACTTGACACTTAAAGAAATGAGAAAATAATTAATAAATAAATTGAGAAGTTTTTTACTAAATAAAAAGCTAAACTTTTGGTAAACAAAATTTAAAATGTATTGATAAACACAAAGAGGAACATGTTGATAAACGTGATAAACAAAATCATAAACTTGTTGATAAACAAAATGAAAAACTTGTTGATAAACAAAATAAGAAACTTGTTGATAAACAAAATGAGCAACTTGTTGATAAACAAAATAAATTTATTGATTTAAAAAAAAAAAAATTTGTAAACAAAATGATAAACTTGTTGATAAACAAAATGAGAAACTTGCTGATAAACAAATTGAGATACTTATTGATAAATACAATGATAAACTTGATAAACAAAATGAGAAACATTATAAACAACATGCCGAAATCGGATGTGCTAGGCCTACAAGGCCATAACGGTGGCACAACGTAATCACGCTCCCGGCGGAAATCGCACGGATATCCGTGCTGGTTACAATGGAGCAAGCGCAAAACAAAACAAACATTATAAACAAAATAAAAACTTGATTATACAAAAAGTAATAGTTGTTAATTAATGCATAAAGAAATTTGTTGATAATTAAAATGAGAAACGTGTTGATAAATATGATAAGAGAAATGAGAAACTTATTGATAAATAAAATGAGATAATGGTAATATACAAAGTCATAATCCTGGTATCAAGAAAATTAGACATTTATTGTATTAAAAGAAGAGACGTGTTACTAAACAAATTTATGAACTAAAGACTGAACAATTTATTACGAGTAACCAGCTATTGTTTCATGTGTTAAGCCCTATTTCAGAAAAGTATATGCATATATAATATATACGTTTGCCTATACATCTCAGTGCAGAAGCACACGAAACATAAAACTGTAACACTGTAAAATATTGATTAAAAATAATTATTCATGCAAATAAAACTACATAAATATAAAATCATAAATTTAGATGTGTAACAGTCATTATCAATAACAGATTGCATCAAATTTGACATGCCAAGTTTGAACGAAATGAATCAATAGTTTTCTCTTGTGTTTATATAGAAAACTGGCAAAGTCAACGTTAGTTCTGATCCCTCTGTTTGGAGTCCACTACATCGTATTTGCTTGGCTTCCTAAGGACGTTAATCCATTAGCAGAACTGATCCAGCTCTATTTTGAAATGTTCTTCAATTCGGTACAGGTTTGTAGAGTACTGCATTATACAAATTATTTGATCTGCATGTACTTATAACTATACTATGTTCTCCACAATAAATATTTATTAGTTGCCAGTTCTCTTTAAATTTTATTAAAAGGGTTTTATTTATTCTATAAAATATCCAATCTAGAAATCAATCAAACCTGGATCATGGTTTAAACAAAGTAAATTATATCACTAATGTATAAACAACATCTAATGTATACATTTGCTCAAATAACGATTCACAGTCCTCCATATATTTTTTCCGATCTGAGAATCCAATATCAGCTCACTTGTATTTTCTTCTGTGTTTGTTCTCAAACTCCTGCAGATTATCAGGGTGTAGTCTGTAGACCAAAAGAACCGATTTTATTGTCATGGTGTAAAGCTCATCTGCGATTTCTGTGTCTTTCTGCCTGGCACATCTGACTTCAGGATGGCTTGTGACTCATTTTGACCGTCTTTAGAATGGGGCAGCTTTCACCCAAACACCCCCTTAGCAACCCAACCCTTTTATCTTTAATATGCCTCGAGATTACACAGAAGCCATTGCAAATTATCCTCCAGACTAGATAACTGTCTAGCTTGTGACGTCGCACCCTATAACCACAACCGTATCCATCAGCTAGTACAGATTTTCAAAATTGTGTTCATAATTTCAACAGATTACATTCAATACACTCTCATATTGAACTTTAGAACACACTTTTTATACTGTATTTGTGTGTGTGCATTTGTGTGTGTGCATATATATATATATATATCTTATGTATTTTTTTAAAATAGAAAGCTTCATTTGTGGTGAGGTATGCTCCTTTCAATCACATATATTAGCACATATTGGTGATATTGGAGCATGACTATAACAAATAATGGAGGTTGTGGCTCGCAAGCCCAGCCATCACCTCAGAGGATTATACATATTGTTGCTATTGCAATGATTTAAAAAACATTTAGTTCGGTTACGTAAACTGTACCTCTTATGATGAGGTACACTATTTTCAATCGCGGATGTTATTCCAGTTTGGTTATATCAGAGCTTTATAATCCTCATAAAATTGCAGTGGTGGTCGAGGAATCCAGTTGCCATGACTCCTGATTGTTTTGTTGTCTATGCATCGTTTATAGGGTTTTATATGAAAGGGAAACAACTGCAAACATTCTGTATGATGCCGGAGTTACAGTACATATACAGATATTAGGACAAAAATGCATAATTGTATGGTTTATTTTTTATATAGAATTATGCCTTTTGGAAGTTGGCATGTATGGCACTCAGTATAACAGGCACAAAAGAACTGGAATTCCTCACCGTAAAAAAATAATTCTAGGAGAAGCGCCAACCCATAGCTTACAGTAAGACTCCACCGACTGGCATAGGCAACAAGAGTGACAAACTAGCTTTCTTCTTCATCTTCTGCATTCAGTCTCCAAACTTCTACAGATTAGTAGGATGTAGTTGTGAGAGGTTATTATTAAGGTTTACACCTTAGCTACAATATTAATCACTTGTTGGCGTGACATATCTGACTTCAGCATGGCTTCTGTGTCACTTTAACCTTATATGGGATGGGAGAGGCAGCTGTACCCTAAAACCTCCTTAATCACCTCTTTTGACATGCTTAGAAGATAAACAGTGTCACTATTCTTGGCTCACATTTGGTCCCTGAAAAGATACATGCATGACAAACTAGTACTTCAACTTTCTGTCATTATCATCAACCTCAGCTAAACTGACTAGGCAATCAAATGAAGGCCAAGCTGAAAATAATTATATATCATATATTGGCAATAAAATGCAGCTCATTATGAAAGGCTGTTCTTGTTGGTGTGCAGAGAATTAATTTCTTGTGTGGCACACCTCTTGTTTATATCAAGGTGTATTACAGTACAAAAAATGTAAAACATGTTGACCACTGTTGTTCGTCCATCACAAGTGATGATGACCATTTGTTACATCCACTTTTGAAAATTCAATTTTAGTTATGTCCTTGATTATGAGTTCGTAGATGGCTAATGAGCCCTATTCAAGCTGTAAATGTCCTTGGACAGTTTGGACATGGAATAACGACTGTAGACGGATCTTGGTTTATCCGTGACTTTCTAGCTGCTCTCCGCTGTTGAACTGCTGCATTTCACTTCTTTTCACAAGATGATGCGCTCTTTTTTTATTTTAGAACGCCATGTAGATCTATTTTGTGCAAGTTCTTCCCATGTATCGTAGTCTATTTCAAAGGCTTTCAGTGAGTCCTTTAACGAGTCCTTGTAGCGCTTCCTTTGGCCACCTTGAGATCGTATACCCTTCTCTAGCTCACCATAGAGAAGTATCTTTGACAGACGATGGTCCGTGAATGTGAAAATGACTTAAGGTGCATCGACCACTGATGTCACCAATACATATCTGTTCTCTGGACCACATCCTGCCATAAATCTAGTAGGACCATTTTCCTGTTAGAAATGTTTCAGTGGGTGTTTGAGGTAAGATGTCAAAATAATTGTATTGAAAGTCAGGTCACAGTAAAGTTATACAGTTACAAAGTCCTTAAAATACATTATACAAAAATTGCTCACTAAAAGCATAGCATTTTTGTCATGAGTGTCTTCTTCTGCATTTGTTCTCAAACTCCTGTGGATTCACAGGATGTAGTCCTGTGAATGGAATGCAGTGCATTACGGGTTACAGCTTATCTGTGATATCTGCACTTTTTGGTATGACACATCTGACTTCAGCTTGACATCTGGGTCACTTTGACCCTCTATGGGATGGGACAGCCAACCCCCACCCACAAAACTTCCTTGGACACCTATGAAATGCAATAGAGGTAACAGTTTTACTATTCTTTGCTTCCATTTTGGGCCTATGCAACACACAAGAAACATTTGTAAATAAGATGTCACAGCCCAATATCAAACTTGCAACCTATCTGACACAAAACAAATAGTTTGATCAGTTCCTCACAGAGATTTCCCACAATGACATCCATGATCGACAACCTCGAATGTGCACTGAACATGAAAATATTGATACTCTCATTATAGGCACACATATTTTCCAAACAGTATAACCATGATGGAAATCATGCAAAGTCATGGACATTTAGTTTGTTAGCCAAAACTGCTGCCTGTTACAAAGGAAGTTCAGTGGAGATTAAAGACAATGTCTTGACCAAAGATGTAAACCTCTATAAATCAAATATGACATATATCAATGCAGATTAAAATAATGTTAAATGCAAATTTATATGCGCCCACCTGTTTGTCTGGGAAGTCAAACTGTTATCAAGTATTTCTTCCATTCCTTTCATAATCCATTTGCTTATGCAGTGAAACCCCTTTATCAAAAATTGGTCCGGACTGACAAAATATTTATGAAATAACCACAATTCGCTATATACAATAAAACATTAACTAATTGTAGATTTTGAAAAGCATTGTTTAATAGGAAATTTTGTTATAAATATATGTGCTATAAAGGGATTCAACTGTATATTTATAAAAAAATATTTCTTCTTGATCTGCAGGGTTTCTTTGTGGCACTTTTATTCTGTTTTCTCAATGGAGAGGTAATTATGCTTCTAATTACTATCTTATTTATTGTGTTTATGTCATTTTTTTTTAAATGTGGTACAGAACAAGACATCACCACATTTTTAATGGAACAATACTGAGTCAAATGAAGCTTTCCCATAACTAGGGCACAAAGGGACATGAAAAAAAAATTATAGGAGGATAAAAATCAGAAATAATGGAACATCATGAATAGGGAAAAGTAATCTTTCATAAGAACGAGAATAGCATCAAATGTTGTGTCTTTTCCTGTTAGCCTTGATGTCCACATACATTCTGCATGATAGCTTTCAAGATGGTGTAGAGATGTGTCACGATGTTTATTATTTCTCCATTTCACGCTACCTCAAAGTCGTTCAATGTTTAGAGCGCCATCGATTTCATTGTGCTTCCGCAATGTGTAGATAAACAAACTTCAAACAATTTTTCTTCACGCTATGCGCAGAGATCCCGCCTTCCCTCCCCCCCCCCCCCCCCCCCCCCCCCCGGTGCATATCGCAAAGAAGGGATGTAGACTACAGAATGTCTCAAGTGGTAGTATTGTACTGCTTTGTAGAAGCGCAATCAATTTGTGTGCGTGTTATGGGCGACTCATAGTGTCACCCATCATGTTTGTGTTAGCAGCAAATATCAGTGAATTGTCATGCATGGTCACTATCTAAAAATTGGGATTAAAAAAACGGAACGATGTGGTGGCATCTACTTATACTGAACCAAAACTGTACATAAGCTTACAGCATATATTGTTATATGTGAAGGGAAGCAGAACAGTCAACACTGTTGAGTAGTAAGATATCTATGGTAATATAGCATTTAGGGTTAGGAGAGTTGTGTTTCACAAAATTAACTTTAACTCTAAATAAATTTACATTAAAATTCATAAATTATAAATATAAACTGATAAACATAGCCAAGGGAAATAATAAAAATAGGTAAGCACACATTCCAAACAAGAACTGAATAAAGAGCTATCAGATATATATGAGGTGACACCGGATATCACATGCTCTGGCTTGAACTTATGTCAGAGTAAAATCTAAAGTGAATTTCAGAAGAGAAATAATAATGAAAGGAAGTTTGAAAAAGAAAGAACATGTGCTGAAAGGATACTATAAACAAAATGTTAGAACTGATAAAACTTATAAGATGAGCTGTGAAAGCAAGGTAAGAACCCAAAAAGAAAGGATAAGTCTGGGAAAACAGGAAGAAAAACCACAAAGAATGGAACCGGAAAAGAATACAGGGGAAATACAAGAAATGGATTTTGTGAAAGCATGGAGTGAAACCAAAAGGAAAGGTAAATCTTGAAGAACAGGAAGACAAAACTAAAAGGAAAGGATAAATTTTGAAAAGCAAGAAGAGAAAACTAAAAAGAAAGGATAAGTCATGAAAGACAAGAAGAGAAAGCACAAGAAAAGGATGTCTGAAAAAGCAAGGAGAGAAACCAGAAGAAACAGATAAGGCAGATAGAAAAGTTAAAGTTTTGAGAAGAAATTAAAACTTACAAGCAAAGGATTTTTGTTCAATGACAAAATAAATAAGAAAATGATACTGTAACAATATTCAATTCCAGAAACTATCAAATTCAATGGTAAACACCTTTGCCTAATATGCAATTTTTATATGCTGTAATTTTAATTTTCCATACATATTTTGAAACGTATGTCTTGTCATCTTGCTTTCAGGTGCAAAGTGAAATCATAAAGAAATGGCACCGATTTCAACTCACCCATCAACATTATCTTTCTCAGAGCCGGAAATACAGTCACAATCAGACTTTTGCTACATATCTCTCTAAGGGCCGTGACTCTAATGTATCTGTAGGGCAGTTTCCAGAAATACAGGATTCCCTCAGTAATAGAGAAAACAAAAATGTTAATTCCATAAATTTGGACTCTACTGCCTTATTTCCAATGAGATCATGCACCAGAGTAAGCTTGAAAGGCAATAACACTATATCTGAAATTGATGAGACGGAGCCTATGATATGTCAAACAACTTTTACAATGGCTGACTGCCAGAAGCTTACAAAAAATGGTATCTCTTGAATGCTGACGGAAAACTTTATTGTAATTTTACCATTCATTGTGAGAAAGCTTTAATGAGGTTATGTGCTTTACATTACTAGTGTGATACTGTAAAATTTCTTCCTGGCTAGGTCATGCTAAAACTCAATGGAATAATGTCTACTTCTGCATTTGTTCTCAAACTCCTGCAGATCAGCAGAATATAGTTCAGTGAATTGAGTGTGTTGTGGCATGGTTTACAGCTCAGCTGCGCCTTTCAGCATGATACATATGACTTTAGCGTGGCTTCTGGGTCACTTTGTATGTGGGTTGCTACAATTAACGTTACACCTAAACCTACTTAATCTCTTTTTATGACATGCATATCAAGTAACTGCCACAATTCTTTTCTGCCCTTTCGGGCCCTGGCAACACATGGGTGGGACTAATGTCTATTTAAGGCAGGCTGACCAAAATAGTAAAGGAATACATTCTTAGAACTATGTTCATTCTCTTAACTCTTGCTTGGTTAGCAGGATGTGGTCTGGAGAACGGAATGTGTTGTGTCATGGCTTATAGCTAGGCTGAAATGTGGGTCTCCAGCCTAACAACTCTGATTTAGCTTGGATTTTGAGTCACTTTGACCTTCTATGGGATGAAACAGCCAAAAAAAAGTCCACTCCAAACCCTCTTTGGTAGGCATTTACAACATGTATGGCAATTCACAGTATTTCTATTCTTTCTTTCCCACCGTGTTGATTTTTACAACAAATGTAGTCTGTTAAAATTCAAGTTGTTGAGATTATTACAAAACCACAATGTGAATCTTGGTGTTCCAGGTAATCTTAAGTGACAGAAGAGGTTTAACAACCTCGGAAGCAGAGAAAAATCATCACGTGATATGAAGTGTCTATGAAAAGCAGCTATGGTCACCAAACTGGACAGAGTAAGAAATGAGGATAGAAAATGAGTAGGAATAATGCCTTGTATTGAATATATAGAACTCACCAAAGATGGATGTGTCAGGCCATTGGCGCAAATAAAATGGCGGCACACCTTTTGCCATTCTCTGGTCTACATCCTGCTGGAAATCTAGTAGTATCATGGTCCTGCTACAAGGGAGATTCAGCGGGAGTTTGAGAATGAATGCTGAAGAAGAAGAAAAAGAATATATAGAACGTCAGCAGATAAAGTGGTTTGGATCCAAGCGAATTACCACTGAGAGCTTATAACAAACAATCAGTCAGATAGAGGGCAAAAAGAAGACCGAGAAAGAGATGGATCAATAATATCACGATCACCCTTCACAAATATGGACTCTGTACAACTAAGGCATCACATCTGGCTTTGGAAAGAAACTTACAGTTTATATACTTATAGGGTTTATATATATATACCCCTACACTTAACGTCAAGTGTGGATACTATCAACCAGCTTCCACCTGGGGATAGACAATATAGATATTCAATGGCTATGAACTGATGTCATTGCATTCTGAGCACAACTTATAGGTGATCAGTCTCCCTCAAGCATGCTGACAGTTCTTGCTCTCTGGTTAAAAATACTCCTTTATTGGCCCTGTAGATTCCCATTTCTATTTTGTACCACACCTAATAAAAATTCCTCACATTGAAGCCTATATTATTCCTCTATTGCACTTTTCACATACAGAAGGTATTTACAAAGCAACTTCATTAAGTTCTTCTTGTCCATTCTCAACTTACTAAGTGATGATGATATAATCCCTTTAGCTATGACCAAGTAGCATTTCACAGCCCATATCATTTTTGACAAAAGCACAGGTTCTCAGTTGTGTAACTGAGGTGACACCCGGACTTTTATATGTTCTTAAAGACATGGATGCATAGGGGGAAGATGGTTTCATGGATTCATGTTTAATGAACTGTGGAGGGAGGTATTCCAGTATCCCATAATTATAGTGTCTGGACAGGAACACAGTACATACTTCTGGGTCAGCTGTCTCATCATTCTTCTGTCAGATATGTTGACCAATCCATAGTGATGACACATACTTAGCATTTCCCATCCCCTAGTCTGTCACAAAAGGACAAAGGTTTCAATGTCCGCTGATTTGTATCCCTTCGTCATCTATGAAGATTATTTGCAACTTAATAATTACAGATGCAATGTATGCTCTTATTACTGAGAACACCTATATGCCCAGTGCAGTAAGTCCATGTGATGGCGAAGAGAAAGAAGTACCTTTAGATGCCATATAATCACAATTAATAAAACAAAACCATGACAGCATTAGACAACCTAAAAGAATAAAAACTAGGAAAAACTGCTCCAATGACAGACAATTGCTGGTCAAGGAGGATCACAACTAAGTGTAGCAGGCAAAAAACATGCTGAAGACATGCACTGTGTCAGAAGACAAAAGTTTCACAAGGTACTTTATGACACCAACATACAAGATACAAAATTTGTAATTAAAATTAACAAAGCAAAGATCACACAACAAAACAAGATTTTATTTTCTCTTGTTAAAACAATGCAGAATTACAAAATAATGACTCATATCTTAGGGGCATATACAAAACTTGCTGGAATGGCATTGAAGACATTTATATCCTGGATAATTTAGACTTTGATATTTGAAATAATGACCATTCATACCATCTTTAAGTGTATAAAGAATCCCAAAATATATGAAAAGAATGGCTGATGACTTTTATAGAGCAATATGAAGTATCTTCTTGTTTATGAACTGGATAGTCATTGGTGAACATGACCCAGAAACCTTATGTATTTTGATAGTCTAATGAGACTTGTGTTGCTAATGCTCCTGTTTATTTTGCAGTTGTTTAAACTTTCCACAAATATATTTTTCTGTCCCCTTGTTATACCAGATATTTTCTAAAATGGACCACACTCAGGTCTGACCATTGGTCCAATTGACCATTGACCCATCAGAACAATTTACCATGCAGCAGGAAAACCCTAATAAGTGACGCCTATATAGTGAAGCTCACAAAGCCATTCATTTATACAATTATTTTTTACTCTTGAGTAGGAAGTTTCTTCTCAAAACATTGCACACCACTAAAAGTTGAAGTCTTCTGGACATGAAATAAAGCTATGGAAAAAACTTCCCTTTTGTGCACAAAAGGATACAAGAGATCTATTGCCTGCAATTCCTAGGGCTAGAAATATGCAAAGAATTCCTACACAGGACTAATGCCACGACTCATCTTGTACCAAAAATTTCATTTGTACTTTCTTGATGGTTTTGATGAGTGGTTCAATAGTAACTTGCAGTCTTGATATCTCAATATTTTGTTTTCCTTTAATTTCCAGATATTATCAGCACACTCCTCAAACACTACATATCTGCTGCCTCTAATTTATTTGTCAGTTTTCAAATATAGAACAGAATATGCATCAACCTCTTACTAAGAAAAAAATGTATGCACTTATTATTGTTATGTAACTGTTTTTTCATCAAGACATTGTTTATTGTAAAGGTGTCTTTGGATATAGTAATTTTCTTTATTTTCCTTCTTGATTCCTTCTCAAACTCTGTCCGTTAGAAGGAGATAGTCTGGAGAACGGAATGTGTTGCATCATTGTTTACAGCTTTCAGCCTGACACATCCAACTTCAGCTGGCTATTTAACCTATGAGATGGGACATCAAACTCCACCCCCAGAACCTTCTCAGTCTCCTTGTATGACATATATGGCAGTTGCTTTTATGTTCTATTTTGAAATCTGACACACATGAGCATTTCTGTAACTGGTTTACATTCTTGTTAATATGTTGCCTAAATGCTTAATTTTTGGTTTATTGTTGCAGTCCTAAGACAGTTTATATTACCTTAGAGACAACTATGCCTACAATTTTGGGAACATTCAAAGATAATGCCTTCATTTCATCCCCTTCTTTAGAATAATTTACAGTTTTTCCTCAGATTCTTCTATTAAAACTGCTATAAGACTATAACTCACACATCAGCCAATCTCTAACTTTCAACAAATAAAGAATAATGAAAATTACTAGATGAACAGTAATTCAAATTAGAATGAAATCATACACAAATGTAAGTTTTATATAACATTGAATATCTATATAACAAATAGTAGATAAGATATTAACACAAATGAGCAATGTTAGAATTGTACAACACAGGAAGAACACTAGCCATATATTCATTGTCAACTTGGTAGTGCAGTCAAATAATGATATTATGTATATTAAACATATGTCCGTACACACTGTAACAGAAAATGTATTAACTGGTACACACTGTGACAGCATGTTTATTAACTGGTGCCAACTGCCTGCAGCTGAATTTGAACCTGTTAAGTTGTGATTGTAAGAAGAACTCACTACCTCCCAGTAACAATGCTGGATAAAAAGATAATATGTAGATAAAATGAAATCATTATGCTTATTAACCGGTGACACACTTGAAAAAAGCATGTTTTTAAATAGTGTAGCTCTGCATTCAGGATTCTTTTAGTCTTGCTAGATCTTTAAGTCAGTAATAAGAATGAAGATCCCAGTCTTCTCTGGGTCAGATAGAGATGTCCCAAACACTTTTGCCTCAGTTCAGTATAGTGGCCACTTATCTCGCAGCTCATTGAAATCTGGCCAGTCTTGTAGTATGTCTTCACAGTTTGTATTCTTGTTTTACACAGACATTTATTTGTGTGGACCATCTTTATCCAATATACGTGGCCCTATAGTCTGCAGTGACCAGTTCTAAAAGTTGAGGTTTAAAGTTGTTTTTGCTCACTGTATGAACAGTTTAGTCAAATTTTTAAAGATATTTCCACAGTATCTCTTCTTTATATACAATTGTGCATGAATAGAACACAAAGCATGAATAATATCAGAAAAATAACATTACTGACAAAATGACTCAGTATATAAGATGTTAACAAAGAATGAACAATCATCAAAAATGAATACATCCTTTCTTGCAACAAACAGGAATCCATTTTGCAACTGATATCTTTATGCCTTGCACTGTTTAGACACAAATCATCTTCTTCTATGATTCTTCCACAATTTCTCCACACATACAAATTCAAAAGAACATTAGTACTTTAATATTACATCTTTCAATATCTTCTATAATGATATGAGAATGAAAAATATAATCTCATGACCTATAATGACATATGGATGTGAAGTGTTAGAAATTTCATAAAATGAATGTCCATGTGGAACAGGCATACAGACCCCTGAACACATACTCCAAGACTGTCCAGATTACAAAGATCTGCTATGCACGACATGGCCACACTGGACTAAACTGAAAACTTTGGTGCAGACACTCTGACCTGGAGAAGACTGGGAACTTCATCCTGGCAACTGGTCTGAAGACTTAGCAAGACCAAAATAATCATGAATACAGAAGAAAGAAGAAGACATCTTGTAGTACTAAACTGTACCATGTGGAGATGAAGTGACAATTTACCATCTTCACTTAATCCCCTAACAGCTTGTTACATATTACTTTGTTTACTTGCTAGCAATTTAAGCTAGGTCAACAGAGACATAAATACATCAGCCAGGTAGTTAACTGACCACTCTATTCCATACAAGTCAACTAGTGCAGATTTTCTGTATTTTGTACAGAAATTGCTCTGGTTTCATTGGACATGTCCATAATGACCTTTCCTGAAGTATACTATTTATATAGAATGTGGTTAGAATTGTTTTAAAATGCAGAATTTTAAGGTTAGTTTTGGCTGAAATTCTTCTTCTGAGTTTGTTATTAAACGCCTGCAAATCAGCAGGATGAAGTCCTGAGAGTAGAATGTACTGTGTTATGGTTTACAGCTTAGCTGCAATATCTGCACATTTCTGCCTGACACATGCAACTTCAGCATGACTTCTGTGTCACTTTGACTCTATATGGGATGGGACAGACTCCACCTTAGTAGCCTATTATGACATTCATGGAAGATAAGCAGTGTTGCTATTCTTTGATTCCCACTAATGGACCCAGCAACAACTGGGCAATTTTTAATGAAATAGAGAGTGATCCATCTGGATGTTGACTATGTTAATTTTAAATGTCTATTACATCAGTATTTGTTATCGTTTTCATGCACATTCTGCTGATGAATGCTGTCATTATACTAGCGTGATTTAGCTAGTGTTTTGGTGAAACTACCTTACCTTTATCACCCACAAGTATATAAAAACGACTGCATTAATAATCCCAAGTCCTTCCAAAATACACCACCTGTAACCAAGTCATCTATACTTGTACACAGGGTAAAGATATTTATTTTAGGAGGGTTGTATGGGTGGGTCTCTCAATGGATGGTGAGCAGATGGAGGAGGGGGGGCCTCTCAGTGTGTGGCAGGAAAACCGTCAAATTCGCCAGTTATCGTCGCGACTTTAACAGAATTATATATCACTGACAAACGATTATGGTAAATATTTTGTATCTAGGACTAAACAGAAGTAAATCCTTCTTTCTTTTCGCATTATACCCCTTTATCCCTTGCAGTGTCGGGGGTAGAAGAGTTCTCTGAAGATGGCTAGAGAAGGCAGTAAATGAGGTCACAAAATTTTGGATCAGTGCAGATTTTATAAAAAAAATAATGAAAGGTAGGCCAGGGATATGTGATAGTACCAAATTATGTATACATGAGGTATTTGATGTATTCATGCATTTGTGCTTGAGTAAAAATGGCAATAAATACATTTTTTTTCTTAAAGAACAGGAGAATTTTTGTTTCTAGTAACATACATGTTTTTGGTCATAGTTGTTCAATGTTCACTTTGCTTGCTCTTCAACATTTCCCTTTGATCAGCTTACTTTCATACTTAGTCATATATTTATGATATATTTAAATTAATTAAACTTGTAACAATACTGAAAACTAGTTCTCAAAAAACAACAAAATATTACAACTCTGTTTTTGCATCATCATCTTCTGATGGTTGTGAGTTGTCACCGTCAACATTGTCTTTTTCAGTAGTATCTTCCTCCTCATTTTTTTCATCATCCACATCAACATCTGCTTCATTGGTTGTTTCTTCTTGATACTGTGCTTCTGACAAAGTAAATGATGATCTCACAAGTTCATCCAAAGAGCATACCCCTGAAAGAAGTAACATAAAAATCATGTAGTATTACCAATAAAATGTAGATGCAGTTCTTAAAATAACAAGCTCACATGTTAGATTTTATTTTTCCTAAAAAAATAGCGCAAATGTTACATTTTTATCAAATATAACACTGTCTAGTGCTATATTTTTCACAAACATAGCAAGTGGTAAAATATTTATTAGAAAAATGACACGTTTTGATGTTATATTTGTTATTTACAAAATGTGCATATTTTTTTTTTAAAAACAAAGTAGTATTTTTTTCTTCAAAAGCAACAAGCTCTAATGTTACATTTATTTTATTAAAAAAATAAAAACTGTTATTATATTTTTAACATATTGCATGCTCTTCTTCTTCTTCATCCGTTCTCAAACTCCTGCAGTTTAGCAGGATGTAGTCTGGAGAATGGAATGCATTGTGTCATGGTTTACAGCATTGCTGCGATATCTGCGCCTTTTGGCCTGACACATCCGACTTCAGCATGGCTTTGGGTCACTGACCCTATATGGGATGGGACAGCCAACTCCATCCCATAACCTCCTTAGTCGCCTTTTACGACATGCGTGGAAGGTAAACATTGTTGCTATTCTTTGCTCCCCTTTCGGGCCCCGGCAACACACGGGCGATTGCATGCTCTAATGTTTCATTGTTTCTTAAAAGTAACAAGCTCGAGTGTTGCTGGATTTATCACAAGTATCAAATTATAATATGGTATTTCTTAAACATAACAAGTTATAGTGTCAAACTATGTCAAGTTATATTTATTCTTCTTCTTCTTTCGTTCACTTGAAACATGTCTATATCTGCAATTATGTCTCCTTAATAAAACTCACTATCTTTTGTAGTTCATACAGTGTCCCATAGAGCTTTGATTCCAGTGTTGTTTCCTCTGGCCAATATGTCTGCCTCAGCGTTTCATGCTCAGAACACTCTTGAAGTATATGTTTGGCACTCTGTGCTGCCTGTCCACATGGCTGTGTTGCCAATCTTGAACTTTGTATACATGTGACTGCGGAGTCGGTTGTGTCCTGTTCTGAGACGTAGAATTATAACTTGTTCTGATCTGTTCATAATGTGATAGTCATCTTGTGTTGGTGTTTGTGGCTTTCTTATTGACTTTATCATCTGTTTTTTCTGATGGTAGGTGATTGGTATATCTGGTTGATCTTCGGCAGCACCTTCCTTAGCCAGTTGGTCTGCTTTTTCATTTCCTGGTATTCTACAGTGAGAGGGTATCCACTGCATGGTTACCCTATACTGGTAAGACAATTCGCTAAGTAGTTTTTTCAAGTCTGTTAGTTTTCCAGACTGGAGAGCTTGAAGCACTGACCTTGCATCTGTCAGGAATACCACAGGCTGTAGGTCAGAGTTGGAGTTCAGCAGTTTTTTAGCTGCCACAGTAATTGCCTGGATTTCTGCATCATAATTATTGCAGAATTTTCCTGTCGGTGTTCTGATTGTATCTCTAGGCTTGTGTGGATATTCTATATATACACCTGCACCTCCATTCCTCACAGCATTCTGTGCTGACCCATCTGTGTATACTCTGACCCATATATCTTGTGGATATTCCTCGTCCAGGAAACTGAGGGTGACTGTCCTCCGCTGCACACTGTTCTGTTCGTCCTCGCTTAGTATTCCTTTCACATGGGTCTGAATGTATATTGGCATTCCATGCCTTTCACTCCATGGGGTTTGTTCTGGTACAGACCTTAAGGGGCTGTCAACTTCAGGTAGGTCTGTAAGTTGTCTACGGAGTCGTTTAGCTTGATGGATAAAGCTGCTTCTTTTCAGTCGCCCCATTGCTAGGTTTTGGAATCTTTCCTTCATTGGATGACTTGGCATACACTGAAACTTTTCCGCTTGAATTAGTACTTTTGTGTCTCTGCGTTCGCCAAGTGTTTGCATTCTTCCCATTTTCTGCATCTCTGCTATGGGTGTTGATTTCATTGCTCCCAACATTATTCTAAGTGCCTGGTTTTGCACTTTATCTAGATCTTGCAATGTGGTGTTTGATGCAGGACACCACGCAGCTGAACCATATTCCAGGTGTGGTCTTATGCCTTGCTGGTAAACTTTACTGAGTATATTCCCACTGGCTCCCCATGTGGTTCCACTTAGTTTTCTCAGGATAGCTAACTTCCTCCTGGCTTTTGTTGTTGCTTTGTTTATGTGCTGCTTCCATGTCAGCTTATCATCAAAAGTAACTCCGAGGTATGTTGGTTGTTTGTCTTCTTTCAAGAGCTCTCCGTCTATCTTGATATGACCAGCTTTTTGTTTTGGTGAGAGGGTAAAGAGTGTAGTGCTGCACTTATCTGTGTTAATGCTGACACACCATCTATTTGCCCATAAGGTTAGGGCATCGATAGCTCTTTGTATTTGTTTAGTGGCCACTGTCGCATGTTCTTCCGTGCACCAGATCACCAGGTCGTCAGCATACATTGCCACTTTGATCCCGTGTGGTAGTTCAGCAACTAGGTCATTGATGTAAACCAAGAAAAGTGTGGGTGACAGGACTCCTCCCTGGGGGACTCCATGACGCAGTAGGACTTTCTTGCTTTTGCGACCATCTAATTGTACCCTGGCTCTTCTATTATGCAGGTATGCTTTTACCCATTTGTACATTCTTGAGCTAACCCTGCAATTTCGCAATTTCTTTAGGAGCCCTTCTTTCCAGACCTTATCAAATGCTTTCCTGAGGTCTATCCATGCTGCTAGTACCAGTTTCTTATCTTGGAAGGCATCCTCAATCTCTTGGGAGAGGTAGGTTGCCTGATCTTCAGTAGAGTAGCACTGTCTGAAACCTGCTTGCTGTGATACCAGAAGGTTTTCACTTTCAAGGTACCACTGCATCCTAAGATTGATAATGCGTTCCATTGTTTTGCATAGACAGCTTGTGAGGCTGATGGGCCTGTAGTTGGAGACTGTGTTGCCATCTTTTCCTGATTTGAGGAGAGGTATCATTATTGCTTCTCTCCATGCCTGTGGTACATTACCTGTGGACCAGCTTGTGTTAAAGATTTGCAGCAGCTTTGCTCTTGCTGCAATTCCCAGGTTTCTAATCATTTCATTGGACACTCCATCAGCTCCAGGGGACTTTTTCATTTTCAATTTGGATATTGCATGCTCCAGTTCTCTCATTGTGATTGGTGCCTCCATGACTTCAGGTATAGGTTGGTCTTGTCCAATGTTTTGCTGGTTCGCTCGAACCTCCTGTTGTTTGTCTGGGCTGACTTTGACGTTATTGTCTTCTGCAAAGGAATCTGCAAAGTAATCAGCTGCATGTTTACCTGTTAAAATGTCTCTATCTTTATAAAGTGTGATCCTGGTATTTCTCCCTGTACCTTCATCATTTAGTTGTTTTACAAGTTTCCATAATTTCCTAGTATCTCGTTCTAGGTTCAGCGACTCTGTTTTTTCTTTCCAGCTGTTCCTTCTGGCTTGTAACTTGGCTCTTTGAAATTTAGCCTTTGTTTGCTGATATTTGTTGTGATGTTCTTGGCTAGGTCTGTTCTCAGCCTGCTTTCTAGATGTTTCCATCTCATTTTGCAGCTTTTCCAGTTCATCATTCCAGTAGGGTTTGTAGTTTTTGCGTGCCCCCCCTGGGTATGGTTTTACTAGCAGCATGTAGTATACATCTATTAAATTCACTCACTGCTCTATTGATGTCTTTGTCCAAGTTCATGTCCTTAGCTAGAACACTGGTTAAATGCTGGTACATTTTCCAGTCTGCCCTCTTATAGTTCCACCTAGTGAGCGTGCTGCTGTCCTTGGTATATTCATTGTGAATTTCCAGAAATACTGGTCTGTGGTCACTACCCCCAAGCTGCTTTCCAACGACACGTGTGATGTTCCATTCCAGGCCTGGTGAGTAGAATGCCAGGTCTGGTGTAGAGGTGGTGTGCCATGCTCTCGAGTAGAAGGTTGGTGAGTCAGCTGGCTGGTTAATAAGAATGAGATTATTTTCATCCTGCCAGCTCTCAAGTTCCTCACCTCTCTTGTCGATATGATCGTAGCCCCAGCTCTGAGAGTGGCTGTTGAAGTCACCACACACCATAAGCCTTTCTTTGTCTGGAATTGTGTCTAGTGCCAATGGTTTATCATTTGGGCAGTAGTAGTTCAGGAGATGGAATTCTGCACTGTCTGTTTTTAGGTGGAGCATCTGGTATTCTGCCCCGTCCATGTATACTTCCAGCGGACATGCGCTGATATTGTTTTTAACTAGTGTCAGAATTCCACCCTTTCGCCTGTCTTTTCGGTCAGATCGGTAGCACTGGTAGCCTCTGATTTTGAAGGCTATGTCGCTGCTGAGGTGTGTTTCTTGGATACAGCATATATTAACTTGTTCTTCACTGAGGACATTTTCAAGTTCCAATTTTTTGCTGTATCCATCTCTTTTACTGTTGACACCCTCAGCATTCCAGTGCATTATTTTTATTGGTCGTTTGTTTGTTTGGCCAGTAGCTCTATTCCCTTGCCTCCTGGCTCCTCGGGGCAATTGAGAAGGACTTCCAGTAACTGAGGTTGGGCCCTTTCGAGGTATAGGGCCCGGCACCGTCCCTGCCTGAACGTCCGCCACAGGGCAGGCACCATAACGTTTATTAGATGCAGACATGTTTCCATTGTGTTTTATGCGTGGCAACCTGATTATCTGTGCGCCTTTTGGCTGGTTGCCTCCGTCTTCAGCACTCTGCTTACTTGGGCCGGACTATGGTCCTGCTCGAGTGGGAGTGCCCGACCAGTCTTAGTTTCCAGCCTCTGATGGCTGAACTAAGCCCCATCACCACTTCAAGGTTCTGGCCTCGATGGGGAAGTTATATTTATCAAACATAACAAGCTATATTTGTTGATTGTTGGAGTAAATTCTCAATTAACCAACAATATTGTGTTGTAATTTGAATCGAAGAGCATGAATACATTATACTACAGTTTAAGTTGTGCCACAAAGGTCTAGTACATCCATTTTCTACATACATTTAATTCTGATGAGCTTTCCTATCATGTGACATGTTTTCAATCTGCCACCAAGTGTGAATGTGTATTAAGGCATTCGTCATCTTATTCGTCATCAAGGCATTCATTCATTTTCAAACTCCCGGTGGATCTCTCTTGTAAAGGAAAAATGTCCTACTAGTTGTCCAGAGAATGGAATTTTGTTGTTGCCGTTTTATTTGAACCAATGGTCTGACATATCTTTCTTCAGCAGATATCAAGACATTCAAATGAAAAGAGGATTGACGTCATTGTGCTAAAGTTTCCTATATGTACTCTGTCTCAAATAGAGTAAAAAGCTACCCATGAAGAGTATTGCTCAAGTGCATGCACATCAAATACACTCCAACTGAAGCAGTTACAAACATCAAATGCTTAGTTTTAGTTGTTCATACATGTGGACAATCCTCACTACAGAAGCAAATACTTTGGTTCCATAAATCAAAGTCAATGAGTAATTATGTTGCTCTCAAGCACTGTAGTTTGTCAGAGAAGGAGCACTGCTCAATGTTGTATCTGAATTTATTTTATTTAGTTCCTCAGTGACTCATTACTCTACTACTGTATAATTCTTGTTGGATTCTATTATTTATAATATAATAAATGCAGCATTATAATGGCTTTTTTAAGCTATTGTCGAATCTGTAGGAAACATTTGCACATCAATTGTGTTGCCAGTGATGTTGACTCATCTGCAAATCAAATTATGATCAAGTTTGCATGAGTCAGGTTTGTGAGACTGGCCCAATAAATTCTCAACCAAAAAAGCTGGCTTATATTCTGTTGTGTATATGGTGACATTAAATCAACAGAGCTAAATTGTGAAGGATGTGTGGACTGATTTAGGGCTATTCTCTATATTATTTTTGTACACAAAGAATAGTATTGGTGAGAAAATGTTCTAATTTGAGGGACATCCTGGTGCAATCTCATCTCCCTGCTGGCTTGTATTTGTACACTGTTTTATTCTTCAGCCAGTGGTTCATTCAAATTTCTAGACACACCAAGTATAATAGTTTCCTGCTGATTGGAAGCTTTAGATATTTTGATAGTAATCAGAATTGCAAACATTGAATCTAAGAGAGGGGCAGGCAAAATATGACCTGCCAAACAGTTTAAAAACTACTATATGCACTGGACCCTAATCTGTAAACCACAATGCTAGGTGGTGATATAAATTATATGATTACCTCAAATCTTTGATGATGAAAGGTGACAAGTCTAAAACTAAGTGAGATTGTGGAGGCAATATATTTCATCACATTTAATAACACGAACTATGGTCCTCATCCCCAGTATTTGTTGTTCATCCATCTTAAGTAATGATGACCATTTGTTACATCCACTTTTGGTATTCAGCTAGATTTGTCCTTGAATATAAGTTCGTAGATGGCTAATAAGCCCTATTCTGGCCACAAATTTCCTTGGGCAGTTCTGGCATGGGATGAAAACTGTAAATGGTTTTTTATCAACCCTTGAATTTCTAGCTACTTTCCGCTAAAGAACTACTGCATTTCTTGTCTTTTCATACCATGCTGCACTTTTTTTTTACTTTCGAGCGCCATATATCTCTATTTTGTGCAAGTTCTTTCCATGTATCTTGGTCTATTTCAAAGGCTTTCAGTGAGGCCTTTAATGAGTTCTTTGTAGCGTGGCCACCTTGAGAAAGTATGCTCTTCTGCATCTCAGCATAAAGAAGTATCTTTGGCAGTTGAGGATTTGGCATATGTACCATATGACCTGCCCAACAAATCTGTGTCTGCATCAGAATAGCATCATTGCTAGGGATACCATATCTGTTAAGGACAGTGGTATGTGGAATCTTGTCTTGCCATCTGATGTCCATAACTTTTCTGAGACAAGTTGTATGAAAGTGATTGAATTTCCTCACATGCCATCTAACACAGTCCATGTTTCCCTAGCGTATAACAGCACTGGAAGTACCCCTGCTCTGTAAAATTTCAGCTAAGACTGTAGGTTAATGTCATTTCTATTCACACACTTGCATACATTTTATGAATGCTGTGTACAGTTCATGGTGTTGTACATGACATTTTTCTTGAAGATGACTTTCAGCAAAGACCATATCAGTTGTTCCACATTCATCGAGGCCAGCTCCTTAGTAAGGAGATGGGGCTTAGTCCAGCCAGCAGAGGTTGGAAACTAAGACTGGTCGGGTCCTCTCACATTCAGGCAGGATAACAGTCTTGTCTAGCAAGTAAAGGTGCTGAAGTCAGCAATTATTGACCAGAAGGGGCACTGCTTCAACCAGAATGTTATGCAATGCATTATCGCACACAAAGTGTCAATATCTGCATTACCCCATCATGGTGCTATCCCTATGATGACTCATCAAGCAGGAATAGCACCAGCCCTATATCTCAAGGGCCCACCCCAAGTGACTGAAGGTCCTCTTTGATTGCCTTGTGGAGCCAAGAGGCACAAGGGTAATATCACTGACAAACAAATATTACCAACCAATGAGACACCATTTACAACAATGAACTGGAATGCTGAGGGTATAAATAGCAAAAAAGATGGCTTTAACAAGAAATTAGAATTAGAGAACACCTTTTTTAAGGAACAGGTTAGCATTTGCTGCATACAAGAGACACACCTTAGAAAGATGTTGCCTTTAAAATTACAGGTTATCAGTGCTTTAAAGCTGATCAAATAGACAGGAGGTATACTTATACTAGTCAAAAATGATAGCACATATCAATAAAACTGAACTATACATGGAAGGAGCGGAATACCAGGTCCTTCAGCTAAAGACCAGAAACACAGACATCCACCTACTAAATTACTATTGCCAAAATGACCAACCCCTTGCCCTGGACACAATACCATACAGAGAAAGCTGATGGAATGTGGAGATTTTAACAGCCACCCACAGAGCTGGGGTTATGACCACATTGATAAAAGAGAAGAATGTGAAAATTAGCAAGATGACAAAGGTCTTCTTTTGCTCAATAAGCCAAAAGATCCTCCAACATACTACCCAAGAGCATGGAAAACCACTTCCACACCAGACTTAGTATTGTGCTCAGCAGACCTAGCATGGGAAATCAACAGAACATTGGGAAGCAAATTGTAGAAAGTTATCACCGTCCAGTCTTTCTTAGCCCCTTAGCTGCGGAGACATTCTTTAGGATATGATGAAAAGCCACCACCATTTTGCGGCGATCTCCTTTTCTTAGTTTCTAATGGCAAAAATCCGTCTTGAAGCTTATAATAAAGTATCCAGATGAATTATTTGTACCTCCGCAGCTAAGGGGTTAATATGAAAAATGAACCCACAGGGAATGTATGTACCATTATGAAGATGAAAGTATAAAAAGTAAATTAGGTTCTATTTAAACACTGCAGTAGTATTTTAGCTGAACAAATAGATATGGAAGGAAAAGACATAAATGCCAATTATATGAGATATTATCTGTATCCATTCTTGCATTAAAATCTCCAAGTAAAAAGAGATTATCAGCCTTTGGAACTGCAGTGAAAGCTGCTTGCAGTTTATCTTAGAATTTATCTTTAATTTCTGGATTTGTCAGTGTTGGCATATATGTGCTATTGTTGTCATAAAGTCTGAGAAGCATTATATAGAGCAGAGACAAGCAGAGACAATAGATTGACCTGGATTAGATGGTTTGTGGATTTTGGGCAGCATGTTGAATGCAGGATTATCAAAACTGCTGTTGAAGATATTCAGAGCAATTACCATAGTGTGGAGGAGATTATCCTCTATCACATGTTGATCATTTCAATGATAACATTGTGAGAGACTATGGGCTTGGTTGAATGAACCTTGTAAAATGGTTGTACAGCTGTTTCCAGTACTTCTGTAAATAATGATCCTTACACTAGATGACCACTGCACCACCATTTTATAATTATATATATATATGATTTTTTTAAAGTTACCTAATCTCGCAAAACAGGCCAGTTCCTCAATGTCTGGAACTTCCTCAATCTGAAGTAGTGAGATTATTTTTTCCTCACGGTCTTCCAAAAAGTTTTCACACTAGAAGAAACATGAATATAACATTATTTAGTTGTAGAAATTCACACTGATTTAATCAGTGTAATATGTTAGGCATGTCAATGAACCTAAACAACACGCAAGAATTGAAAGACCTGGCAACACAAAGACAGAAATGGAAAGCTATGGTTTCTGCCCTATGGACCTGGAGGAACATAAAATAACATAACAATATGTGAGAAAGTGATAATTCTGGTTCTAACCCTCGCAGATCACAGACTTTCCCATTTTGAAAGGTGCTAAAGTATATGTCAAATATTCCACATACTCTTTAATAAATGATATCATTACACAAAATGTCTTTTATTCGTTATTTATGTAGGCCCATATACGAGCACAATAAAAGAAAATTTTTTGAATATTACTAGCACAGTCACAAAAAATGATAACATAGAATATAGTCAAATAGGCCTACCAGTAGCAGGAAAGAACTTATCGGTATGAAAAGTCATTCAAATCCCTAGAAGTTGGAAACACTGAATTCTTAAACAGTTCAAAAATGTGACCCTTTGTCGCGGATATCATCAGTCTCCACCTCACTGTCTACCAGTATATACTGTCAAGCATTTTTTTTTGCAATCAAGATCTTGCAATCATTTCGGGTGGAATATCTGACTATGAATTTGCGACCCATTTAGCGATTGTAAATATGTCCGCTTTTTTTACGTTGCCACTCTTCGTCACAGCTACATCGAATAACAGTATTTACTTCATTTTTGTCAAAATTTGTCCTTAAATGGTTCTATTGAATCCTAGAGGGAATTACAGCTCCCATGAATTAGATGTGCGTACACACAAACCGTGACACGATCATTTACAAACACAAAAACACCACTTGAGAATTTCACCCCTCAGGCAGTTGTCTTTTTTTCTTAAAATGTCACGCAAACAAGGAAAACAACAATGAAATGCATCTTCTCTGTCCAGTCGCTTTACAAAAACTGTTTTCACACCTTTTCGTTCGACCGTGCGATTCAAAGGCAAATCTAAAAGCAACTATTAAAGTTTATCTGTTTTGTTCGTTGACTATGCTTGAATTTGCGTAATAGCTGATGCTATCACTAGTGCATGACCGGTCTCTGCTAGCATTGTAGCCAACCTTTGAGTGAATGAATGAATCTGAAATTGGGGAACACTCCGGTGGCTAGCAACATCTCCAGGCAAACGTTGCACTGTATTATCCTCATTGTTGTATTTTATGTAAGTGCAGATAGGTTGCAAATGAAAAAAAAATGACCTTGCATCTTATCTTTACTAAAGTTTTCCTTTTAGCTTTCATGTGCCCCTTCATTCTTATAATAATGGGATTCCACAGTATTATTACAGGTATTATTATTTTTGTCTACCTCTGCCTATACACGGGTTTGTGACTTTTGTCACATTTTGGACTAAGTCACATCCTTGGCTTATATGTGGAAATATATGGCATGTCACATTGTGAGTCATTGAAAGAGATCATCATCATCATCAAGTGCCGTTTCTGCAACAAAGGTTGGCTGCAACGTATCTCCAACATCTCCTGTCTCTTGTCTTAGTGGTGCACTCTGCTAGACTGTAACCTGTCCATCGTGTGATGTTACTCTCCCACTTGTATCTCTGCCTACCTCTTGCACGCTTCCCTTTGACTTTACCATCAAGTAAGGTCTTCAATAAGGTGTCATGTCTTTTAATGTGTCCAAAGTATTTTATTTGCCTGATCTTTACCTCTCTTAGTAGTTCCTTCTGCGGAACTTTTTTATGGCTTCATGCATATAACAAAATATCCAAGGCACTAGGCTTATCACGGCCCTGAGATACTGTGCCTCCATGATGGGTCTCAGCATAAAACAGTGTATCTAGTCTCCCTCCATATTGCTTCCTCCAACTACAGAAGGTGCATTGCATGTACACAAATAATAAAGCATTAAAACACACAATTGCATAAAAAGCATAATTGCATAGATGGCATGCTACGAAAATTCTTCAAGAAAAAAGTCTCAATATATAGGCATATCATCTACCAAGGTTTTCTGTTGCATGGGTAGTTTTTCTGGTGAGGCATTATGAGACATTCCACAAGTAGTTGGTTATAAATAAAAATTACTTCCGTGTTTAACCAAGCCACCAGGAAGTAGGGTACCAGGGCTCATGCTCTGGAAAGGTCAAGGAATGGCATAATCAATTCTAGTACATGCTGTAGACAACATTAGTTAGGCAGTTTCTGATCAACCAGTGGCTTGGCAGCTGAGCAAATATGGAAAATCTTGTGCTATGGTGCTGGTCATAACTCAGCATACCTTTTACTTAACATAGATGGGAATAGTTTCAAAATAATTAGACCCTAGACTTAGGTAATACAGAAATAAATCACTAGAGTGTCTGGGATAACACCAAGCTGCTGGAAATACATAGGCTGTGATTAAAATACTTGAAAGCATCTTTACAGAAGACAATGAACTATAAATATATAATAATGGTCTGCTAGTTTCTACCTTGTATTTGAACGAATTTCCCTTTTCCATATCAAGCTTCCAGCCCTTTGTCTCTAGTCTCCTGCCATCAAATCCTATGGTCCTAACCATTTGTGTTGTACCATCATCAAATGTGATTTCTGCATAATGTTTCATCTTGTCACACACTGATTCAATGATATCTTCTATATGTGCCTCTGACCTTGCATACTTTTTCTGCAAATGAAAAACAACAACAATATATAGTCTATTACTGTACAACGTTGTGACCAGTACAAGTATGAACAGGAAAATGCTTATATTTTATATTTTTTTAGGATTTGTTTTCAACCTCCTAATGGATCTCTCTTGCAGCAGGACAATAGCCATACTAGATTTTCAACAGGATATAGTCCAGATACATGTGTTGTGTATCTACCGAGAACATAAGACCAATGTGTTTGTGCATGTTAGAATAAATGTATTGACGGGTCAACAATAGCAACAGTTAACTTTTTTGCTATGGAGGATCAAATATTCCATCCTAAAGTACCATCACATTTAACCCTATGACCGGGTATCCCGCAATTTCCCTGTTCAGCACCTACTGACATAATTTTATACATAGCGCGATTTCTGCATGCTCGCAATTATTTATGTTTCTTTGCACTGCTATCCCGCAATTTCCCCATTCAAGTTAGACCTGCCAATTTATATAGTTTTTCAGTTCCCGCCAGTTGTCACGTGTTATCGTTTGAAAGGAATTTGCTCGCAAATAAGTGCTTTATTCACTAGTAATAAGATATTTGGTTTGCGTTCTTTGTGTGGTGTATTCACTGCTGTAATAAATAACTGAGGATGAATATATTTAAAATACTGATAATATTCAGAATTTTGCATTGAGGTAAGAACAGAGTTGCTATATATGTATTTGAAGAACAGTAATGAAATTGAAGGGGAATCTGATGATGATAGTAACTATGTGCCTGCAAATACATTTTTTTAACAATACTTCCTGAAAAAAATACGCTGACAGAGGATTAATGGAAAGTCGATAAAGTGACGATCACATTTTGTGTTTTGTTCTATCATTTGCTGTATTAATATCAACATACTGATAGTTTATAATCAACAGTGTAATGTGTCAACATTACTTCTAGCATAATTTTGATGTGTTACTATATCAATTTTGTACGTTATTGAGAATTTTTTAATGTGTGGTATGTTATGCCACTTTTCCTTAAGTTTTTTTTTATATACCTTTGAGCGCACTTATGTTTCATATGAGCATAGCCATTTTATTTAGTTTGGTCGTAGAATTATTAAAATCGAACCTGGCAACAAATTAAGCCTCAATTTGAAGAGTTAAAATGTTAACGTGCCTAATGAGGCTAGAATATCATTTTCTATGAAAAATGTTGATCGGAGTTCTAGATCTACCTTTAAAACTCAAGAGAACTGGTTCCGACATTTTGTGAATAACAAATAAAAGTGATACACATTTTCTTAGATACTATAAATTTGTGTTTTCATAACTGGATTATCTACAAAACTGATACAGGTTGCATGGAATTGATTGATTTGTAATTTTGGTAAGGTCACATTCATGTCTGAAATTATTTTTTATTTTTACATTATATTTTATTTTTAAAATCAATTTTTCAATATTAAAGCTTGTTTCCTCTAAATAAACTTCTGATAACCACATTCTCTGTCCATTTAGTTTTACTATATATATATATATATATATATATAGTAAATGGAATATATATGGAAAATATATGGAAAAGAAATATAAAAAGAATTAATTCCATACAAACCCTACAAAATTTCTGTAGCTAATGAATTAACAGTTGTGAAACTGTAAGCTCCAGTAGTACAGAAGACATTCCTCAATGGAAAAAGATGTTCTTCGTTGTGTGGTCAAGGGTGGAAGAAGACAAGGTGGCAAGGAGAAGACATGGCTGGATAATATCTAGGTCTGGACAGGTTGGGAAATTTCCAAACTATTAAGAATGGTAAAGGATGGAGATGTGTGGAGATCTTTCTGCACCAAATGTCTCAATGTGACACCCCTACAGTCCTGATAAGATATAGGTTTTATATTATTACTGTAGACTAGAGAATGGAAATTATAATTCATTAGTATTAGATAAGTTTCCACCCACTTTTTAATTTTGATAGCCATGTACTGAGTCAGTTAAACTATTAACCGCAACCTTTTGAGCACAAAGCAAATGGTTTACTACTACCCCAAGGAGAATCCAGAAAGAAAATGTGATGCAACCTGACACAATGTCTACTGTTAATGTTAATATATAATTAATGTTTATGACTTGCAAAACATGATCTACCCCTGAATTCTTCCTCACAGCAGACTTGCACAGAAAATGACAACTTACATCTTTTATATTTTGATTTCCTTTTGGATCAACCCTGAAATTTCCAACTTGAATCCTCTTTTTTGGATCAACTTGCCTAATTAACCATTCAGCTTCAGTGACTATGGCTCGACAAGCTGCATTACACACAAAAATATGGATCATATGAAATGTGAATATGATTCAGAAGGCTTCATATCTATATTTAGAACATTAGCTTTCCACTCATTATGTTAGACAGTTTGAAAACTGTATCATATCATCTATGACTCTTTACTTCAGTATAAGCCATAAAACCTTATGCCTATGCAGTCTTGTAAAGAATGTTGTCCTTAGCTATCCCCTATCTTTCTTGGATTGTGCTTTCCAGTATTCTCTAAGACAGAGAACTGTGTCCTGCACTATGACAAATCCATAGAATCCCCTGGAGTATCTGTGTACATGGATATTCTCACTGTGGAGTCACAGAAAATGAGAAAGCTGATGCTCTGTCCAGAGCAGAACAGCTCTGATAAAACAGAACAACCTAGACACCCACTGTCCTACAGAGAAGCAGAAGTCATAATACAAAAAAAATATATGTCAAAGAAGAAGAAAGAAATGGAAGCGGAAGAAAAATCCAATGAAATAATCACCTTCAAAGACATCAGCAGACAACAATATTTTGACTTAGAATGGCCACTTCAGACTACAGGCCACCTCTGCCAACTAAAGACCTCATACACAGATGAATGGCCATGTGGATACGAATTCCAAACCCATGAATGTATACTTCAGAACTGCTCAATATACAAAGAGCACAGACAATGGATCTGGTCAAAGAAAACTCAGAACTGACAAAAACTATGGAATAATCACTCTAACCTAGAGCAGACAATGAACTTCACCCTGGCAACAGGATTTACAATATAGCATGATAACAGAAGATGTATGCAGAAATATCTGTCAGTGTCTTTTTATGTCTTAAATGCCTTGTTCAGATTTCAGACTTTGTAAATTACATCCAAGAAAATTGATCTACAATTCAAAAGAAAGTATACAACTGGAAAAAATTCTTATAATGGAAATTTCTTATAAAAGGAAATGCTAAAGAGCAGTATTTCCCAATCATTTTTTATTTCATGCCCCACCTGAGTCTTTCTAAAATTCTGATGCTGCCCTATGTAACTTATAGATATTTTTTAATATTCAAAAATTGTATTATTCCCCCCTGAATTTTCAAATTTTATATAAAAAGATACACTCTGTTTTGTTATGTTTTATAAGTTCCTTCATTTTGTAACATACACAAATGAAAATTGCCACTTATAAAACATTCTAATTCAGAATTTTGAATTAATGTTCAGTTTTACACACAAAAAAATGACCAATGATACGATTGGTTGACCTTTGACCATCTGACAGAGGGGGCACAGTTCAAACACATGTCAACATGTGTCCACAATGGCTAAGCCTAGAAATTAATATTCTTTAATTTAAGTTGACAAACTGTTTCAATCAAAATATTTACCATGCATTCAGAGGTTAAGTACTGTAATAATATTCCCTATAGTTTGTAATAGAGAGATTTTAGAAGTTGATAATTACTGTCCAAAATCCATATCTATTGAGTAATGATGCAATAAACTCTCTGACCTTAACCTCCATACATTAGTACCTCACTGACCATGATATTCCTTGCAACATTACAAGCTTTTTATATAAATAATATTCTGTGCACTTAAATATATAGTCGTTGTGGTGTTGTGGAATAAACCATTGGTTTGACATGACTGACTTGTTTGGTGTTCAATACAAGAGACAAGTGATGTTTTCGTCATCGTGTACAAAAAAATAACACAGTTGTCGCTACATTATAAGTTTAATTTATAGTGGACCAAGCGACAACCTATTTGGCGCTTTTCCCTATTTGCTGGTTTTGTCCCTGGTCCACTAAGAGTTAAATATCTGTGTCTGTTTTTTTTAAAGTATCCAGAAACTGAAATATATCAAAGTCATCACTACATTATATAAAAAATATTTGCATCTATTCTATTTTTCTTTTTTGTTTTATTCTTGCCCGGGCAACGCTTCTAGTAGAATATATTTCTGATAGAGCAAACTATGATAAGAGTAATTACTGTTTGATATAAATTACTAACCTGCACAATCACTTTTACTTGCATCACAGAGAACCCCTGATGGGAGCAGTATAGAGACAAACAAGACACCCAAGAACATTTCTGCAGATTAAACCTACCTAAGGAAACAAATTATATTCATGTAAATGACAAGTGTACTGCTTTAAAAACTAGCCATGTGATATTCTTTGGTCAATGTTTAGGTCAGACATTATTAACAGTAGTCCAAGAAAAATTATTTTACACAAACCTATATATATATATGTAGAGGTGTTGAAATAGTTAAATGTGAAACAGACCTTAATCAACAATATAAGAAAAAGGCAATCTTCTTTTTTTGGCCACTTCATGAGACAGGCAGGTTTAGAGAACATAATCACAACAGGCAAGATTGAAGGCACCAGAGACAGAGGGCAATAACGTGAGAAAATATTCGATAGTTTGACAACTTGGCATGGCAAGGAAACAACAATGACTTTGATACATAATACTGTGGACTGAGAGCTGTGGAGAGCCATGACCGCCTACGCCATCCGGCATGGCACCTGATGATGATGATATATATATATATATTTTATTTGATTTGTTCATTCTCAGCCTCCTGTAGATTAGAAGGATGTTGTTCTGAGAATGAAATTCCTTGTGTCAAGAGTTACAGCTTGATTGCAAAATCTGCCACCTTTCATCCTAACACATCAACATCATTTCTGATTCACTTTACCATCTATGGATGCAATAGCCAACCACCCCTCCCAAAAAAAACAACCTGCCTAACACTTACAACATGTGTGGCAGGTAACAGTGCTATTCTTTGTTTCCCTTTCAAGTAGCAACAACACACAGTGACATCTTTATTTCATAATCCTAGTCAGCAAAGTCCCTTTAGAAATTTGTGAAGTATATTAAAAATTTGATGCTAGATATGCATTTTTAGTGTTCAATGGAGCTATATATCTCACATCAGCTGTTTTTATTCCTCTAGATTTATTCTGGTACACATTTCATGACCAGAGGCTTGGTCAGCTTTGAAGCCATTTGTAGTATTTTTTAAAACTATTCAACTCAAATTGGAATCAAACCCAGAGTCTCAGAGCTTAGGATACCAGTGCTACCTCAGTTCTGAAAGACTTGTATTTTTTATAATTTCTTTCCAATCAGTAAGGGTTAACAAAATAGAACACAATTTTGCTAACTATAAGCCCTACTTGAGGCCAGATCTTTGCAGCAGAGACAGAGTTTCATTCAGCTAACAGCGGCTGACGAAAGAACAAGGAAATAGCAAAAATAAGCACAAGTTGCTTTTAATTCTACACTGTGATCTTTGCTCTACTTTCATGGTATGTCCTAACCTTTGGTGTGTGATTTGGCAAGTTTACGGTTAAGTACTTAAAGTACGGTTAGGATTATAAATAAATAATATTTCTAATATATGCGCACACCTTGCTCCGTGTATAGCGAGCAGAAATACTGATCGCTGAGTACAAATAATAGGAACTTTTTTTTTAATGTGTCAATTGGAAAAGAAACAGATTATGCATAAGTTCGTCTGTGTCTAGATTTGAACTCAGCGATAGTCAGGATGTGACGTCACCCATTAATTTCATTGGTGTTAACGGACATCCGTGATGTTAGCTAGTTAAAAATGTAAACAGTGTGCTATTTAGGGCCTATAGCACAGTGTAGAATCAAAAGTAACTTTTACCCAAAAATATGGGTGAAAGTAAAGAATAGTTCTCCGCTGTGCTATAAATAGCACGCTGTTTACATTTTTAACTAGCTGACGTCATAGATCTCCCTAACCCTTCAATTATCCGGAGGGTTGAGAAACTGTAACTATGTGAATAAAACTGGACACTTACCTTAGCCTGCATTCTCTGTGGGATACACTTTTTTAATTACAGAAACGAACTCCATGAATATTCCTGCTATTCTAAATAATAATAATCGACCCTAATTCTAAATACTGAACACTTATTCTACTCTTTAACACTAACTCTAATGCAAGCGTTTTCAATTAATAATATATAATTCAACTTCACAGGCTTTCTTCTCCATATATGAATTTATAACGAAAGTAAGATCACGTCATAAACACGGATGCCATAATTGTTTGAATCCGTCTGCTAAATGTATACCACTGCGCATGTCCCTTAAATTATATCTTCCCGCTATTGTACATAATAATAATTTACTTTAATTCTAACAAGCGCCTGTGTGTTGCCGAGGCCCGAAAGGGGAGCAAAGAATAACACTGTTTACCTTCCACGCATGTCGTAAAAGGCGACTAAGGAGGTTATGGGATGGAGTTGGCTGTCCCATCCCATATAGGGTCAGTGACCCAAAGCCATGCTGATGTTGGATGTGTCAGGCCGAAAGGCGCAGATATCGCAGCAATGCTGTAAACCATGACACAACGCATTCCATTCTCCGGACTACATCCTGCTAATCTGCAGGAGTTTGAGAACGAACGCAGAAGATTCTAACAAGAGGTTAGAATTAACACTAGAAACTGATCATAATCCTTAAACGCTAACCCCAGGCTGAATACTAACTCTAATGTAATTGTTTTAAATAAATATTAATTTTAAATACTACTTATATTCGAAACTAAATCATACAACAATACTAGCACTCTGCAAGGCAATCACAACATAAAGGTTAGAAAACACCTCGAAACTAGAGCAAAGGTCACAGTGGAGAACTGAACTTTACTTCAGCCAAAATATGCTCAATGCTAGAGATGGGAATGTCCCGTGTGCTATAATGAATAATAATGCTAGTTTCTAATCAAGAAATATTAGACCTAAATTCTTAATGTCTAAAGTACTAAAATAATCAATAAGGGCCTGACTACTGTGTGCTATGTAGTCCTACTGACCTAGACCTACTCAAGCCGATTTTTGTGTAGACTCCTTGTTCTTGTTCAATAACGACTTGCTCAATAACGACTCAGTCGACTCGTTATTTTATTAAGCAGGCATCCTAGCTGAGTGAACTTTGGTTGTGTTGACTAACTTACTTGGTGACCTAACCACAAGCAAGTGGTAAAATAATAGTTACTTAATAACTTGTACATTTGATAAAATAACAAATACCTCTTTCACAAAGTTTTACAGTTTCACACACAAAAACACCGGTTCGACTGTTGTTACCGGTCGCATGAATTTTTCTACTTTCGTTATTTTTTGACACGTACTTTTTAAATCCTTTCACAGTTATATGCCTACTTTACACAGAGCTGACGTGTCTTCATCTTGTTGGCTTTTTTTAATGGGATATTTAATTTATGAAAGAAAGAGTAACAAGTAGATAACATTATCGTCATTGTCATTTTGCATCTTCCGAAATGGTCGTGCATTCTTTGTTGTCAAATTTATAAAATGCTAAAATAATACGTATATTTGACTTTATTTTGTTAAATATAAGTTTACATTTTTATTTTTCATAACTAAAAGTTAAATATTTTGTTACCCCAACTCTATTTCATTTATTTAGTACGAAAGTTTTAAAATTGATTCAGTTTAACAGTGTCCTTGCTACTTTCTTCCAGTGTCCATATATTTTTAAAATAGATTATCTATTTCATCATATGTAAATGAAAACCGATACTCAATGAGTGGAACTTGCAATCCTAGGAGGAACGTGTGGTGCCTGATGGACGACAGTGCCCTAGGCCCTAGATTTGGTTGGTTGCTTGCTATCCACAGGCTTTTAAAAACAAGTGTTACAGGCGTCTGTTAAGAATTAGTTAGCCTATAGAGCATAAGACAAAAATATTTGTCTAGCAGCAAATAACCAAACTTGCAGGGTTATCAAAAACCCGAAGGAAAGATTCCAAAATCTAGCAATGGGCGACTGAAAAGAAGCAGCTTATCCACCAAGCAAATAACTCATTAGATAACTTAGTTACAGACCTACCAGAAGCCGACAGCCCCTTAAGGTCTGTAGTGGAACAAACCAATTGAAGTGAAAGGCATGGAATGCCAATATACATTCAGGCCCACATAAAAGGAATAGGGCCTACTAAGCGAGGTCGAACAGAACAGTGTAAAGCGAAGGACACTCACCCTCAGTTTCCTGGACGAGGAATATCCAAAAGACATAGGCCTATGGGTCAGCACAGAATGCAGTGAGGAATGGAGGTGCAGGTGTATATATAGAATAGGCCTATCCACATGAGCCTAGAGATACAATCAGAACACCAACAGGAAAATTCTGCAATAATTATGATGCAGAAATCCAGACAATTAGGGTGGCAACTGAAAAACTGCTGAACTCCAACCCTGGCCCGCAACCTGTGGTATTCCTGACAGATGCTAAGTCAGTGCTTCAAACTCTTTAGTCTGGAAAGCTAACAGACTTACAAAAACTACTTAATGAATTGTCTTACAAGTATGGAGTAACCATGCAGTGCATATCCCCCTCACTGTGGAATATCAGGAAATGAAAAAGCAGACAAACTGGCTAAGAAAGGTGCTGCCGAAGACCAACCAGATGTACCAATCACCTACCATCAGAAAAAGCAGATGATCAAGTCAATAAGAGAGCCACGAACACCAACACAAGATAACTATCACATTATGAACAGATCAGAACAAGCTGTATCTACGCATCAGAATGGGACACACCCGACTGCGCAGTCACATGTACACAACGTTCAAGATTTGCAACACGGCCATGTGAACAGGCAGCACAGAGGTGCCAAACATATACTTCAAGAGTGTTCTGAGTATGAAACGCTGAGACAGACATATTGGCCAGAGGAAAGAACACTGGAATCAAAGCTCTATGGGCCACTGTATGAACTACAAAGGATAGTGAGTTTTATTCAGAAGACAGAATTACAGATAAAGACATGTTTCAAGTGAACGAAAGAAGAAGAAATCAAAAACCACTTTTGACAGTAATGAAAAGTCGTAAACTTGTTTGGTTAGGACATGTAACAAGACACGACTCTATCTAAAATTACTTTGCACATAACAGTAACGGGTGGAAGAAGAAGAATAGAAAGAGACCAACTTTTGTACTTCTTTTGTAGTAGGGGTTACTAAGTGTCATCTTCTATTTTTCTTCGAGGGCGTTGAACACTGCAAACCATAACCTCTTATATATGGCCTGATACTGTAACTGTATGTTATGGAGTCGTAACGCAGGTGTTAGTCATTCTGTCGACTAACTTTTTCCTTGATCTGCCTTGCTAATTAGGCCTATTATGTAAGATTTAAGCCCTTGCATCTGGGAGTATTTGTAGACCCACTTTTAAATGCAACATCTTTTCTAAATTAGAGTAATTTATTTTGTTTAAATGCCAGGGCCCAAAAGGGGAACAAATGACAGCAACATTGTTACTTACATGTCATGAGAGGCTACTAAGAAGATTTTGGGGTTTGCGTTGGCTCTACCGCAGAAGGTAAAAGTTACCCAGAAAGCTATGCTGGAGTTGGATGTGTCAGGCTGAAAGGCACAGATGTTGCAGCAAAGATGTAAACCATGACAAAACATTCAGTTCTCTGAACTGCTAATCTGCTGAGTTCGAGAACATTAAAATGGATGTTAAGGTCTGAGCAGCTATATTTTGTGTGAGCAAAATACCAGCATCTTCTGAACCATTTAAGATGTTATATTTATGTAGTCTACAATCACTGTAAAATGTTGAATTTCTCCATACAGAAAAGAACATTTCTTTTTAAACCTATGACTTCATGACTAAGATTCTGCTATCCTAACACAACTATAGTACTGTGTTTAAATGATGGTTTATAGATTTTGAGATCAAACTTTTTGGTTTCACTTTTTTGTAACTTGTAAGTAATAGGCCTATATATAACTAAGATAATGTACATTGTTACTGGTTTAATTAATATTTAACAAATAATAAAATTAAAGTAAATAAAAATAACAAAGGAACAAGGATTTTTTTTACATTTCGGTTCAACAGGGACCTTTATCAAGAAACAAACAAAATAAATTATAGAGAGATGGTTTCGCCATCTCCATCTTGCTGTATAAAAATCATGATTATCTTGTGGCAACAAATAGAGAAAAATATCCAGTTGTGTTTAGTGACTGGCAATATCAGTGCACGCCATTCTATACAATTATATACCCCCTCTGAGTAGAAGATGCTCCTTCAATAGGCATTGCACTAAGCTGAAAGCTGAAGTCTCCTGGGTATGAAAGAAAGCTCAGAGAAACCACCCCACTGCACATAGGAAGTAAGAGCTAATTGGTCGCAATTCCTGGGGTTCTCACTCAATCAGTGCATGCCAGGACATACACAATATTAATAGATACAATTAGAAATCTATAGATTGAGGTTTGAAGAATGCCATAATTGAAGACATGAATTATCAAATCAGACCAAGAGAAAGCTTCAAGTCAATGATGACATCTGTACACACAGACTATACAAACACACTAGTGTGCATATGTAAGATCCCTCAATGGCAAAATGTAGATGGCGGCTACAAATAAACAATGCTGAAAATTGGTTGGAATAAGAGGGATTAGGGGTTGATGATAGGAATGGAGGCTGTATTTAATAAAAAAAATAAAACTTGATATATATTTATATATAAACCAGTAATAATAGTACATTATCGTAGTTCTCGGTTTTGTTACTGTGGCACTCTCCACCCTGTAGGATATTCTCTGATAGTTTGCTTTTTTATTTTATCATAAACCCAGCATTTTTTGGCTGCAGTGATTTTCTAGACAATATAAATATATTCAGTGGTTTGCCATTGCTTTTTGAAAGGTCTGGATTCACAATTGCCTGTGGTGAGACATGCATGTGTGTATATATGTGTGTATAGCTTAATTGACAATGAAATAAAAGATAATAAACATCTACTGTGCTTTCAGATAAATCTTACCAACCATTCAAGTGATGGCATCAGTGGCTAATTTTCAAAGAAAGATAGTCACAAAAATGAGTTGTCATTTATGCACCAGACTGTTATCCACAACTTCATCAGCAATGATTAGGAAACTCTATAAGTCTGTTCAATTAAAATACGGGTATAATGTTCCTAAATCAATACCAGTTCCATCATATGTTAGTACTGGTATGGTTAATATCCCTAGCTGTGCAGAAATAAAAACAGATGAGCAAGTCAATAAGATGAGGCCTGCCTGTCAACTTGCTGCTTCTATTCTTAGAGTTGTCGGAGAAAATATTAAAGTAAATAAGTTTATTTCCATTTTTTTAATTCCTGTTTTAATAAAAGTGAGAATGAGAATTATTGAAACTCGAAATCTAGAGATAAACAAAATCTTTTATTGTATATCATCATTGTGCAGCAGATGTAGTAGCATTCAGATTTGTGAATTAAAATACTAGAATAAAACATTTGAAAATTGAATAAATGCAAGTCAGAAGCTGCATTTGTCTACGATTATGGAATCAACTGTAAAGTGCTTTTTTTTTTAAAGAGAATTTATGAAGCAGTTGTTGCAGCCAGGACAGTGGGGAAAGAAGATTGAAGTAAAAGATCCATGCATTTAAGTGATTAGAAGCAAAATTAATACATGACAAAATGTATTTAAGAGGCTATAAACTGTCTGGAAATCATTTAACTACAGCGCCAGTTCTAAGACTAAATACACCACAGCTGTGTGCAGTTAAAATGAAATCATGGATCAGAATACTGGGCAATCACAAAACAGCATGTGCTAAAACCTTCCACATGACATGCTTTTTTGTCAAAAAAATATTTTACCAAAAACTTATAAAAGGCCTGCAAGAAAATATGAATACTAACATTAAAAAAGATGCAATGGATTTAACATGTTTTGCTTAGAGACTCGCAAAAACTATGATGAACACCTAAGGAAAGATGTAAAAATGGAAGACCAAAGATTTAAAAAATATGAGCAGAAAATTAGTGGTTAGTTGGTTGCTGATTCAGCAGTCCATGGGCTCATGTCCTGTGACACAATTTCATTGTGTGATATATGCATATGTTTGTGAGCTGTTAATTTGTTCCAAATAATCTGTTCCATTTATCTGGCCTTGGAGGGAGAAACATTTTCCTGAAGTCATCCAGCACTCGACATTCAAAAAGGTGTTGGTTGACAGTTTCATAGGGATGAGTGCAGAGCCGATAGCTTGGGGTGTGTTGTACTTGTATTCTTCTGTTCAGGTGAATGTTAAGCTATAAATGTTGTATTTGAGCTTGGAAGATCATAGTCTGGACTTTCTTTCCCACGATGTTATGTTATCTTTTGGATTTTGGCTAGTCATAGATTTCTCTCTCAGTGATTCCCATGGCCCATCTGTTAAGCCAAATCTATTTGTTCACAGATTTCAACATCATTTTAACTGTTCACATGGTTGTTTGTGTTTATGGATGCTCTTGTCTTGCTCCCTTCTTTTCTAATCTGCTTTGTCATTGCCAGGTGTGTTTTGGGTGGCCAGGCATTCAGTGTATACACATTGAAGACAACATTCTGGAAAGAATACATCATTTAATATATATAGTCAGAAGAATGGGATGTGTTGCGTCATGGTTTACATCTCTGTTGCACTGTCTTTCAGCCTGACGTATCCATCTTCGGTATATCTTCTGGGTCACTATGGGATAGGACAATCAACTCCCACCCGCAAAAACTTCTTTAGTCTCTTACAACAAGCATGGCAATTAACAGTTTCCCTATTCTTTTCTTCCCCTTCAGGTCCCAGCACCCACAGGAGAGTTTTTATAATATTTCAGTCTGTGTAAGCTCAGGCCCTATCAAGGCTGACGCCTGGAGATGGGGCTTTTCTAGCCACCAGAGACCGTAAAGGCTGACCAGGCCCTTCTACCAGCCTATACAAGATGCAACACAAGCAACCTAATAATATTATAAGATTCCTCACCCATACTCCTGCACAGAGCCAGTGGATTAACATTCAGACCTGACCTTACCATCATATCCACAGATTTCCAAAATGACTGTACTCTGAAAGTCCTTGGTGACATAGGAAGTACCCAATACTCCTCCAAATTTCACAAACATGAAACCATCCAACACAAAAAACACCTTGATGAAACTGCAAACAAGCAGATAGAACAATTCAAAACTTGCACAGATGAAAACCTAGTGAAGATTGACAAAAACACAGATATAAACACACACAAAAACATCACTGCAACTATTCTTAATGCAGCCTACAGAACAATCCCCAGAGAATGTAGAAAAGAAATATAACCCATTCTGGACAAAGACACTTGAAGAACTTGTCAAAAAAGTAAAGAGAAGCAAGAAAGAAAGCAGAGAAGCTTTTTACACATGCAAATAGAACAGAATATGATAAACTAACTGCATTGATCCAACTAGAAATAAAAGATGCAAAACACCAAAAATGGTCAGACACTTGTACTAAGCTCAACCTTTGCACTGATTGCAGGAGGGCCTGGAAGCTATTAAATAACCTATCAGGGAAAAATAAACACACAAACCCAAAACCACTGTGGACTGCAAACAAGTTACTAATGAAAGACAAAGAAAATAGTTTCAACAAATACTTTTCAAACATCCCTAAAACCTCCCATAGGAAAGCACTAGAAAATACAATAGGCAAGATTCTAAAATCTAAAGAAAGATCAAAACCAGCAAACACTGCAAGCTTTGATGAAAACTTCACCATTGAAAACTCCAGGCTGCACTAAAGAAACCACAGCCAAGAAAAGCATGAGGCCTTGATAAAATATCCATTGAGAAGTGCCATCTAGGAACCAACGGAAAAACAGAGCTCCAAAACTTCATAAATACAACTTGACAAAGTGGAACCCTACCGGGGATCGGATAAGGTAAGGTCCGAGTATCAAACTGATGACCTCTTGAACACAAAACAAATGGTTTAACCACAGAGATCACTGGAAAAAAAATCACTGTTTAGTATATAAATATTATATGAAGTTTTGCTAGCTAGTTTGTCATCAGATAATCATCATTGCATGCAAGACATGTCCAAATGTTCTCTAATCTTCCCTGTGTATATTTTCAATTGTGTGATGACTGGCAATTCCAGTTTTCTGTAAGCTTGCAGTTATTCTTTTAATTCCATATTGAAGCTCATTTCTGATGACCACATTTCAAGCCAAACTCCTTCATTCTGGACATGGAAAGAGAATATACAACCTCACTAACATCATATGTATGTGCTGTTTCTCATAAGAAGTTCAGTATATCAGCCTGGTCCATTGCTCTACCATTCTATTACAGGGGCAGAACTCACCATGCAGTCTGCTCTCTCATTGCCCCAACACCTGCATTGTCAAATGTGAAAATGATTGTTGTAACTACTTGCAGCTTTGACCTCCTCTTTCCACTATCTGAAGCAAAATAAAAGACCTGATTGCTGTAGTAATACTGAGCACATAATTTGTCAATAATGTAAATAATTTTACTTCATGTTAAATCATTGTTAATTTCTTTGTAATGAGGTAATTATATTTATTTTTTTTAGTTATCGAAGATGGTGCAGCATGAAAATCTGACAATTGTATAACTACCTGAATATGTTTACATTCAAGAATGCATTTAATGACTTGAAACAATTATGGTCTGATAGGTTGGCATGACAACTGAAGAGATTAACAACCTAGTACACACAAAATGCATTGAAGCTGGTGCCTACCCCTCCCCTTTGAAATATAAAGGTTATCCAAAGTCTGTTTGTACATCAGTCAATAATGTAGCCTGCCATGGTATTCCTGGGAGCCTTGAACTTCAGCATGGAGACATAATTAATGTAGATATTACAGTAAGTTTAATTTATTATTATATAAATATCCTTTAGAACTCTTTTAACTGCTACACTGTTCTCAACTGATCCCAGTTATGTTAAATTCTTTCCCCAGTGACTTCCCCAGAGCTCTGAATCCTTTTCTTAAGCTAAAAATTAAGAGAGCTTTCACTGTACTTGCTTTTTATTGTCACCAGAAAATATATGGGCCCTACGGAGTGAAATCATTTTTAGTAACGAGGGGATAGAAAACCAAAATAAATGGGTTAATTCATCGATAGCAGTAAAACAGAGGAATACGGTAAATAAACTTGTATGTAGCAGTTAAAGGGTTAATATTCAATCAACAAATATAAAAATGAGTAATATAAAGAATGGTTTATGTGTTCTTAATTATAGGTCGTTTAGAATCATGGACATTATACGAAACCTGTCAGTCTCAAAATTTTGCGCTTTATGTCTATTGTTTTCAGATGTATAAGGTCTTAAAAGGTGGTGTCCAGGCCAGAGAAGGAAGAAAAGAATAATAACACTTGCCAAGTATGTTAAAAAAGGTTTAGGGGTGATGTTGGCTGTTCCAACCCATAGATGAAAGTAGTCCAAGGCCATGGTGAAGTTTGATGTATCAGGTCAAAAGGCACATATAATATATCATAGCTAAGCCGTAAACCATGACAAAACACATTCTGCCCTCTAGACTACATCCAGGAATTTCCTGATGAAGAAGATCTTGGCTTTTGTCTGGCATGCTGTACACAGAACCAGGCCCATAGATAAGGGAGTGGTTTGGGGTGTTAAAACCTCTCCTTAGCAAATCTGAATGTGACATTTAGTACTAGGAACTTAATCAAAAGGTCAGTAAAAATAATCTATAAGTGATTTTTCACACAAAAAAGTCGTAAAATTTGCTCACAAAATCAGATGAATGTCTTTTTATTAAGGTTGAAACCCCCTCCTTACTATAATCATATCAATGGACCTGCACAGAATTACCCCAAAATGAAGTTAGAACATATAGAGAGTAGTTGAGAGGAAACTTATAGTAGGGATAATCCTTTAAGTGTATAATCATACTATATACAATTAGCCCTGCATAATTGAAGACACTCACAATGATAGATTTCAATGCTCAATGTACATCCTCTTGATTTATAAACAGATGAAGATGACAGTTCCAGGGTCAAACTTAAATAACGGGAAAGGAGCATTATTGTATATAGTATGTTGTAGGATGTAATTTTAGGTAGTTAATAAGTTTGCCTCTCTTTTGGAGAGGCGTGCCCTTTTCAACCAGTGGACAACAAAGTCCAATTAGGTTATATCAGGACACACTACCATAAAATATTAGAGGTAACAAAGACCCCACTGTTTAGCCATTTAAAACTCTCTCATATTATGTAATTTTAAAATTATCAAAAATCTTATATTTGCATACCATAGGATCTAATGTGTCACTTTGGTTAGTGACAATTGAAGAAATAGAAAATAAAGGCAGTGAACATGATGCATTCCATATCACAGCTAGCATTAAACATAGAAATGAGGAATTAATAAAATAGCACCATATTCTCAGTACACCACAAGGTGTGAAAAGGGAGTGTAAATAAACTAGACAAAAATGAAATCATTTTTTGATGAAAAGAGTTAAGCTAAGACAACCGTCAATACGGTCAATCAAATGACATGCAGAGTGGCATATGCAATTATGTTTCTCCACAACTCTCTGTCTATTGTATTGTTAATAAGTTTATTTGGTGACATCTTTTTGTGTCACAGTGACAACCCATCCAGAAATGTCTCTTCTTCCTCTGTCTCTTCTCCCCTTGATCTTCTCGGTGGTTACTAAATATTCAAGTTTTACTTTCCTCATTACATGCCCTAAAAATCTTAATTGTCTGCTTCTAATTTTTGCTAAATTTTTAATTTTACTCCAGCATCTCTGAGCATATTAGTTTTCTTTACTTGCGATGGAATTTTCATCATTCTTAAAGCCACATCTCAGTTGCCTCCAGCTTATCTTGGGCACCTTTGTTTACTGTCCATGCTTAACTTTTACTTCAATAAAGAAGGATTGACTCAATATATCATCCTTGCACTCAAACTTACATATATATTGAAAGTACTCCATTGCACAGAATGTTTCTCAGTTTATGAAATGTTGATTTGGCTTGTGCTATCCTGTTCTTGATCTTATTGAGCACTTGTCATCTATTTGTGCCAAGATACTTACGACAGCCTAGAAAAACCATAGTAGAGAAAATGATGTCAGGGCAATGAAAAAGAGGTAGACTATAAAGAAGATGGACATAGATATCAAAGACCACCTGAAGATGAAGCAAAAAGATTGGCAAGAGTTTTGAAAGGTTGTCCCGCTGGCGATGGATGTGTCTAACCATTGATGCAAATAAAACTGTGACAATGCATTTCCATTGTCTGGACAAAATCCTGATGGAAATCTAGTAGGTCCATTATCCTGCTGCAAGAGAGATCCCGAAGGAGTTTGAGAATGAATGCTGAAGAAGAAGAAAGGTTGTGATGACTTACATCCTGTCTAGGAAGTGCTACCTAATATCTTCTTCTTCCGTTCACTTGAAACATGTCTATATCTGTAATTGTGTCTCCTTAATAAAACTCACTGTCTTTTGTAGTTCATATAGTGTCCCATAGAGCTTTGATTCCAGTGTTGTTTCCTCTGGTCAATATGTCTGCCTCAGCGTTTCATGCTCAGAACACTCTTGAAGTATATGTTTGGCACTCTGTGCTGCATGTACACATGGCCGTGTTGCCAATCTTGAACTTTGTATACATGTTTGCTGAAGACGGATGTGTCGGGCCATTGGCGCAAATAAAACGGTGACACAACACATTTCCATTCTCTGGACTGCATCCTTCTGGAGATCTAGTAGTACTGCCACAGAAGAGATCCAGCAGGAGTTTGAGAATGAACGCTGAAGAAGAAGTATACATGTGACTGCGGAATCGGTTGCGTCCTGTTCTGAGACGTAGAATTATAACTTGTTCTGGTCTGTTCATAATATGATAGTCATCTTGTGTTGGTTTTTGTGGCTTTCTTATTGACTTGATCATCTGTTTTTTCTGATGGTAGGTGATTGGTATATCTGGTTGGTCTTCGGCAGCACCTTCCTTAGCCAGTTGGTCTGCTTTTTCATTTCCTGGTATTCCACAGTGAGAGGGTATCCACTGCATGGTTACCCTATACTGGTAAGACAATTCGCTAAGTAGTTTTTTCAAGTCTGTTAGTTTTCCAGACTGGAGAGCTTGAAGCACTGACCTTGCATCTGTCAGGAATACCACAGGCTGTAGATCAGAGTTGGAGTTCAGCAGTTTTTTAGCTGCCACACTAATTGCCTGGATTTCAGCATCATAATTATTGCAGAATTTTCCTGTTGGTGTTCTGATGGTATATCTAGGCTTGTATGGATATTCTATATATACACCTGCACCTCCATTCCTCACGGCATTCTGTGCTGACCCATCTGTGTATACTCTGACCCATATATCTTGTGGATATTCCTCATCCAGGAAACTGAGGGTGACTGTCCTTCGCTGCACACTGCTCTGTTTGTCCTCGCTTAGTATTCTTTTCACAATGCTACCTAATGATGTTGATTGCTATTTAGCTGTAGTCCTTCTCATGTTTTCCTTGTTAATACGTAAATATTATTGAATTGTCTGTATGTTTCCAGGTATTTTATAATGGTTACCATGGAGATACTTCAGAGACTTTCATAGTTGGTAATGTTGATGAAAGAGTTAAAGCCCTTGTTGAAGCTGCAAAACAGTGCAGAGATGTTGGCATTAGTGTTTGCAAAGACGGGGCCTCATTTTCAGACATTGGTGATATTATTTAGTAAGTATAATAAGAGTTAGTTCCTATTGGGCCAAATATGGCACATAGGGCATGTCTTTCCTTGTTGAGCACTATGTTACAAGTTGCTATAGTTCTTTTGCATTTCTTATTTCTTGATCTTTCTCTGTTTATTTCTCTGTGTACTATAGAGTTTCTTTTAAAAGTGCATTAATGAGAGTTTGTTGCTGAAATGCATGCAACCATTCTTTATGCCTTGCATTTGTAGAAAATTTTTTTAATCACAAATCATTAATTTTCTTATATAGTTTTTTTTCACATAATAATGAAAAGAGGGCGTGATCCTGCAGAATCAAATAGTTAAATATACAAATGTTTTTGTATTCACGTTGATACATATATTGTGATTATTTTCTGAAATATTAATCAATAATTGTTATAAAATAATATTTTTCCTAATTGATTTTCATTGTATGCTATGTGTTAATTTATGTGGGTTTTGCTGTCAATTTAGAATCTGTATGGGATTACCTTCCAGAGACAATAGAAATGCATAGATAATGTTATTAAATACAATTGAGAGGCTTCTGGTATCACTAGCTATCATAATTTAGCCTTGAATACATCTCTTGGTGAGTAATTTGGTCATTCTTTTGTTTTTTCAATCGCTCATTGTCACATACATAACTAAACATATTATGTCCTACTAACAATTTCATCCTGTTGTGCAATCAATTTGCTTTCATTTGATGATGGTGATGAAATAATCCATTTAACTGTGAGCAGGTAACTCTTAACAGCCCATAGCCTTTCTGACAAAAGTACAGGTTCTCAATTTTGTAGCTGAGGTGACTCATATGCCTCAAAGGCATAGCTGTGCAAGGGAGGGATTTATGGATGCATGTCAGGATCACCACTTCCCACCAAAAGCACAGAACACAATTCTAGACTAACAAATTCATCATTCTTATGTCAGCTTTGTTAACCCATTTGTAGTGATGGCATATTTAGCATTTCCAGTCACCTAGGAGTCAACCACAAAAGGACAAAAGTGCAATGTCTGCTTGCCTGAATTGCTTTGCCATCCTTGGGGATTATTTTATAGAAGACAAAAATAAGAAATTGAGACAAGATGTGACAATGATGATTTTTTTCACAGCTGAAGTGTTGTCAACCTATCCTCCAACTTTCCTTAGTCACCCTATTCTTTGCACCCTGAACTAAAAGTGCAACCCTTGTGGGGATGGGGGAACACACCATTGGTACTTCAAGTGGGGAGATGTTTGAAATTTAGGGTGTGGTACAGGAAAGTAACTATTTGGATAACAAGATTTATATAGATAAAACATAAATGGTCATTTTTACTCACAAAGAAAGTCAGACTTGGGGGGGGGGGGGGGGTTGTCAAAAGAGGCCATGAAAAAGGTTGAGAATCATAAACTTAGGCAGAGTTCAGCACTGGTTCTATGACTATCTAACTTCCCCCTTCCCTGATCACACATTTCCCCACCTCCAATATATCCCATGCCTATCCTCATTCAGTCACCTTCAGCAACATGCTTTGTAAAGCAGTGCTTCTCAATCTTCTTTATGAGACTGTGGCCCTGTAACAAAAAATAATAGTCAAATCCCATTAAAATAACTTTGTCAGAACCAACCAAATATAAATGTAATAACAGAAATTTGATGAAAACAGTAAAAGAATACAATACAAACAATAAATAATAAATATAATTGAGGATTTTGAAAAGTGATGTTATATAAGAAAGTTTGTTTTAAAAGGATGTGTTATAGAGGGGTTCCACTGTACCAGGGCCCAGTCCAAACAAATTCTAGATACTCATAAATAACTTTACAATTCCTCTTCAGTATTCATTCTTAAACTCCTGCTGGTTCTCTCTTATAGCAGAACAATTATCCTACAAGATTTCCAGCAGAATGTAGACCAGAGAATGGAAATGTGTTGTTGCTGCTTTATTTGCGCCAATGGCCTGACACATCCGTCTTTGGCATGTCTTTACAATTCAAGGAGAAGTGCTTGCAGGTCAGTAGACATCAACATGTCTGCAGTGAAGTACAGTTCAATTTCTTCTTTCTCAAAGGTATAAACTTCAGGATATACATAACTAATCTTTATGTTTGAATTTGTACATATTGTTTGTGTGTTGTTTATTTTTTTGTCTTTGTCTGACAGTTCCACTGCTAACAAAGCAGGTTTTGAAGTTATTCCATATTTCTGTGGACATGGAATTGGTGAATTCTTTCATGGACCTCCAGATATTGTACATGTTCGTGAGTATATTATTAAATCAGTAGGAGAATCAGATTCCTTTTAGAATGTTACGTCAGCGAATATAAATAATTATAAAACTTGTCTTTTGTTTGGTACTTCTTCTGCGTTCGTTTTCAAATTCCTACAGATTAGCAGAGGTCAGATCTCTCCAACTCTGTCTGTTCAAAGCTATTCTGTGCAGTTCTTGAATAGTATGAATATTGGTTGTTTTACTTTCTCTAAGTATTGTTCTTCTGACTGTTTCTTTTGGTCTACCCCTTGCTTTTTTGCCTGCAGGTATCCATTCAAGAGATTGGTGGTGTATTCTGTTGGTGTCTGCGCGTAGGACATGCCCGATGTAGGACCAACAGCGTTTTCTGATAACATCTGTGATGAAATTTTGATGTGTCTCTTCTCTGATTTTATCATTCGATTTGAATTCACTCCAATGGGTGTTAGTTATCCTACGAAGACATTTGTTCTCGAAACTCTTGTCAGGAGTGTCATGATTAATGTACAAGTACAAAGGTTTCAATATCGGAGGGATATATTGTAGTTGAGGACAAAATAAAGTATGATCATCTCATGTCATTGTACTAGATCACGTCTGAGTAAAAGAAGTTTCTACTTAAAGCATTGCACATCACCAAGACATTAAATCTTCTGTGTGTGGAAAAAAAACTCTAGAGATACCACAGTAAAGCATACATGAAACAATAGCTAGCAATTCTTAGGAATCAAAACAATAAAAACATGTCATTGCAGTATTTTAAATCTTGTCTTTTAATGTAATTTTATTGCAACATACAACAATAAATTTCTAACAGAAATTCTGAATAAACATATAATCTGTGAATCTACATTTTATTTTTGCAGCCACTGACTCTGTATGCAATGGACGAATGGCATCAGGCATGACATTTACAATAGGTAAAACATTTATTTCACATCAAAACTGCAGTTATTTATCAATAGGTGTCTCATTTTTACTTCACATTAGGTTGGCAAAGTTGATATAAAATGGTGAGTTACAGAAGTGAATAACAGGTACATCAGTATCCAGTGAAGATAGAGATAAAACATTAGAAAATGAAGATTGATAGGACACATCCTCAGAAAGAAACATGATAACATAACCAGGCAGGCTCTTGACTGAAATCCACAGAGAAAAAAAAAGAGGAAAACTGAGAAACATCTGGAAAAGAACAGTGGAACATGAGATCAAATAATTTGTGCCCTAATGGGCACAATTTAAGAGGACATGAAGCACAAAAATCTCAGGAGAGCATAGCTGAAGCTGTATGTTCCACAGGGAACTGAATGGAAATAGAATAGATACATAGGTAAATCATGTGTTATAAAATGGTTTCTAACATACCCAAACAATAATGTTGACTATTGTTTTTATGTATAAGCTATACCACAGAAAACATTTAATTCTATTTCACTGCACATATTTGAATTTCTTTTGATCCATCCATAATTACCTTTATGTTACCTAAACATATGATAATCAATGCATAGGTGTCTAATTATTTTTTCATAAATCTGTATTTTTAACAATTTATTTCCATATTTCAATAAAAAATATCTGTATTTATGACCAAATACCCGGTAAAACCTAATTTTTTTGTAATTACAAAAATGTTTTCTATTGGTCCTCAAATATGAACGTGTGAGTTAAAAATGTCAGCATTGGTAATAATTACTACAAAGTTTAACACCAGGTGACATTTAAAATAACGAAATTAAAAAATATTTTTGTAAAAAAATTAAGTTTCTTTTGGGGGGGGGCGGGGGGCGAAATCTGTATTAATATGGAAAAACCATACTAGTTGACACATATGATTTACAGATAGATAGAATTTTCAAACATAAATGATAGGATAGATATAATATTGTATATTCATATGGTTTTGAAAAAGTTGAGAAATTATATTGATATGTCATATCATCACAGAATATAGATCACAAGGTTATTTCATTTACCCGGTATTATTAGCATTGAAGAAAAATAACTATCTCACCTCAAAACTATAAGACCTTGTATTGTAATGCTATAGTTAGTTTTTAGATCATCATTATTGCACTCTGGACACTCCATGGGCATTTCAATATCCACTTGAGTGCTCCCACTATTATTTGTGACAAATTTCTAGTCCTTTGTTGGTTTACAAACATTCTTCTAAATCCACAGTAGATTTATTTCTGGTGATGTGACATTTCATGCCTAGTTTATTTATTCTTGACAATGGGAAAAAAATGCAAATTCAATAACAATTTGACATACTACCAATATCAAATGTGGACACTAACAACAGAATCCAAAAGAAAACTTGTTACAGCATAAATAATTTGTTTATGTCAAATCCTCGTAGCAACAATAAGAGACAGAATCAGGAATGAAAATATCAGAAGACTAAAATACACATTGTCAATTCTAGAATACATCAGAAGACAACAGACTAAGTGGTTTTCACATGCTTCCAGACTACCATCAGACAGTGCCCCTCAAAAAGCTTACTTTACAGACATGATGGATACAAAGTCAGGGGCAGGATTTGCAAATGATGGATTACAGAAATAATAGAGTCAACGAAAACAAACATGTAAAGCACACAAAAAAGCCATCTCCAGAGAACTCTTCTACTCCTGACGCTGCAATGTATAAAGGGGTATAAAGCAAAAAGATTTTTTTTTTTTAAAGAATCATCACCTTTATTAATTTTATTTGCCCATGCTGTTTCTCATGAGTTCAATATGTCAGCGCAACCTATTGCTCTACCTGCCATCTGACATCTCTACCTACCATCTGACATCTCTACCTGCCATCTGACATGGTAGCAGCAGACAAGCTGATCTTCTCTCAATTTCCTCGAACACTCACTCCAGCACTATGCCTTAGAATAGAAGAAGGTACTATGTTATAGTTTTACCTGTTATATTTTCAGAGCCCATTCTTTGTGATGGTTCGCCCGAGATCAAAATTCTTGATGATGGCTGGACTGTGGTCACAGTTGATGGCAGTAAATCTGCCCAATTTGAACATACCATATTAGTTACTGATAAAGGATGTGAAATTCTAACTATATAGTCAAAAATGTGCGGAGACATAGAGTGATAACCATATATGATTGCCAACTGAAATTCGATAGTATAAGTTGTACTTTCTTGAAAAAGAAATGATGCTTTGTCAAACAAAATTGTTGTTTATTATTTTTATCTTCTATGTTCATTCTCAAACTTATGCACATTAACAGGATGTAGTCTAGTCTGGAGAACAGAATGTGTTGTGTCATGGTTTACAGCTTAGCTGCGATATGCACTTTTCATCGTGACACATCCTTATTCAGCATGCATCGTGAGTCAGTTTGACCCTATATGGAATGTGACAACCGACCCCACCCCCAAAACAACCTTAGTTACCTCTTACAACATGCATGTAAGGTAAATAGTGTTGCTATTCTTTGCTCCCCTTGTGGACACATGAACACTGGCAATTTACTATTTCTAATAGGGCAGTCATTTTTATTTCCTCAGAAATATATACATTTATTATATTACTAACATCATCTTGTAGCTACTTTGATGTTTGTTTGTTTTTATCTCCAAGAATTGTTAGCAATGAAGCTCTTGTTTCCTATGTGCAATATGGGTAACCTACAGAGCTTTCTTTGATACCCAGTATCCAACTCTTAGTGGTATGCAATGCCTTGAAAATAAATCTCCTACCCAGAAGAATCTGTGTGTGGTACAGAAGACATGTTCACCTATTTTATATGCAGACATCCTATCCCATGCCTGCAAACAAGTGGTCATTGTTAACCACTTCTGAACACACCGTCCATATGACTGAATGGCTTCAGTATAGCATTTTCGGACTTGGAACAGTAAACATCTTTTTTTTTTAAACACAAGTATATTTGGTTCATGTTTGTTTAAAGAGCTTACCTTTTTTTTTTTTTTTGGAGAAAAGTGAAATGAAATAAATTACATGGGGCTGGCAAATCTGTGTTCTTCATTGTTTTTTTTCAGTAATCGTTTCCCATGGCTGTAATTACAGAGCAGTAGTTGGTAAAGGAGATATTTATTTAGGAGGGATATATGGGCTGGGGCACTTGGTGGCACTTACTTTGAGGGGGGGGGGGTGCTCAATTGGGTGGCACGCACATCTGTGTATCTGGCAGCAGTCCTCGCACCTGTAATATGCATACTGCATCTCTAATGGTCACAGGTAGGCTTACAAAACTTATGGTAATTTTTTTTTATCATCTAGAACTGAGCAATCGGTGATGTCACAAAAATTTTGCATCAGCGTACATTTTTAAAAGTTGGAATGGTAACCCTTTTGGCAAACATGAACCGTTTATTTGTATAAGCTCTTGCTCCACTGTCCATTTCCAACTAACAGTAAGCATTCTATGTCTGAATATTTACTTAGACGTCCATCTTGGAGTTAGTCTAAAGCAATCTGTCCATTGTAAAGATTTTTATGATAGTATTTATATATTCTTGATTCTTGATTAGAAAACTGGCCTCACAGCATGTGGGGCATTCCCATAAGTGCTCCGCTCTCTGTTCCAGCAGCCATTCGACTCAATGGTGTTTCGAGTCCAATGCTGCCAAAACAGACGTCGACATCAGGGCACAACTCTGGCCCTTGCAACAGGTTTCTTTGTTGTTCCGCGCACCCACGCCGTGCCCGTAACTAGTTCAAGCACAACGTCTGCCTGTTTGAACAACATGGTAACTTATCGAAGGTTACAACTACGGGATTGTATAGATGACGTGCCATGAAGCTTCTATAAGAAAATAACCTCAATATAAAGGCATGTCATCTACTAAGGTTTTCTGTTGCATGGTTGGTTTGTCTAGTGAGTCATTGGTGAGACCCACAGACACAACCGCATGCGCAAATTTATATCTTCTTAATGGCATTTTGCAAGGGCTTGGCTGAAGATTATTCTTGGCCAGAATAAATGTAGGGTATGCATCTGAGATCATTGTGATTAATAATAATCTGCACTTTAATCTCACATAATTTTTTTAAATAGTATATACACTGATATGACCAAGGTAGACCCACACCAAGTGCTGATACTAGACGGGTAACTACCCCAGGAGGATGCAACAAAATGTACACTCATTAACGCCACAACTGAAATAATTTAGTTTATGTAAAGTGTAGGGTGACAGCTTGTCCACAGGATCAAATGATTAGTTTCTATGCTGCTCACACCTATAATATGAAAGGGATATCTCTCACTATAAATAGGTTTGAATCTCTTACTCATCATCCAACGAGTGAAGGATCTTATACATGTGAAGAACGTGGACTCATTTTTACACGTAAGATTTACTGCATGGAACAATATTATTAGTTATGAATGAAAATTTTACAAAAAGAACTATACTGCTATATTTTTGAAGGATTTTTTTTAAGTATATTAGTAAATTTGTAGATGTTTTATGTGCTTTTTAAAATGGCTATTAAATATCATTACAAATAGTATTAAATAGTATTTTTCATTGCCTTGAATATCAGATATACCACAGAGTGATATGGTTGCTATCCATAGCTATAAAATAAAAGCTTGTGTAATACTAAACCAACTTACACAGGCACAGATGATTTTTTTCCTGAAAATTAGTGCGGATTTCGTGCTGGACAATGGACATGATCTTTGCTGCCCACCAACTCCAAGAAAATATCCAAGAACAGCAAAGTGAACTTTTCACAACATTTGTAGACATCACAAAGGCATTTGACACTGTGAACAGAGATGGTCTGTGGACAGTGCTCACCAAATTTGACTGCCCCACAAAATTTATCAATATAGATGACAGTTCCATGACGACATGGTGGTCGTTGTTATCAGTAATGAAGTGTCATCACCACCCTTTCCTATAACAAATGGGGTCAAACAAGGATGAGTTCTAGCACCAACTGTTCAGCCTGATATTTTCTACCATACTGACAGATGCATCTAGATCAAGCGATGTATCATCATTAAGTGCCGTCTCCACAAAGAAGGTTGGCTGCAACATATCTCCAACATTTCCTGTCTCTTGTCTTGATGGTGCACTCTGCTAGACTAACCTGTCCATCGTGTGATGTTACTCTCCCACTTGTATCTTTGCCTACCTCTTGCTCGTTTCCCTTTGACTTTACCCTCAATTGAGGTTTTCATTGAGGTGTTGTGTCTTTTAATGTGTCAAGCGACATAATAGACATACAAATAAGATATAGAACGGTAAACTTGTCTGCGCACTGTATGCTGATTCTGCAGACAGTATGCAGGTCACCCTAAACGAATTTTGGTTTCACCATCAATACAAAGAAAACAGAAGTCATGTTTCAACCCACATCAAACAAAAAACACTTAAATCCCCATATAAGGATCAAAGAAGAAGAGTTTCAAACAGTCAATAATTTCACCTACCTGGGCAGCACTCTCTAACAAGATGTAAACACCGACACTGAGACAAATAACAGAATAGCGAAAGCTAGTGCCAAATTTGGAAGACTGCGAAACAGACGTATGGGATGGAGAAGAATAACAGCTACCACCAACATAATAGTTTACCAAGCAGTAGTAATATAATCCTCATTCCTTAATGCATGTGAAACATGGACAGTATATACTAGAAGACTCAATCACTTCTACCTAAGTTGCCTTCGTAAGATACTCAACATCCATTGGTGGGATAAATACCAGACAGTGAAGTACTGATTCTTCTGTGCTCATTCTGAAACTCCTGCACATAAGCAGGATGTAGTCCAGAGAATGGAATGTGTTGTATAAGGGTTTACAGCATTGCTACGATATCTGCGCCTTTCGGCCTGACACATCAGACTTCAGAATGGCATTGGGTCATCACTGGCCCTATATAGGATGGGACAGCCAACTCCACTCCATAACCTCCTTAGTCGTCGCTTACGACATGCATAGAAGGTAAACAGTGTTGCTATTCTTTGCACCACTCTCGGGCCCCTGGAACACACGGGCGTGAAGTACTGATGAAATCTAAATCTGTAAGCATACATACAATGTTGATGAAGGCGCAGACACGCTGTCAGGACATATGTTCCGCATGAAAGATCATTATCTACCAAAAACGTTATATAGAAAACTCCAGCAAGACCTCGGGACAGAAGAAGCGTTTTAAAGACACTCGTAAGACATCTCTGATCCAGTGGTGGAGGTGCGGACCGCACCGGTCGACATCATCGGTAGGGCGGCAAATTTTCTAAAACTAAATATCCAGCTACTAAATTAACAATTCCTTACTTGATAATAATAATTATGACAACAGAACCTTTCCCAATAATAGTCTTCAAATGATAAAGCAATAAAATTGACCCGGAAAAGTGCAGATGGTTGGTGTTTATGTTGTTACTTAAGTTTATATATAAACAGTGGCGTAGCGAGAGGGGGCGGACCGCCCCGGGCGGCATCACCGGGAGGGCGGCAAATTTATTTTCGTCCAGGTTTTCACAATCACTGCCATATTTTTTTAATGTCACAAGGGCAGAAAATTATGATTCCGCCCCGGGCGCCATTGACCCACGCTACGCCACTGTATATAAAATAATATCTATGCGGTAAAATGTACAAATATTAAGTTATAGGCCTATGAGAAATAAAACTGGATAATTAAGCTTACTTTGAAGAGAAATATATAACAGCAGTCCACTAGAAGCATATGGTACATTGTGATGGTACATTTTGTGCATCCTCTCACAGAGATACTGTTTTACTGTACTTCGTGATATAAAATCTTTTTGTGTTCTTAGTTCTTTGATAAAAGTTTTTCTTCTGGTGTGCAAACGCGTATCAAGGCAATTAATCTAAATGTCCAGTATGTTTCTGGCAATAACCATACTTTGAATCTGGTGGGAGTACACGCAGCTTCAATAACAGTGGACTTAGTTACGTTTTTTGGCACTATGGATATTTAAAATTATTTTTCGTCTTCCACTCACCGTTGGAAAATTCTTACCGACATTGGAGGTCAATGCATCAAACGCCTTATCGAAATACGCTGGAGTGCAAGGTACGAGGCCATAGCGATCATGAAGATCCATTATAATGAGATTACTGAAGTCCTGGAATCACTTTCGCAGAACATAAAAGAAAATGCAGTGACAAGATCAGACGCTGGGCTCTTACTTCCTGCTCTCCAATCGTTGTCATTTTTTGCCTTCCTTGGATTATGGAATCGAATTCTTTGTGAAATAAATAATACACAATTGTATCTGCAGACGAAAGGTCTAAATGTGCATCAATACACAATTGTATCTGCAGACGAAAGGTCTAAATGTGCATCAATGTGCTATGAAATTTCAGACATAAAAATTGTTCCTAGTCGACAACCGTGATGTTATGGTTAACGACGCATTGGATTATGCTAAAATGTTTGTGAAGATCTAGGCATCGATATAGCTCCTCGTCGAATAAGAAAAACAAAAAGGATGGCTAGTGAAAACGTTGCAGATACTGGTTTAAATTATGTTATTAAATTAAGACAAGAAATGTTCGAATCAGAGGTGAGAATAATACAAGAAATCAAAACCAGGTTTCAGCAACTGCATGAGCTGGATGTTAAATACTCTTTCCTCACATGTAACAACTTGTTACACCCATAATACAATGTGATTTCGAAGAAGAGTCTAGTGACATCAATGGATCCTATGAGATTCTGGCGTTTATTCAACAATGGCCACCGAAGACGGATATGTCGGACCATTGGCGTAAATAAAACGGAAACACAACGCATTTCCATTCTCTGGACTACATCCTGCTAGAATTCTAGTAGGGCAGTGATCCTGCTACAAAGGCGATCCAGTGGGAGTTTGAGAATGAACGCTGAAGAAGACGAATTCAACAATGAAACTATCGTATTTGCGTGTGAATATCGTGATAATGCTTCGCATATTTTTAACAATAGCTATCAGCATTGAAACATGTGAACGAAACTTCTCAAAATTAAAGTTAATTTTAAAAAATTACTTAAGGTCTACCATGAGCTCCACAAGATTAAGTAATGTAGCCATTTTGTCAATAGAACAAAGTATCACGGACGAAATTCATTTTGATGACGACATAAACAATTTTGCCGCCCCTAAGGCTCGAAAGGCTAAATGATAATGTATTTGTATTTATGTACCTAATGTTTTCAAATAAATATTTTCGTCCAGTCTTTTACAATTACTGACTTATTTTTTAAATGTTACAAGGGTGATAAAATTATGATTCCGTCCCGGGCGCCATTGACCCACACTACGCCACTGCACTGACCCACTTTAAAATAGACACAAATTCATGGGAGAATCCTGCACTAGACAGATCTGGCTGTCGTCACAGAATCAAGAGTCGCGCAACAGCTGCAGAGAATATCAGACATCAAGCTGCCCACAAAAACGCACTAGAAGAAAAGAGATGCTCAATATCCCAAAGATTTCTCCAACACGTGTTCAAAATGTGGTAGACAATTCCAAGCATGCATAGGCATATGAATCATTAGTCTCAGTCGGGCACACAGCTGACATCATCCCAGTTGAAGTGAATGCTCATCGTTGACTCCGACGGACGAACAACATTCTATTACATGAAGAGGAAAAGGAAAATAACAGTGTGTCATTTAACTTAATGAAAAGACATTTTAGACAAATATGTGATTAGAACTAAAAGTGAACATTTTATTTCCTGATTAACAACGTCTCGGCAAAAAAAAATCTCCATTACGGCTAGATAGCACACGAAAGTGTACAACTTGCTAGTGCGAAAGAAAGTGAAAACAAAGAGATGGAGGTGAAACGAAGGTTAAGCGCAGTTTAACACAGCATCGTTGAATGTGTGCGGTCTAGCTGACAAGATAACAGAACTGATTAGTTTTTGGAGACAGCCATCAGAATTTAAATATCTATGAAGAATTTTTTAATAGAAAACGGCAAAATTGACAGAGAAATTGAGATGAGGTGCCAAAAAGCAAACGCTGTCACCACTGAAAAACCCAGCGACCAAACGACATACGGCATATAATTAACAGCATCTTTATTCCAACGCTATGTTACCAGTACCAGACATTGCCCCTGACAAAAAACTCATGAGAAAGATTACAACATGTGAAGATGAAATGCATCAGAAAGGCTATAAATGTCACAAGAAGAGATCGAATGAGAAACGAAGACACCAGAAAGATAGTGAAGACCATATGCAAAAAAATATATAGAGGAACAACAGATCAACTGGCTCGGCCATCTTATGCGAATTGAACAATCACTCCCAGGCATACAACAGCAAAAAGAACGGCTAGTCCTACACAGCAAGAGAAAGACCAAGAACAAGTTGGGAAGATTCAATCAGATTGTTAAAAGAACATGACCTAACCACGGCAAGTGCAACAAAGATGACAAAAGACAGAAAATAACTCTCCACAACGCCTTACAACATTTGCGGAAAAGGCAATAGATAGATAGATAGATAAATTAGAAAGAGATGAAAATGTAATGTGCTTAAGAAAATTCGAGTCAAACAGATAGAGCAACTGAATAAAATGTGTGGACCGCATATATATATAAAGATACGTTGGAAGAATTTGCACATAATAGAGCGATACTATACAGTAATTTTAAAAAAGGCACAATCTCTTTTTGAAAAGAGGAGAAATGCAGCAGCAACAGCACAGCGAGCAATAAAATTATTTTTGTTTAAAGTCAGAATAAATTTACTTCTAGCTACATATTACCAAATTTTATGTATCACAAATGTTAAGTCAGTTTTATTATGCTTTTAGTAATTTATAAACATAAAAATAGGCCTACATGTAGAGAAACTACACCGATTAGAGCAATATCAATATATCGGACAGATAGTCACAAATTATGACACATGAAACAGAGGTTAAAAGGAGAATAAGAATGGCTAAAAGGACTTTCAATAACATGAGGAAAATATTAACATCTAAACAAATTACAAACACTCAAAAATGAGAATATAAAATGCTACATATATACTATATTAATGTAGGCCCTATGGCTCAGAAACATGGACAATGAACAAACAATTAGAATAGGGTTAACATCACGGAAAGAGAAGACAACGAAGAGGTTCTAGCAACACTGCACATGAAGAAAGAATTATTGAAGGAAATAAAGATAAAACTAATAAAATATTTTGGACATATTAAAAGAGATGACACAATATTGACACTTTACCCTTACTTGTTGGTAAAGTCAAGCAAGAGTGACGCAGAGATACAAGAGAATAACATCGCGAAATGGACAGGTTAGTCTAGCAGAGTGCACTACCAAGACAAGAGACATATTGGAGGCTTATTGCAGCCAAACTTCGTTCCAGAGACGGCACCCTATGACGAGTAGTGTGTATACACAATTTCGGAATTTGATATTTTTAAAAATCGAAAATGTAACCATAAATAATTTCAACCATTTATATATAGCCCTTTGCATCTTGCAGATGGTCAAAAAGGAGAATCTATTCATTCAGTATTTTTTCAGGAATGAGGACTTTTCAAGCGATCATAAAACAACTTATAGATAAGTATTTTGTATCATCATCATATGCCGTCTCCGCAACGAAGGTTGGCTGCAACGTATCTCCAGCATCTCTTGTCTTGGTGGTGCACTCGGCTAGACTGTAACCTGTCCATCGTGTAATGTTACTCTCCCACTTGTATCTCTGCCTACCTCTTGCTCGCTTCCCTTTGACTTTACCCTCAAGTAAGGTCTTCAATAGGGTGTCATGTCTTTTAATGTGTCCAAAGTATTTTATTTGCCTGATCTGTATTTCTCTTAGTAGTTATTTCTTCATATTAAGTGTCTTTACAAAGTAGTTTGTATAGATATGTGTGTATGCAGGTGCTGTTTGCGTTTTTCTCTTCTTTTCCATATTGTTTCGGAACAACTCCCCCTTCAGGTTATGCCTCCAGACAGCCCGAGTTTTCCCAGATTTTGGTATATGTGAAATGAAAGAAGAAGCCTTTCATTAAGGATTTACAGATGTCTTTAAACCTCAGCATTTCAACCATCGAAGGATGGCTTGTATATCATTCTTGTATATCGATCACGACGGACGAACATCATCAGTGTCACGTGACGAGATTGCCAGTTTGGCGTTATATACGTGACAAATTACATTAACAATTCAGAAATACAATTTTGGAGTTTTTTGTAACATTTACAGTTTCATTCGCAATGATTCACTTGATTATACTGTTTCTAGTATTGTTGTTGGAAGAAAATTTGAGTTAGAAGTTCAAGTCACCATTCCGTTTTACTGCAATTGCTACAAAACATCTGCAGTCAAAGTTTGACTACTCCATTATTTTATTTGAAACTGGATAGGCCCTATATTGTATAGGATCAACTAAAATATAGAGTTCTTTAAGTATTATTGTTTCTGCCTAATTGTGTATGCTTCCAAATAAGCAAATTCAATCATTCAAGCGCCGTGGCGTAAGCGATCATGCTTCTCCACAACTCTCTGTCTCTTGTGTTAAAAAGTTCAGTTGGTGACATCTTTTTGTGCTACATTGACAGCCCATCCAGAAATTTCTCTCTTTGTCTTCACTCTCTCTTTTTCTCTCTTCTTCCATTGATCTTTCTGGAAATTGTCTGGACGTTACTAAATTGTCTGAATGTTCCAGTTTTACTTTATTCGCAACATACCCTAAAAATCGTGATTATTTGCTTCTAATTTTCGCTATAATTTATCATTTTACTCCAGCATCTGAGAACGTCTACATTAGGTTTTTTGGCTGCTCAAGGAATTTTCATTCTTCTTAAAAACCACATCTCAGTTGTCTCTAGATTATCTTAGGCACTTGTGTTTACTGTTCATGCTTCACATCCATAAATAAACAAAATAACAACGAATATTAAATATTATACATCTGCACTATATCGTTTTAAAGATCTGGCTAATGAGTATACGGCCGTCAAAAATGGCGAAGCGTCTCTTGTTTTTCGGTTAACATATTAATCTCAATATCGTTTGAAATTGCATTTGATTCATGTATCGAACTTTTATCATTTATTAGCGGGACTCTTATTCACCGATATTTGTAAGTATGGATTTATATAATGCGCTAAGCACACTTGTAAAAAGCAAATGTAAAACAGATATATAAATGCTGAACCAAGAGAGCCTCAGTAGGTCAGTCGAGGCAGAGCTGAGAGTTTGGAGGTGCGTGAATGATAAATTAGGCTATAAAATAAGTTATCTTCTCTTCTTATTTAGACTGAGGCCTTTGTTTTCACTTTCTTGTACTAACAGGGCTTGACTTGAAGTTCTTGTTCGATCTCTTCAATCAGAACTGTATCGTCGATAGTTCGTCATCATATCTTTTTTATAACCTCCGCCAATAATTGCTGCCCCTAAATAAATGACCACCATCATGGCATGTACGCGCAAAAATGACCACCTCAACTTTGCCACAAGGCAAGACACGATGCAACTCTGGATATAGACTCCAAATTCTCTTTATTTTTTCTATTTTTTATTCATAAAATAATACGGAGGGGTTCATCCCAAAAAGCTAGCAAGTTGTCATTCCGCCCAAGACCACCAATTCCTATCACTAGACTATGGGAAAGGTGAAAGATCACATGACACCTGGAACCAGGAAAGGTTAGGGAATACCTCGAAACCAGAGCAAAGGTCACAGTGTATACCCAAAAGCAAAATGCAGCGCAACACATCTCGATCGGAGGTTGCCCTTTTTTACAACTTGCATTTCGCTGATATTAACAATTATCAAAAAGTTGGGGCTGGGTCAGAACAAGAATTGAATAGCACACTGTTTACATTTTGAAGTAGCTGCTGTCACTGATTTTTGCGCAAAACCAATCATATTGAAGGATGCTGTGACATCACACCCCCCCCCCCCAAACAAACTAGTTTTTACGCTGAATAAATTTTGTTTGGTGCTTTGCTACCACTGCCTGCCAAAAAAAGGAAGTATACTTTCCGTGCATTCTACGTCTCGGCATACGTCAATTTGATTAGTTTTACATGGAAATCTATAGTTGGTTTGTTAAAAATATAGTGTTATATTAAATGAAACACTTGCCTTATTCATCATTGCATGGCAGATAAACTTGATAATTCCTCACAAGAAATCCATGAAAATATCTGATGACTACCAAAACGTCTACACTGTTTTATCCATTAATTTTGCTAGCATTTTTTATCAATTTCATATATTCGCCACAAGACGGAGTTACATTTAACCTTTAGCACCTTCTGTTTACAATTACGTAACTTCTCTCCTGCCGCTGACTGCCACGGAATTAGCTTTTGGAAATTTTACCTAATCATTGGTGGCTGTTTTGAAATCATAACTTTTATGTTGTTAGAGATATTTAAATAATATTTGCACATATAAATAAAGAATTGAATTCTGCATATATTGGTATAAGTTTTGTTTGAATGTTTGTGATATGAGACGTGTGATAAATACAGATTTAGACCTATCTAGAGCTAGGCCTACCATATTTTTGATCGATCGAAAGCTGTTGAATATTAGATATTTTATATAGTGAGAACCTCGTGGTCTATTTTAATTAAACAAATTGAAGTACTTGCATCTCAAGATTTCCACATTGAATTCTGAATAAATAATGATTTCGCTGAATATACGATCGTCCGTGTGTTGCCGGGACTTGAAAGGGGAGCAAAGAATAGCATCACTGTTTACCTTCTGAGGTGTTTACGACACTGAGGTGTCGTAAAAGGTGACTAAGGAGATTATGGGATGGATTTGGCTGTCCCATCCCATATAGGGTCAGTGACCCAAAGCCATGCTGAAGTCGGATGTGTCAGGCAGAGGGGGGCAGATATCGCAGCAGTGCTATAAACTATGACACATCACATTCCATTCTCCAGACTACATCCTGCTAATCTGCAGGAGTTTGAGAACGAACGCAGAAGAATATACGATGATAGAAAAGTATAATAAACTTGATTCACTGTCATGTCGCTTCACCGCAAAGCAGATGCTTAAAGATTCTCGGATTTCCATTCCATAATCAAACACTTGTCTATCGCCATTTTGACAATAGAAACAGGAAGTTAGTTAAATTCTCTTTTCAATGTTGCCAAAACATTCTGTCAAAAAGTTACCAATCTCCATTTTTTCATTTGGTTTCAGGTTTAGCGAACCGGGCAGTGGATTTCACTTTCCGAAATCAAGACATGACACAATTCTGGTTTAATGCACCACCCGAATTGTAAACACAGTGTGCTAAATTTTAAAAATAAAGCTGAAGATTGCTTTAGCATCTATGTCAAGGCTGGCGGTGATTTGGAAAAGCAAGTGTGTTGAAGTGAAAGTCAAACTGTATAAATCATTGGTGCTGTATGGTTGTGAGAGTTGAACACTCACTGCAGACATGGAGAGACGATTAGAGGCTTTTGAGTTCAAATGCTATAGACGAATTCTACGAATTTCCTATAGAGAGCATAAGACAAATTTGTACATAAGAAATAAAATACAGATGTATGCAGCTAGGTGTACATGAACCATCTACTATTTAATAGTGAAATGACAAAAATTAGCATGGTTTGGGCATGTATGCAGACATGATTCCTTGTCAAAAATAATACTGCAGGGAACCATCAGGAACAATCAGAAATAGTTGAACATTTTTCATTGGGACAAGTAATTTCTTAATAACATTCTTTTAAAATAATGAGAATAGCATAAAATGCTGTTAATGTTAGTCTTGAATCCAACATAAATTATGAGAGGTGGTATCATCTGACATAAATCTCTGTCGCATCTGAATCATTGGACACAACCTCATTTTCAAACCCCTAGCAAACATTTCTGAAAAGTCCACAAGTACACACTTGAGCGTACAAATATTCAAAACAATGGCCAAACATGTCTGTAAACTATCCAGGTAGCATCCATTGAATAAAGGTTAAAGTGTGCAACAAACAAAAACAATAATTTGATTGGTATATGTTATTTGTAATTAGCCATACAAAATCTTTCTTTCACCGGCCTGATGGAACGTCCTGTTCGTCTTTTTCGCTATGTAAGCATGGGCCTTTACTCGGGCCGGATCATCCCAAATAGGTTAAATAATAAATTGCCTAAGACCTAGGCCTATATTATATTTACCTAGACTTCAGCAAGGCCTAACTAGATGTAAAATTTTGACAAAAACTGCTAGTTGATGAATGCAAAATGACTAGGCCTAGATTATATCCTGAATGTAGTGCTGAATTAGTGTCTAGTCTAGTTACTCATCGCCCTGTATATGAAACTTTAAAGTTAAGAAGTTTAAAGAAGGGTAATTTAATTCAAGACATTGATATGATTAGTTAGTGATTGAGCCTATTAAATGAATATATATATATATATATATAACAGTAGCACTGTTGCTAACAACATAACCATGACAGTAATGGTGCAGACCCAGCTAACTGGGTAGAGTCTAGTATTGATTAGGACCCCTACATGATTAGGATATTAGAAGCTGGAATAACACAAGGCAAATATAGAAATGAATGGAAATAGGTGCAAGTGTTACCAGTGTTTGTAAATAAAACATACTAGCAACAGACACAATGACAGATGGCGTTTCAACTGAAAGCCTTCATCAGGATGAAAGACAACAAACAAAATAAACAATATGCTAAGTGTAGGAAAGCTGGTGTGATGATGGTAGGAAGAAGAGATTAAATCACGGTAAGAAACATGTCATGGAGAAGAGAAAGATTACAGCTGGGTCCAAAGTTTGCTCTTGTAACAGTGTTATGAGAAGAAATGGTGGACAAGATAGTGATGATTAGATTAGCGATAAAATGAACCAAAAAATTTAATCATATAAAACAGGATACTTCTCAGTAGTCTGGCTGGAAACTGACGTAAAATGGCAACGTTAAAATGTGTCCAAAGTCACAGGATGGACATGAGAAGATGGAACGTAGGTAAAGGATAATGACCAAAGTCGAAACATAAAAAGAGACTGCCTCGAGCCAGCAGGGGCCATAAAGAATAATTAGACATCAGGCAAGTCTGTAGATAAGAAAAGGGGAAGCAAGGAGTCGGCAGACAGGGTTCACAGGGAGTCAAAATGCCTAGAGAGTGGGATTGGATAGAGACGGAAGAGTGGAGACACGTCGAAAGACACAGATATCACCATCCAACAAACCTCCCATGGCATGACATAGGTACATAAAGGGACGGAGATGTAGGCAAACGGATGTAGGTATCAGAGACAGAAAATAGAGAAAGTAAGAAAAAGAAAGAAGTGTGAGGAAAGACACTGTCCGAAACCGTAGTAGCGAACTGGTGAGGGCCCATGAAATATAAAAGTGACATGCAGAGAAGGAGAGGCACATACACTCTGTTGTCTAAGATGACTAACTACAGCACGTGAGCAGAAATAAAATAAGCGTCACAGCAAGTACAAAAAGTGTTTCCAAGTGTGCCTGGAAATGAATGGGCCTGATGAGCTGGCCAAAAAGGGGGGAGATTGTTTACAGGAAGACTATCAAGTCTCATCGGGAAAAGAAGAGAGCTGTACTAATCATCAGAAGTTAAAATAATACAACAAAAGATGCCTATCACTATCTAGATCAATAGGGACAAGTCACTATACTTTGCCTGAGCACAGGATGCAACACTTGAATAAACACATGCATAAGAAACAACTATCTGTTGTGCACTTATGACTATCTGCTGTGGTCACTGCATTTATGGGATAGACTTATGAACATATCCTGCAGAATTGTTCCCCGGTATGAACAATTTAGAGATGTTGGTTTAACAGCTGAAGCTTGCAACTAAAGATACGGAACGAAAAAACTCGACATCAAAGCTGCGAACAAAAGAAAAATTCTTTCAACAGAATGGTTGCTATTCCATTGAAAGGGATAGAGAACATATTGTGAAACCCGAGTAACAATATTCTGTGTTTGTTCTCAAACTCCTGCAGTATAGCAGGATGTACCGTAATCCAGAGAATGGAATGTATTGTGTCAGGGGCAAAACATTTACATGTGATAACTGCTCCTTTATGCCTAACATAGTCGACTTCAGCATGACTTCTGTTTCACTTCAGCCCTATATGGTATGGGATAGCTCACCCCAAAATATCATTAATCACCTTTTATAATAAGCATGGGAGTTAAAAATAATGTATATTCTTTGCTCCCTTTTCAGGCTTTGGCAACACACAAGTACCTGATTTCAGTGAAATAGATCTTCTGTAGCTTTTAAACTTTTTATATCTAATTTAAGCCTGATGTTTGTTGATGTATATATAATATTTTAATGTCTTGTTCTCAGAATGCTTATCAAAATGCCTGAACTCCAGATGGATGTGGCTGTAGCCAATAGATTTATCTCAAGTCTTAGTAAATCTCTTCAGGCCTTGTGTCATGGATGCATGGACTTTGATTCTGGTATAGAGATTGTTGGATATATCAATGTTAATATTGATAGCGGAAGTAAGGTGGATTATGTTCTCAATGAGAAAGTCTTGAAGAGTACAACAAATTCTATGACGTTTGTAAGCAACAGTTTTCTTGCCAGAAAAGAACAACAAAAGCAAATGCAAGATGGTTCTTGCTCTCCTATACCAGAGATGAGTCTTCAACCTGCAGTAATGTCTCAATTTCAAAACCGTGCTCGTGAATATCTTCATGGGATCCATCCCAGGAATACAGCTCCCATTTCTCATTCGTATGGACACCATGGTTCACAAAAACGTTCTTGGGCGGGAATGGAGAGGGACTGGAGAATGTCTCCTAAAAAACAGAGAGGTGGGAGGTCTTCTTTTACTCCACATCATGACCAAAGCTCTGCAACTCAGGGTGCCCACTCAAATCTTGTGTCTTCATCCTCAGGCCATAATCCTGCAGATGCTAGTTTTAAATGGCCACAGACTTCTATTCCGGGTTCAGATACAAATAATTTGGATAGTCACCCAGAAATTAATATTAAAAAGGAACTTCTTGAGAGTGACGGTGCAAAAGAAACAGAACAAAATGAACTTGATGAGTCACAAACATTAAATAATGATACACAGGACAATACAGAACAAGTTTCAAATGTTGCCAATATTAAAAGTGATCCAGATGCATCAACTGCAGATGCAAGTGATGAAACAACTGCTCTTGGTTCGGTAAATGAATCTGAAAATGATTATAAGGGTACATTCCTCAAACCATCCATTTCTGAAAAAATTGAAGACACAGAACAATATAGAAATCAGACAGATGCAACTGATGATAGTGAAACAGCAGCTGTTGAACCATTACATCAGCCTGATGAATCTGCAGCTGCTGAGGAAGTGCCCACTGAAAATGTTACTCCTGGCTCTGAAATGCCAGCTGAATATGATGAAACAGGCGAGGAAGGAGCATATGCTCATTCCGTTTATTCTGATGCAGGAGAGGGTTCTAGTGATGCTGGTCAGTTTGAAGTAATTGAAATTGATGATGAGGACGAGGATGTTCAAGCAATGTTTGGCGAGCCTCGTAAGTATCTTTCAATTTTATTTCATATATGATGATATCTGCCAACCTTATTATTAAGGAACATTTTTTGTGTGCGCAAATTCATGGTTAGCAAGAAAACATTTTGTATTATTTTTGTCCTTGTGTCCTTGTTTTTTAAAATATCTGAAAAATCTCATTGAAGTAGATCATTTTTTTCATGTGATCTTTTAAAGAAATAACCGTTATGATGGCATAAATGGGCCTAGCTCCGAGATATGAATGTTGACAGTGTTTTCCTTTATGCATCGTGTGCCTTGTTGTGTTCATGGTAAAGACTTTTTGTGATTACCAAAAATCTATTACCATATTTCCATTTTTCGCCTGAAATGATGTCTTGGACACTAAAAATGATATATATATTTCTGTTATTGTCCCTGTACTAGATAAATAATGCGTGCCATAATATATTTTACAGTACTTTCATAAAATATGTGGTTTTACAGATTCATAGGCAAATCTTTATTACTGTAGAGAAATGATGGGCAAATGGGCTGAGGTCAAAATGTATTTAGTGAAATGACAAGGACAATGGCATCATAAACAAACTCTGCTGGAGAAACCAATCCCCTCTTTAGTTTTAAACAGGACATGCTAGAGTCAATAGCCATTTAAACTGTATTAGACTCCAGCAACTATCCCATGCGTAGACATTGAGCTAATCCCAATGAAATAACAATGTCTTATTATTAACTGCCTTTCCCTCTCTTCTGTCATACAAACATTATTACAGACTCCCCATAGTCAATAATTCACCACTGTATGGATCACTAAGCCAATTTAAGAAGACTTTCACTGTTTTAAGAATGGCATTGAGCTGCCAAGAGTAAAACTAAGCAGCAATTGAATATCAGCTCCACCACTTTGAGAAGTATCAAATCTTCTTTTCTTCACAGCACAAGCGTGTAAAATGTCAAGTTGAACAGTTACATTAAAAAAATATACTAAAGTAAATGCCTTTTTGTTGAGACTGTTGGCAGTATAGAAGACCTTCCAACATAATTGCTTAGGACTCACTTCATTATGTTTTTGATTATTGTTAGACTTTCGGTCTAACTTCATCACTATTTATATACTTTATAAATAATATTTATTAATAATAATAAACACTATTTATATACGAGTTGCCTTGGCTATTTTTTTGCCATGTACTTCTAAGTATGTAAATAGTGACAAACTAAAAAAAAACCAATAATAATTTTTAAAAATGCAATGCGCGTGGGGGAGGGAGGAGTCTGGTTTGGAACCTGTGTCTCCCTACTTATGTTAGGATTAATTCATCTAAATATTATCAATAATGAATCAATAATTAATTTAAATATTTTTTTATGGTTAAAGTTATAATAACTAACCCTAAATAAATTTATATTTAAATTAATAAATGATAAACTCATAAACATAGCCAAGGGAAATAATGAAATAAGGGGACACAGGTTCCAAACCAGAACAGAATGGGTCCCTAATTAATTCTGTTGAAAGGCCTTTATTGGAGATGGTCATATTTTTTGTTGTAAATTAGTATTTTATTAAATTATCACTTTCATCAGCTGCATGTTGCTGTTGCCAAAAAAGGGATAAAAGAATAGTTGCACTGCTACCTGCCAAGCATGTCATAAGAGATGAGATGGCTAAGGTTTTGCGGTGGAGTTGGCTGTCCCATCCCATATAGGGTCAAATTGACCAAAGAGCCATACTGAAGTTGAATGTGTCTGGCTGAAAGGCGCATACATCACAACAAAATGAAAATTGTGATGCACATTTCGTTCTCCGGACTACATCCTACTGATATGCAGGAGTTGGACAACGAATGCAGAGGAGACTTTCATATTTTTCACTAGGATGTTTCAGAGAATATCTTTGTTTCTTTTTACATTTTTTTCAAAACAAACATGACAGCTTTGTTGGAGATATATTTTATTCATTGGAGGATCCTAACTGTTGACTTCTGACAGCCACATACTATAGTGAAATAACACGTACACAGAAAATATGCTGTAACCACTGACCTATAGGCGAATAGATTGAACATCAACACATCCAAATTTGCTTTCCTGAATGCTGCATTACCATGTGTGTTGATTTAAACATGTACACAAAAATGTTTCTCCCCTAGAGGCGAAATAAATGGAACACTGTATATGGAACAAAACACCAGCTCACAAACACATGCATATATGCACAATGGCATTGGGCTAAAGAACATGAGCCCATGGACTGCTGGATCAGCAAACATGTACACTTGAACATTTTTTTTAGTAAACTGGCAGAAACCAGGATAATCAAAACATTCCAGGATATCAGGGCAGTTTCAAACTGGACAATTGTTACCTATTTATAAGACATTGTTATTAAAGTATTGTTCATTTTTATTTTTGGGAACTAGCATCACTGCCTAGGGGGCATTCCAATAAATGCTCTGTTTGTCATTCCGTCAGCCATCTAAAAGTTTTTAAGCTCAGTGTCCCAGTCAGTTTTTGGTTGTGGGTTCTTCTGGGCTTTCCAGTGAGGATGCACTCTCTTCCCTGGTCTATTTCTACCATTCTCTGAATATGTACATTTAATTTTTTAGCATCATTTTGTAATGTATCTATCAATGACTTCCACTAATTAATTCAGCCTGGTTTCTTCACTTTGCCATAAACTATAGTTTTACGCGTCAATGTGTCAGCTCTTTCACTGTCCCTGACTCCTGCATGACGAGGACAGTAGATCCATGTGATGCTCTGGGCATTATTGAGACAAGTGTCCCACTCTTATGCATTTTCTTGTCTTTCACAGAACTGTGGTAGTCTGATAAAATTGCTGTAGGTGTTGATGGTTGCATCATCAGCCAAGCTAGACCCGCTGTTACTATCTCCATTCTCATGCTCAATGTTGTGGTGGGATAGACAGATTTTTCTACTACCCTTTTGCCATTTTGGTAGACGATGAAGCCCCATTGACATCTGTTTGTTTTTCTTGTTACTGAGCCATCTGCATTAAATAATTATGTACTGTTTTGAATACTGTTCTATGAATTCTTGTATCATTCCCTGTCTTATTTTCAACCAAATCACTGCAACCTCTTACTAGTTGTATTACAACCTTCGTCAATGACCATCTCTTTTTATTCAATCCATTCCGAGCCTCTTCTTACATCTTTAGCTCATACTCTAAGTAGGATATTTTCTGCTTCTACCATCCTAAACCGTCCTCAATTTATGCACCTTCCTTTTGTGTTATCTAGAGGTGGTATAAGGGGTGATGGTCATTGTTGGCAAGTAAAGTATTCTTCACCAGTGCTACTCGATGTCTTACTTTGAAGCTAGGTAGGACTAGAAGAAACCTCATGGCAGCGATTGGTGTATCTCTGGTACATCCTAGAACTGCCCCCATGACCTCTTTCTGGATTCTTTTCATCCTGTGTTTGCGACTACGTGGGTAATCTTAGACCACAGTTCATAATAGGTAGTACCACTGCTTTCATCAGCAAAAAGTGTCATTTGTTGCATCTCTGCGGAAGCCATTATTTTAATTGCACTGATACCCTTCTTAGCTTTCTGAATAGCATTGTCAACATGCTTTGCAAAAGAAAGGCTTCTATCAAACGTGATTCCTAAGTATTTCATAGTCTGTTTCCTATTGATGCCCTTGCAGTTGGCAGTGTGTCTGTAGCTATCTTGTTGTTTCACGAGAACCAGATGGTCTTTGCCTTGGAGGGGTTAATGACTGCATTGTAACTCGTTCACCAGAGCAAAAGGTGTTCTAGTTTACTCTGCACGCCCTCAATGATGTCATATTAATAAAAGGTAATACTGCTAGTAAAACTATGAAAATATTATTTACGTAGGAAACAGGTAATGAAGTCTTACTGTACATTGACGAACACGCTATTGCTGTTGGATGCTCACGTCAAATAATGCACACAACAAAACAAAGACCTTTTGGTTGAAACATTGATAATGTCCTGTGTATTGTTATTTGTATGATTATATCCTATGTTGTGTTGTGTGCATCATTTCATGTGAGCATCCGACAGTGATAGTGTGTTAGTCATTGTCCAGTAAGACTTCATTACCTGTTTCCTATGTAAATGATGTCATATCTGTTACTGCGAAGATTATACAATAAGAGGTCATCCGCATAAGGGAGGATTCTACCTGGCCCAACCGCCTGTATCTGTGCAATTTTGTAAGTGTAGACATTAAAAAGCATGTGACAGTGGTAGTCCTGGTGTTATCATTCTGATCTTGGAGGTCCGGGATTCCAATTTTAAAGCAACTGGTCTAGACATGAGCACCATTGCTATCCATCAAATGATCCGTATGTTGATGCTGAGATCAGTTAACAAGTAGACAAGATTGCAGAAACTGACTCTTGTTATACACATCTTCCAGGTCTAGCATGCAACCTCTGTTTCTTCTTTTGCCTGAAAGTCCTCGTAAATATAGCATGCTAGAACTGTTGCATCGCTGGTCTTGTCAGTACCAGGTCTGTACTCCCCAAGTGTCGAGGAATAAACCCATTTTCTAAATCGATAGCTACCTGTCTTGCAATGATATAATAAATTATTGTTCAATTTTTAGACACCAATATATCCAATTATATCACAAATACAACAAGAATGATTGACTTTCAAATCACAAGCTAATTTGACAGTTTGGTATATAAAACTCATCCATTGCCGCTAGTTGATTTATGTTGTTAGTTTTATATTTATATGAACTTTAGTGAATGATTGAAAATTAGAGAAATTGGGACAAGTTGCCAGAAAGAAAACATAGTGACATACCAGTTATCACCATTACTGCTCAACCCAAAGATCAAGATGGAAGCCAAGAGATGGATTATAAACAGTATTTTTATGTGAGACATTGGTGCTGACAGTAACTCAGCAGAGAAAACATGAGATGAAATACCTGAGAAATACCACAAGTGATCAAACTTGACAAAATCAGGAAAAGAATCGGTAGAAGACTATGCACAGAATACACAGAGAAACAACAAATAAAATGGTTTTGACACCTTATGAGAATGAACCATAACCAACTACCAACAAGAACATATAACATGAGATTTGGATACACGGCCAGAGGAAGACCTAGAAGAAGATGGAGGGACAATATCAAGACAACCCTGAATAAATATGGATTAAACACAACTAAAGCGCCACATTTGGCTTTTGGATAGACAACTAAAGCTCCCAGTTGCCAGCCTTACACTTAACGAAATGTGTGGACTGACCATCATCCAGCTGGGAATAGACAATGGACAGAACTTTAATGACCATAGAAATATCTCCACTAAAGTTTCTTCAAAATAGTTCCCTTTGGAAACAACACATTTTTGCCAAAGTGCATACTGGTACATCTGCTGAAAACATTTGTGGAACCCATTATTTGACACCTCTCTCAGCTGTCTTGTCGCATTGGTGGTAATACCATCTGCATCCTTGAATTGTTGTCCTTTAAATGCTGATTTCAGTCGAAGGAACAAGAAAAAATCAGTTGGTACAAGGTTGGGAGAATATGGAGGCTGTCCTATGTAATCACTTTGATTTTTGAGATATTGCTTTACCAATAGGGATTATTGTGCCTGAGCATTGTCATGCAGCATAATCTGTTCTCCATTTTTATTTATTCTCATCGACTCTAGCCTTCACGGAAATGCTTGTATTTATATATATTGTGATTTATCACTGTGTGAAAATGACACAATAATTATGTCAAAATATTGGTACTAGTTTATTTGAAAATGAATAATATAGTGTTCAATCGCTCATTCCATACATCATATACGTCAAGTGATCAAACATACAATGACGTGATATTCATATTTCATTTAACGCAAGCAATACTATTATATCCAATGTTATGTTGGTGCCAAATACTGTGCTATATTTTCCAATACTAATTAAATATGTCTAATTCTGCGCATTTAACAACATGTTGGCGTTACATAGATTCTCACATGTATCCTTGTAACATATATTGTGAGTAATGGACTGTCAATAGTTAATTTCTTCGCAGATTGCCAGAATATTTCTATTGTGTAAATGCTTCACTCTCTGGATCCAAAAAGTGCAGTGAATGATTCAGTTTCATGTGTTATACTATCTAGTGTTTCTACTGAATTATATGCAGGCCATTTATCTGAAATGAGTCGTTAGTGGAAACATTTTTTGTAGAATAGGTAACAAAGTGGTGCCAGCAGGCATCTGTACAGGAGTAATAAAACAATCAACAATATTGTCTCAATATATGCTACAGAAGACCTGCAGTGGAAAGTCATGACCAACATTAAATTCTCGCTTTGTAAAAGAACGTTCATTAATTTGAACCGTGATATTCGTTGACAACTGAATTATTAATCAGAACTGTTATGCAGATTTCACAAATGTTGCTATTCCATAGAAAATGGTATGCCTACTCAATACTAACTCACATTCACAGAATCTAATGCTAGTCAACCCTTTTTGAGTATTAGTACATGAATACAATTTCTCTAAAAGTCAAACAACTATTTTCAAGCGTGTCCTACTGCAAATCAGAACACTCTTTACAGTAATAGCATCTCCATTTGTCATATCTATCTTGAGTGTCATACAAGTGTTCCAGACAACGAGAGAGCAGATTGGCTTGCTTGCTGTGCTATTGTGTCAGACAAAAGAGCAATGGATTGGGTGGACATGAACTCCTTATGAGAAGCAGCATGAGTAAGAAAAATTAGCGAGTTTAATGATTCCTTTTCATGTCCAGAGTGAAGTAACAGGATAGTTTAAAATGCTCAGATGTGAGTGATACTGTGGACTTAGAAGAATGTTCGTCAAACTTCAGAGAACTGGAATTATCAGTCATCGTGTAATGGTGGATGTGGTCAAGTGAGTGGAGATCGGAGCACCTATCGACATGTTTATAGTGCAGTAATAGTGACTTGGCAACTATAAGATTTTGTTTCATCACAAAGCCAAATATAATAGAGTGCAGAATACCGGTGCTGTGTTCCTGAAGAAATTTCCGGGTACCCTGGATATGTTCTTGTAGGTTGTAATTCATATTTATTACATTTAACATATACTGCTACTAGAACAAAGTGGTACAACGTAAACAGCTTAGTGGTGTAAACAATTTCAGCAGATATGTTGAATTTATGGAAAGTGCTTTCAGGTACATGGTATTCATTTTTAATGATTCTAGAACCAAAATATTATCCATTTATAATTTGTAAGACTGCAATAAAACATTTACCAATAGGTAGTATTCATCATGGAGAGGTATTAATCATAGGGAGAACATCATGGAAAGAGAAGAAAACAAATAAAGAGATTAAAAACACTTAATATGAAGAAGGAACTACTAAGAGAAATAAAGATCAGGCAAATAATACTTTGGACACATTAAAAGACATGACAACTTATTGAAGACCTTACTTGAGGATAAAGTCAAAGAGAAGTGAGCAAGATACAAGTGGGAGAGTAACATCACACAATGGACAGGTTATACAGTCTAGCAGAGTGCACCACCTAGACAAGAGACACATGTTGGAGATACATTGCAGCCAACCTTCGTTGTGGAGATGGCACTTGATGATGATGAGTATTCATCACTGCCGAAGATGGATGTGTTAGGCCATTGGCACAAATAAAATGGCAACACAACACATTTCAATTTTCTGGAATACATCCTGCTGGAAATCTATAAGGACAATTGTCTTCCTACAAGAGAGAACCAGTGAAAATTAGAGAATGAACTGTGGTCTTGTTAAATGTCAATGATCTCGTCAATTTGCATTATTGTTATTTTTTCTTTATTTGGCATATTTTTTGTTTGATAAAGACTGGTTTTAATGTTGATTCAGTCTGTTTTGTAAACTATTGATTATATTTTTCATGTGTTTTACTGTTTTGTCAATTAAAACTTGTTCCTTTGTTGCTATCCTAGCATCAAATGTTAATAGTACAATAACTTTTCACAACTTGTAAAAGTGAAGTTAGTATTTAGACTTCTATAAATCTTATGCCCAGTTAGTTTTAAAATCTACTTGGAAATAAGTAATAAAGTTACCTAAAATAATAAGGTTGGCAGAATGATCTTTTATGTTTAATTGTACTCAGCATTTTAAAACTGACCTGTATTTTGGTTTAAACATGTTCATCATGGCATAACTTATTTATAAATTATATGTCTTGAAAAATATTCATTTGAAACAGGTAAATACTGTTCTATTATAGACAGTGTCCTGATAACATCATAGGTCTGAGGGTGCTGAGATTTGCAATTTTACATTAACCATCTTTTAACATATTTGTGAACAACTTCAAGATTACTTGATTTTTGTTCATTGTTGTTTTTGTTCTAACACTTTCACCACTTTGAGTTCTTGTTCCTGTCATGGCAAACTACAGAGAAGGTGAGACAACTAACTTGAAACATCAGCTCATCGAAGACCTTTCTTGATCTATCAAAAACATAACACAGCACATCTGTGTTGTGTGTCCTTACAAGAGGCTATTTTATTTTCATTGATTGGTGACATCAGTAGCCTCTTAAATGAAACACAATAGGGTAGTGTCGTGGAGTGGCTCCATTGATAGATTAAAAAAGGACTCAGATGAGCAGATGTTTATAGTTTTATTGTCTTCACTATAATTCGCTGTGGTTCCTGTAATGTGTCCCTCATTCATCTCACTTGTAAAAAAGATCATGATATTTTATCATTACAAAACAAGCTAAAAATATATGGCTGCTACAATTTAAAAATAGAGGTATGTGCCGCTGCCACAGTAATAAATCTGCAGGAAAAATGGTGGCTTTACAAAAAAAGGTTTTTCAATTGAATGGGAAAATATGTTTATTTAATGGGTTAATGGGAAACCTCAATATCACCATTCTTAATTGCCAGTATTGTGATTATCTTTCATATCTTGATCTGTAATCATTATTACCAGTTACACATATCAATATGCTACCTGTTCTCATATTGTTATTGCTTTTTATGATCTGACTTAATTTACGTATAGAAGTTATACGTAATATTGCGGGCAATACAAATGTGAAATCATCTTAATTGGTAGTACTACATATATACTATGTAATGCATGGAGTTTCACCGTGTCAGAGACACAACATTTTTGAGCCAACAGTAGGATTGAATTTTTGGCGTGATAAGAGTCAGAAAGATTTAGTTCTGAGTAGTGTTTTCTGAGCTAAGAGTCCAGTGTATATGGTACTGTTAAATCATCCTGGTGGGCTGGATTTGGTCATATTTTTCCCACTTAAGGTTTATGTAGACTTGTCATGATCCCTCCATACAATACTTACTTACAGCCCACATCCCTTCATACAATACTTATAGCCCACATCCCTCCATACAATACTTACTTATAGCCCACATGATTATCTTTCAAATCTTACTCTTTAATCATTATTACCTGTTGTCAGTTACACATATTACCATACTGTTTGAGTGTATATAATTATTGTCTTACATATGAAGGTCAAGTCATATGTAATAAGGCAACACAAATTTTATATTATTGTTCATATAACATTCTAACTTGATTTATCTTAATCTTTTTCCACACTGTCAAATAGATGTCTGTTTATACAATATATACCATATACAGAACACCAGTAATTTATGTAATGGTTTTGCAAGCCATGAATATTGTTTAAAGGGTTCCACTATGGTAAGATTGAGAATGTTGTGGTAGATGGTAATGTTACAGATATGCTATGTACTCATGCTCATAATATCAGTGTATGTAGGAGACCTGTTGTCCTAATGCAAACTATGTAAATCATGACCAATATGACTGCCATCTTGGAAGCATGCATGAGTGGAATAACTGCAACACTCCATTTGTGGGATGGGGGAGAGCCTAAAGACAGCAGATATTATATGAGAATATAAGAGCAGTGGATACATTTGTGTATCACCATACACTACAGTGATTTTATGAGTGTCACAGGAAGTGGGATATCAACTGTTATTGATTCATCATGCTCTGATACGATTCACTGTGACTGCATCTGACTTGCTGCAGTGAAACTACATTGGTCAACTACAATTGGTGATGCGATTTGAGATCACCATTGCATGGCTCAAATCATTAATGATGTTTTGAATACCACAAAGTATGAGATAGTTATAGACCAAAAAAACTGATTCAGCTAAGATAGCATATATTTTAGGGATGCTGATTGACTGAAATTATTATGTGAAACTAAGAAAAAGGTGATGTTTTGCCAATCACTGGATGCTTTGCACGACGAAAAAGCTTTTATCAAGAACACATTAAGGAGGTAATGAAAACTACTCCAATAATAGAACTGGAAACATGCACAAGTTTACCATCAGCAGAGGAGAGAAGAAACAAAAAAAATCCTCTCACATTTCCATATGCAAAGTTTTAAGTTTTGAGTCATCATATGAACTAAAGACTACGCAGACCTAAAAAAGAGTGACTCAAAAGAGGCAGCTTCCTACACACCGCTTCAGAAATCACTCACTAATACAGATCTCTCTCTCTGATCTGTCTTTTGCAGAACATTGTCCTCACTGCCACTTTGTAAGCTTCACAGTTCTGTGCTAGCTGCTAGCTTCTTCTAGTGTCATGTTCAGAATCAGAATGTCTTCGATGTCATGTGTCCATCGTAGTCTTGGTTTGCCTCTTTTTTCTCTTTTCTGAAACTTTCCCCTCCATGATTAATCTTTTCAAACCATTGTCTTTTTATATATCCAAAATATGTAAGTTTGCTTTTTTTGATAATTTTGAGGAACCAATCTACTATGTTCAGGTCTTTGCGGACATCTGCGTTCTTTTTTCTGTCCATGATATTCTTAGGACCTTTTTATAGCATTTCTTTTCAGTGTTCATTCTTAAACTTCAGCTGAATCTCTCTTGTAGCAGGACAATGCGCCTACTAGATATTCAGCATGATGTGGTCCAGAGTATGGAAATGCATTGTTGCCGTTTTATTTGCGCCAATGGTCTGACACATCCATCTTCGGCGAGATTTATTTCATTTCAAATGCACAAAATAACTTATTTGTGGTCATCATGAGTTTATTGACATGTGTTTGTCTCAGTAGTTTGCCATTGCTTTCTGACCCAGTTCTGATCACTTATCGTGATGCGCCCTGGGCCCAATACAGGGCCTTTCCAACTCCCACTTCGAAGTCATTGTCTTCTGCTTTCTTCGTCAGCAATTGTGTGTACTGTAGAGGAAGAGATCCCCATGCAGAGTAGTTAAGCTGATTAGCCAAGGTCGTTGGCCAGGGGGTGGCGCTGCTGTACACAAGCAGATTTGCTGAGTCATGTGAGCTAGACAGGAGTGGGGGAACCAAATAGGATCCTGGCTTTCCCAGGGAAGTGGTTGCCACTCACTGAAGATCTGCAAAATCTAAAACCACTGAACACCGTAAACACATACACAACATGGGAAAGGAAAAACTTTCCAGCAGTTATGGACAGTATACCAGGCATTATATCGAAAAAATGGAAATTCCAATACAAGTTCTTAATGAGACAAGAAAGAACTACACACAAATAATTTTTAATGAATTGATGTCTGAATTCCAATACCATCTGTGGAATAGTCTAGTCATGAAAATATTATTGTGCATATTGTGTGCATCATTCACTTCACTGCTCCTAAAAAATTACATCGTCCTCACTTCTGTCCATTATTGATCAAGCACTTTTTAAAGTATTGAGCTATCATTTCTTCTGAAATGGTTCATCCATGCTGCTTTCACCCCCTCCTTGAATGATAACACATTTATCACAATTGCATCAGAAGGCACCATATCATCAAACAAGTTTGCCCTAAGTTCCTGGAATGAAGTAAGGCCCTTGGAATTAGAACCACATGCTACATCATCTCAGAACATGGTTTTTCTTTGTGCGATATACACTTTTTACTACTAATAACATCGAAATACATTAGTAGGGCAGGAATATTAAAAAAGCACAAGTTTTCATTGATTTTCTATTGCTGATATTTTAACAGGATTTCAATTTGGATTACCGTTTATGGTTTTAATGGTCAATTTTATTTTGTTTTTTGGTTTTAATACAGCATATGGTAAAATACTTCAATTTCTGCTCATTCTGTTCATCAAATATTTTTACTTTATAACTGACAATCATGCTTGTTTTTTTTCCATTGTTTACTTTCAGGCCACAAATGGCTATAGTACTACTGTCTTATTATTCCTTATTTATGTTACATCTCTATTATTATGATTTGGGCAGATAACTGCAATTTATAACTTTCTGAATTGCATCATTTATTTGTTGTTGATGTACATTATGTCATACTTTTATTGTTTTAAAACTCCATGTGACTCATTCTTTATTTATATTTATTTGTTGGAGGGTGTAATGCAAGTGTTGGAAAGCCAGACTCTTTGTTAATAAACAATAACAATTTCTGCATGCAAATCTGGGTATACAAATTATATTTGGCCAAGACAGATGACTGTCTTAGAAATGTTAACTATCATAACATCTGGTGCCGTACATAATTATCAAGGCAAACTAAAAGTTGAGGTAGCAAGTGCAAAAGAGATATATGCTGAAGACATGTGCAGATCAAGTTTAATTAGAAACTTATCACAGAATTGGAAAAAATGTATCAGTTAATTGTTATATATAACCTTAAAATGCTGGTAGGTTATATGTGCTTAAATCTCTACATGATCTTGTATTAATAAATAGATTGTCTTGTCTCCACATAGAAGACTGGTTGCAATTGATCTCTTCTTGCCTTGTTTGTGCACTCTTAACAAGCTTATGTGTTGTCAATCTTGATTTTCTCCAATCTCTTTCTGTTTTCCTCTTAAGTGTGAAATTGCAACTTTACCTTCCAGTATCAATCAAATGGCATACCAAGTGGTATAGGTGATCATGTTTCTCCACAACTCTGTCTCTTGTGCTGTTAAAAAGTTCAGTTGTTGACATTTTATTCATATCACATTGACAACACATCCAGAAATATCTGTCTTTGTCGCTTCTACCATTGATCTTTCTGGTGTTTACTAAATGTTCGGTTTGCTCTCCTCATCACATGCCCTAAAAATCTTGCCCGTCTGCTTCTTATTTTTGCTATAATTCATCTTTTTACTCTAGAATCTGAGGACTTCAATATTCATTTTCTTTGCTGTCTGAAATTTTCATCGTTTTTCTACATAACTACATCTCTGTTGCCTCCAGCTCTCTTGACCTTTTTTATCTTTTATACCTTCCAGTCTAGTTTTCAGAAAAATATATTTTTTATGTGACTAAAATAGAAATGTTTATTTTTTATTTCTCCATTTTCTTTCTTTATTTCAATGTATTGACAAAATCTGTTTCTGTCTGTAATTTTCCTATTTTATGTTTTTTTAAAGTGCTTGAAAGTATAGTAACCAAAATAAATGTAAGTCAGCATTATATACAGATGAACACTATAAATATTTACTATTGTTTTAATAATTTTTTCTTTAGATGTTTTAAAATTAGCTTTCTGCATTATGTTGTATTTGAACTAGTATGCAAAATATTCCATAGATATGAGGTTTTCTCAGTGTTGGAATTCTTCCATTAATGTTTGTTCTGTGACACTTTTAATCTTTGGGGATTGTGCTTCCATGTAACTACAACTAATGTTATTTTTAATATATTTCAAGTGTGTCCTGTTTAACTGAATTTTTTTTCCATTGTTTATTTCAAAGATATTCTTTGTAAAATATTGTTCTATTAAATGTGAACAAACAAAGATTCCATACACAAAATATTTCTTTCGTAACCAAAAAAAAAGTGTAATTTGTTTTCTTTTACACAGTTTTACTGATTAAAATTGCTGCCATTCACATATATATATTTTGTTGTCTGTCTGAGTCACCAGTAACAAATGTCAATATTTTTTACACCATTAATGGCAGACTGACTGGATTTTGATTTTCTGCTAGGCAATCTAATAAGCGTCAGCAAATCTCAACATGAACGCCTTTAGCAGTCTGAAGGATATCAAGATGTTACTCTATCTATGTGTGTCTAAGCCTCAGAGGTGTTATATATGCATTAGTGTCAATTATTTGCTGCTAAAGATTATCCAGTTCTTGCACCAGAGTATCATAGACAGGTTTTTTAAAAACATATCCCCATAGAAAGAAATCTGGGGGGGGGGGGGGTGGGAGGGTCCAATATGGTGCCCTTGATGACCATTCAATCCATCATCTTTCAATCTATCTGTGTGGAAATTGTTGATGAATGTAATTTTCACTGGCATAGTGTGGAGGTGTGCGACTGTCCAACACTGGCCTTTTTTTTAATGAGGAAATGTTCTAGCTCATATGATATTTTGTGTTTAGACACTTTCATGTTGGGGCAATTTTTTTTCTGAAGCATGTTAAATCATAAACAAAATGCGTGAGCACATCAGCTCACCAAAGCCGCCATTGTGACATAGCAGGGTTAACATAAATAATATAGGTATAGGGATAGATAAATATAAATCCAACATAAAGTTAGGAACATGGAATGTGAGAAGTATGTACTACGATACGATTAATATAATATTAAAAGAAATGAACTGATTAGGTATCCTAATAATATATATATCGGAACATAGATAGTTGGGAAAAGGTTACCTCAACTTAACGGGAGACTTGTTAATATTCTTATAGGCAACGAAAAAGGTCACTGTGAAGTAGGATTCCTAATTTCTAAAATGTTGTGCCCTGCTTTACAAGGATACAACCCCATCAACAACTGGATCATTGGCATCAGGATGCTAACGGACAGGAAAACATAAAAATTATTCAGGATTATGCCCCATCAACAGCAGACATCCAAGAAACAAACATTTTATGACCAGTTACAGACAACAATTGATAGTACCAACAGGAAAGATATATTAGTTATAATGGGTGATTTCAATGCCAAGATTGGAGAAAGTAGACTAGGACAAGAATATAAAGTGAAGGGTAGATTCAGACTAGAAGATAGAAACAATAAAGGAGAAGAATTAATTCATTTCTGCCTGGTAAATAAATAACCATCTCAAATACCTTATTCCCACAGCACCAGTGGAGAATGTATACTTGGAGGTCCCCTGATGGATTAACAAGAAACCAAATAGACTATATCTTGATACAACAAAGATGATTAAACATCTCAACATACGCAGTTGCAGACTGCAATTCCGAACATGAACTATTAGTATCAAAGTTCAAACAAAAACTCAAAAAGGTCTGGAGTAAAATGGCCAGCTATGGCTTCTCAAACATCTCAAACAATTACAACAGAGATTAAAAACAGATTTGCAAGAAGAACAAGAAGGATTATCAGTGTTGGTGAAAAATATCAAGGGAATCAACATTCACAGCACACAGAAACACAAACACAAGAAACCATTAAAAAAGGCAAGCATATATATCAGACACTGCCATGAGGTTGGTGGAAGAAAGGAAACACAAGACCATGCTGAACTACAACAGTAAAATGATATACAAACTGCAACCTACAAGAGAAATACAAAAACAAGAGACAAACAGAAATTTATAAATGACTCCTGTTAAAGTATAGAAGACTTATATGAAGAGGAAAGCATGAAAGAAATGTTCCGAGCAGTAAATGCCACTAAGAGTAAAACATACAAAACAAGTATGAGAGTCATCAAAGACAAGGCTGGAAACACCCTGACAGAACAAAATATTATGCTAAGGTGGAGAGTATTGCAAAGAAATGTGCACAGAGCTATCCCAAAATAATCTAGCAGACCAACCAAACATAGACAGAAACACACAGGAACCCGAACCAATAAAAGAAGAAATAGGGATAGAAATTGACAGCTTGTAGTGGGGGAAAAGCAGCAGGGTGCAATGAAATAACAGCTGAAATGATTCAAGCTGGGGCTAGGAGATTTAATATCTATTATCATTTATGCACCATGATCTGGAAAACAAACCTTGCCAAGCGATTGGAAAAGATCCCTATACCAAAAAGCGGGGATCTACAATTATGCTTCAACTACAGAACAATTGTACTTCAGTTTTCTATGTAAAATTGTATTCACCAGACATCCTTCCTCTATATTCAACATACTCAAAAACCTCACCGATCCTCATCTTTTCTGTCCAGGAAAGTCATAAAATTGCCATATAACACTTTATTTCGAATACCGATATTCTTTTTGATTATTATTAATATACAACTTTCCCTAATTTTTTGTATTTTTACATATGCATACATAAACTTGAAATATTCAGTAAACATTTTTTTATAATGAGCGCCTTAAATTGTTAGTAGATGGTTGATAAATTTTAATATATGTGAATGTTTAGATGTAAAAACACATTATGTATTCTCACTTGTATTATATAGTATATAAGCTGTAGCATATCTATTATTGTTAGTGTTAATTTTTATTGGCATATGACAGTTGTTTAGCACTTTCATATTTGTTTATATTTTTTGCATTTGGTACAAGTTGACTTCAACAAGCACTGAATTTTCTGTAATTTCTAAAAATTATAGTTAAAAAAATGAAACACTTCTTTTTAGTGTAAATGTGTCTGAAATCTTGCAGATATTTATGAAAGTGACTCATGCTAATGATGTGTTTAATAATTTTGTTTTGGTTTCTGTAATCTGTATTATAAAGTACTTTTGAAAAATCATAGATACCTTCTATTTATTTAATTATTTTGAAAGCAGTAATAATCTTTGCTTTTAGCCCTATCTATATATTAAAACTACAGATACATCTGTCAAGTTTTAAGATTTTCCTTTTCAGTGTAACCTTTTAAACCACATTTAGACATTTATAAATGTAACCTTTACATCATTGTAGAGTATAAACTTTTGTCATAATTTTCAGATTCAAACATTTTAGACACTGTAGACATATTTCTAATGATGCTGATAAAATTGAGATTAAACAATCACTGAAAGCAAAACTGTAGTTACTAGTTATCTCAGATATAGTAGTCTAAGACATTGTGTTTGAAGTTTACCATAAAAATACATTGATGCTCTGTTTATAGTTTGACAGTGTAATGACAAGTTCTGAGAAATATCCCTGATTTGTAGGGAATTCTCCCAGTTTTTGAATAGTGCAGCATCATGATACAGAATGTGATACAAAGTTAGATTGTCAAACGAAGATTATTCCATTGATTCTGTTATTAGCCTGTGTTTTTAAAATGTGCACAATGTAAAGAGAGTATTTTTAAGCATACTCATTGAGCATAGTATTGAGTGCATTGTTGTGTAGATACATTTAATCACATGAAAATTTAATATTTTTTATGTACTTTTGCTTTGGGTGTTTTATAATTTGTTACCTGGGTGTTAATTGGCTCCAACCACAAAAAGAATTCTACATGGTTATAGATCCAATGATAGCAGTGAAACATGCTGTCTTAATATTGCCAATTGAGATATCACAATTGGTCAGTGGTTCCCAACATTTTTTTCACACATTACCCCCTTTTAAGTAAACTTAAGTCAGACTAATAAGTATAGATATTGCTGCCAAGCTGTAAAAGTCAAATTAGCAGAATAAGTAAAATACATAGTTGCCCTCCTGGGACATAATGCTTTTCCACTTTTGTCAAGAGTTAGTATCTATTATGGTGCATGTCCGCGGGCGTTAGAGTGTTTGATCTCACAACCGTGAAATTAAGGGTTTGGGTTATTACATGAGCCTACTAGCGACCTCCTTACAGCTTCATGATGGTAAAAAATGCAGTATTGACAGCACTATTAGCTATCTTATCATTTATCCACAGAATAATTTAAGATGGGGATTATCTTTCTGTGATACTTCCAAGCGGGTCCATATTTTCATTCCTTGTCTTTTTAACACCAAATCTCGGCCCATGATGTTGCTCCTTGAGGGTGCCATATGTCTCATGTTGAGAACCACTGGTGTAGATAACTGCATATAATAAATTAAAAAATGTGATTTTTGTGTACCAGATGGCAGAAATTATGAATGTTAATTATTAAGCATCTATAAAGTGTTAACTATTAAATGTTTACAGCAGCTTTTGTGTTTGTTTTTCATCTTCAATTTTTGAATGCTTGCCAATTTAATTTATGAGTGCACATGTGTATTTTTCTGTTTAATATGGAAGCCTTTGTCAGTATTGCCAGCAGTATATTAAAGTAGTTGTATTCTACTTAATAAAGAAGTTGGTGTGAAGGAACATTTGTTGGTGTGTTTAAAAGAATTGTACATTTTTAACCCTTCATTTCAGAAAACCCTGCATACGATCACTGGGCTGCAGAATCCAGATCTAGATCTCAGGCAGGTCATCATACTTGGAATACACCACATGCATCAACTTTGTCTCCTTTAACATCAACCACTAAATCGAGTACTTCTTCTACCACTCACCCTGCCGCTGCTAGTCAAGATCAGAGCATTCAGTGCCAAATTTGTAACCTTGTCTTAGAAAACCGGTTTTACTATCAGAGACATGTAAATGAATACCACAGAGAATCTGTGCCATACAAGTGCTCTCACTGCCAGAGGGGATTCTTCTCTAAAGTAGGATTGAACCAGCATGAACTTAAGCACACAGGGCAGCTATTTCCCTGCACTTGGTGCTCTTCCATTTTCACTTTCAAGAGGAATTTAACCAGACACATTGAAATGTTACACGGATTAAAGTTCTGCAGGCACTGTGGTGGAACTTACAAAGTCATAGAAGCTTTTTGTCATTCTTGTGTTGATATGAGCTGATATGTTAATCATGTATGTATTATCTACTCCATCAGCAGAAACTTCTGTTCTTTAAATGGTCTCACATTTATTTCTAATTGCTTGTTGGTTATTGCTGAAATTAGCAATTGGAGACATTTATTCTGTTGTGTTTTTCCTTAGCTTTGTGGGTTCAATCACATATCATGTGCCTACTGGACTCACAGTTATTAAGTACTCAGCACCGCTGGTAATTTTTTTAAACAGTTTGTAACATCACTTTGCCTGTTCATTACACTAGCAGGCCGCATTGCCAGAACTACAAAATGGCTAATTTTAAGCAGAGATTAATTTTGTAATTATTTAATGCCACGAATGAACAGCGGAGGAGAAGGGATAATCGTAGGCGTTAGGTGTTGCATTAGACCGTATCCTAATACCTTCCCCCTCTACTGAGCTCTGTACATCTCTGTCTTCCGGGAGACTGAAGTAATAATCATATAATAAAAATAATAGGAAGGACACAGCTTTTCTACTACTAAACAGAGATGTATATAGTTTAGGGGATAGGTGTTGTATAGAGTTTTGGAGGGATGGGTGGGTGTTAAGGTCTGGTCTAACCCTATCCCTAATGTCCGTGGTAATCGTTTCTCCGATGAGCATTCGTGGCATAATATAATCTCCGCTAAAATTAGCCATATTGTTTTTCTGGCAACACTGTCTGCTAGTTACTTAATTTCACTGATGACACAAAAACTACGAGCACTATAGCAAACTTGGAATGAAGCTGTTCATAATAACAAACTTCATCCACATTTTGGAAAAAGTAGATAGGCAATTGATATGTGATTTAACTGTTTTGTGACTGGAATATTTGTTGTGAGTACAAACTTACAATTTCTTTTATTTCAGAGGAACATTACAAGCATATGAGAACAGGTACTCATCAGATACCTCCACAGTTAACTTTTAGTGAATTGAGTGGTAATCACCATGATATAAGTGCACACATAAACACTTTACCCGTGACAGCAAGCAACTTGAGGCAACAGCAGTCCAGCTCATCAACATACAAAATACAGGACACACAAGGGCTGCAGAATGTATGTCAGTACTGCTCAATTCAGTTCACATCAAAGAGTTTGCTTAATCGTCACATGAAGGATCAGCATTCAGAAATGCCCATGGCTTTCCCTTACAATTGTGCAGAGTGTGGAAGAGGATTTTTTTCTCAGTCTGGGCTCAATCATCACATGGAAACTCACTTAGTTAAATCAATGTGCTCAATATGTAAGCATACATTCAAATACAGCCGGAATCTCAAAAGACATCTAGAATTTAGCCACCAAATGAAAGAATGCAGACAGTGCAAATGCTACATAAAAGGCGAAGCATTCAGATCACATGTTCTTCAATGCACTGGGAGTCAGAATACATTTTGTATGAGAAAGTAGTGCACTAATGAATTGTAACTCACTGTATCATACATTTTCTACACCATATGCTTGTGTTAGTGTGTTACCTGTTAATATTTCTATAGGTTCCAGCTCATGTCTGAATGTTTTATTTGTTGCAGGTGTAAGTGTTAGTTCCCTCAAAAGAAAGAGCTCTTTAAGAGCTGCAGGGAAGGCCAGTCTGCAAAGATCATCAATGTTACGTCAACGGCAGAGTATTCCGTACGGAGTATTCGAAAATTTTGAGGCAAAGGGTCTTCAGTGCGGTTCTGTGGAAATATGTCCATTATGCAGCTCAGCGCTACCTCTAGGTGTTTCTTATCAACAACACTTCATTGAGATGCATTCTCAAGAGGCTGCTGGGACATCTTTGACTGGTACAGAACCATTCACGTGCGAAGTATGTCAGAGAGGGTTTATCACCAGAGAGCGCTTACGGCAACACAGCTCAGTTCATACTAGTTTATATGTATCATGCTTTATTTGTGATGTGAAATTTAAGCATAAAAAAAACATTAAGAGGCACATGGAAAGTTCTCATGGATTAAAAACGTGTCATTATTGCAATGCTCTCTTTAAAATTGGAGATGAATTTAATTCACACACACTGAATTGTGATGGAACTGTGCAATAATCTGATGCATTCTAACAAGTAAAGTGATGAACATTCTGCAGATTAAAATGCAATAAACGTGTAGAGTATGTAGAAACTGAATATTTATGTAGATTAACTTTATGTATATATTGCAGATTGAAGTATCATGGCAAATAAATTGGTATCATTCATATTGAGTTTAACATAATTTACTGGATGGATGTATTGCAGATTGAAGTAAAATAATAGAAGAATATTGTGTTGATCTTATTGCTATTTGAGTACCTAAAGTAATGTTCATTTTTGTACCTGGGCATTTGTGTACTCAAGGCAACGAAAGAACAGATTGGTTGGCTTGTACTGCTACTGTATCTGGTGGTAGAGCAATGGATCGTGTTGACAATTTGAACTCTGTATGAGAAACAACACAGGCTAATGATATCAATGTGAGTGATGATACCTTTTCCATGTCCAGAATAAATGAACTGGTGTTGATGTGCGACATTGCCAGATTAAACAATGAATGTCACTATGTGCTTAGAAGAATGTTTGTCAATTAACAAAGAACCGGAACTGTCAATTATTGTGGAATTGTGGATACACTCAAGTGCAGATTTGTTCGGACTTATGGACTTGTTCGGGGTGCAATGATGACGATCTATTAATATTCACTACAGTAACAATATAGTAAAACATATTATTCATCTATCGCAAGTAATGACAACAGTTTCAGACTTGGGCTGCTGCATATCTCTGGTTTGTAACTAAAAAGTCAATCAAATTTTGGCATAGAATCCTCTGCTACATTGTGGACATGTATAGTCATGGATATGTGTGTATTCTTTCTGTCCTTTCAAGCAGTATGTTTTTTCTGTGTTTCTGAAATGAGATTTTTCTCCGCTATGTAAGCAGCCTTGCTGTCCACCCACCAGTGGTTTTTCTTTAAGAAGCACACCATTCAATAACTGTTTTGGGATGCATTTGTCAGAGGTGCACACATGCACTAACCTATCTCAGTTGGATCTTCTTCAGCATTGTATGGATCAATCAAGCAAGTGCCATGCAGCAGAGTGGCATAGGTGATAATGCTTTGCTACAGTGATAACCCATTCAGAAATTTCTCTCTTGTATGAATACTTTGGCTATAGTGAAGACTTCAGTAACAGGTACTTTATCTAGCCACTTTATCCTGAGAAGATTGAGGATTCAGCATGTGTGGAAGTTGTTTAACACAGTGGCATCTCTGCAGTACACTGTCCATGTCTCATAGATCTATCTAGTGAGTGCATTAACAAAACATGTTGCAGATTTCAGTAAAGAAACAAAGTATACTAAAGATTGAAGTAAAGTTAAAAGTAGCATAATAGATCCACTGTAGATTAGAATTTGTGAGTATATAACCTGTGCCATCTGTAACTTTCTAAAATGCTTTGTCTGCATCCATATAACTATGACAACTTGTAATTTCACAGTTTGTATACTATTGTATTCTCAGTTAATCTGTACAAAGAGTGTTCTTCCAGTGTGTTCAATTCACCAATTAAATTTATATTCTGCAATTTTAGTATATATGGTAGTTCTCAAGTTTTGCTGACAAACTGTTCTGTAATTGAATCAAATCCTACTCGTGCAACTTTTGGTTTAAATTTCCCCAACATCAGTTGACTGTTAACATTTGACAGGTATTTACAAAACACTTGTGCTTCCCACTATGGGACCAATGTCATACACCTGGGCAACTGGAATATTCATAGGAACAAAGCAAAAATGACGTGTTCTTATTTTAATTAAAGTACTTATTTATAGAATGCTTTTTTACTGCTTCAAAACTTTAATATTGTGCTAAGTGGGTTGCACCAACATTTTTGATATTTGAGGTGGGGTGTATTGTGAAAAGGTTGGAAAACAATGATCTGTAGTACAATTCTCACTTAATCTCCAACATCCTACTATTTTTTGCGAGTCACCAGTACACAACCCCCATATGGTTTATGTGTCATAAACCTTAACTTAATGCTTTACTTTGACTATTTGACTTTATTTGGCACTATATCAATTCATCATGTATTTGCATTAACCCTTGTTTATACTTTCTTAATAAATTATATTTTGTCACCTGATTCCTTTTTTAATCCAACTAGAGCTTAGTGTATTTAGTTATGCCAAAGCATTAATAGTAAAGCAGTTTTAGTATTGTTTTAATTGATGATTCTGCTAGCAATATTCACATTGTTTCTAAGCCACCATATTGTTTCTAAGCCACCATTAATGACAAGCTTAGTCGCATGCAGTATGTCTATTTTATATATTTTATCACCAATAAAGAAGTCCTAGAATTAGCAGAAGAAATGCATTCTAATGTGGTCACTAATATTTTATTAGTAGCTAGAGCTATTTTCGTTAATCTCCGTATTACATGGACGTGACATTTTAGAGGGGTATTTAAGTAAAGCAAACTGTAGGTCATTTTGTTGTACTGTGACAGATTTGGCTATATAAATTTACACACGCACGCACGCGACTGATGCATTTGTTGATAAGTGTCATTCTGTCAGATTAGTTAATGGAAGTTTCCATAGCAACACTTATCCCTCAAATGGTTATGTCTCTAAGTGCTGGTGTTACCAGGGAAAGCACCCTCTTTTCTTTTGAACAGTGATGCAGCAATATCTTTTTTCCATTCTTATTTCCAGCAGCAACTGTCACTCCCCATTTATCTTGTCTTTAGCTCTTAGTCTTGTTGCTTTAATAACGTTTGTACTTTGACATCCCACTCTCCCCTGTTGTGCACTCAGTGAGAGCAAAGCAGCTTAATTTATTGTTTTGTGAGAGTAAGTTCTATCAATTCCTACTATCTCCAGTTATTAGTGCTGATGCCCTGCTCTGTGACTGAGAGTGCATGTTATACAGCCAAGCTACTTTGTTTAATTTTAATCTACATGCAGCTGTGCACCCAGACCATTCAGAAGGCAATGGCATTCTACTGACAATAAATATTGCTTAGAAAATCACTGCAGCCAAAATATCCAGTATTGATCTCTAATTCTTGAATATGATATGCTACCAACTTTCTATTAGTGCAGATAACATATAAACAGCAAAACCAATAATTAATCTACCGGTAAGTGTATTTACTAGCATTAAGGAAGCAATGTAAGTTTTTAAAATGAGCTCAGTCTGAGTTAACCAAGCATTGCCCAATAATTGGATTTTATAAAAAAAAATGTTGCATTTTAATGTGTTTTATTGTGCTTGTAGTTTATTAGATTAAAAATAAACAAGACACAAGCTGTGAACTAAAAGCAGGTATAATCACTCAATTTCAGGACCAGAAGTGTCCCAGACAGATCAAGCTCAGCAACAACTGCGTTCATATCAATCTATATCACATGGTTCTGGTCAAAACAGATCATCTGTACCCATGTCAGGAGTCAGTCAGAAAGGAGCACACTTCAAGAGTGAATTTTCAGTTTCTTCAGTTCGTTGTGATTTTTGTGAGTGTACACTGGATTCAAGGAGTATGTTCCAGAAACACATAAATGATTGTCACAGGGAACAAAATGCATTACCCTTTACTTGTTACATGTGCCAGAAGGGGTTTTTCTCCATGACTGGGTTAAAGCATCATATTGAAGCTCATGCAGGGCGCCAGTTTCCATGCAGTGTTTGCGATGCCAGATTTCAGCATAAGCATACCTTGAAACGACATATTCTTGGCGTCCATAAATTAAATCTTTGAAATAGTGACCTGAATATAACAGGTGCTGAGGTAATGTCTGGGAAGCAAATTTTAAACAGTTATGAAAATTTATAAATATAATGGCATCTGTGAGAAATTCATAACTGAGCAATTTTTGTTATGACTATTATTATGTAGTTGTGTGTGTTTTATTACCTGAACTATTTAGCATACACACGTTACTACTCTAGAAGATAGGTTAAAAATGAAGATATAGTAAGAGTTTGTTGAATTTTCCATTTTAATGTGCAGATTAAGATATAATATTGCGATAGACATTTTCAGACAAATTAATTTTTACCCAGTGTTTAATAAGACACATAGTTAATACGTGTGAATGCTCGCAGTTTAGTATTTTTCAGCAGTTTGGCTGGTGCATATGTTTATAGACTTTATGTTCCAGACTTCGCATCACAAGACTGAAGTGATAGCTCACTCTCGTCTGTCTCATATACCCTAGTTTTGTAACGAACTAGGTGTTTACCTCTCATAAAAATATGCATTATTTTCATGCAAGTCAATTGATTGGAGCGTAAGCCTGACAGTTTTGTAAAAATGCTTTTCTTTTTATATTCCACTGTTCAGCATACTGTATAGTTGAAATGTTGAAGTAAACATTAACCTTGAATTTGTTACAATTTTCTGTTGTGTTGTGTAATTTATTGGACACTGTTTCCATTCACAAGCGTTAATCAATGCATTCATTATTGTGAAATGTAACATCATAGTGGATTTATATTCACAGGTTATTTATAATTCTTTATTTGTAACTCTTGTCTGAAATGTTAAATCACTACTTTGTAAAAGTCAGTCTCAAATACAGTTGATATATTAATGTTACAACTTAATAGGTGGGTCAAGTGTTATATGTACTATATACATTTGACCAGAAATATCATCTAGTTTCCATATTTTGGTTGACATATCGATTTAGCATTTCCTTTCATTTCAGATGGAGAGCATAAGGGAAGCAACTTTGGACCATATGCTTCCACTTCTAAGCATTCAAACAAGCCTAACTCAAGTCATGTTAAACTCTCAGCAACAGCTAATATATCTGAAGAAGACCATGCATGTCCATTTTGTGGAGAGGTTGCAGATACTGCATTCTTGTTAAAGCGACATATGTCCAGTAGCCATAATCAGCAACTGCCATTCAAATGTCAGCTTTGTGGCAAAGGGTTTTTAAGTTCTTCTGGTCTTCGACATCACAAACGGGGTTCTCACATGGGCAGATGTTTTATTTGTGACTTTTGTGGCGCAAGATTCAAACACAAACATCACATGAATGACCACGTTAGAAAATTTCATAGGCAATATCTTTAGCTTTTTGGGATGCTGCATTATGAGTGCCATAAAAAGTAATCAGATTTCTGATGCCAGATGGTGTAAAAATTGATTTTAGTGAAGAATATTTATGATGTCGCTATGAGGATTACCATAGTCATGATATGGAAGCCACATATTTCTACTGCAGTATAAGAACTTGATTGTTAATGACAAACTGTCACTATAAAAACAGAAATCTACATAATCTTTGTGATATAATAATTTTGTGGTAAATTGTTAAGTGTATGTACAATGCCTGACAATTTCATATTGCGAGTATTAAAAAATAGTGCAAAACATGTCTTATGTAGAGCTCAGATGTTCATGGTTTGGCTAGTTGTAACTTTTTTTTGTCTACAGAAATTTAGACAGGTGTTTTAATCTCATTTTCTTATTTGTTTCCTCTATTATGAAGAAGTTTTGACAGTTACACTATATCTTTTTAATATAAATTATATATATATATATATACACACACACCTAGTATGATTATGAACGTTCTTATTATTATAGTGGACACAATTCCAATTTGCTTATATCAGAGTGCATGGCAATCAAGAATAATGGCGGTTATGGCTCAGGTAATCCTGCTACCATAACCTCTGAGGTGCATCAACATGGGCTGTGAACCATTAGTGAATACTTTTGAGAAAGGTTAATTAAATTCAACATGCTTCTATACAGTATTTAATTAGTTTGTAATATTTATTATTTAGAGTTTTTTTTTTAATGGTTTAAAGAACTTGTTTTGTGTGTAATTTTTGGGTTAGTTTTAGGTATATTTAGTGGCTATTATATTATACTCTTGTATTGCTGTGAAGATAGATGAAGGAACATGATGATGCCATAATCAGAAGTCACATCTTGGGAATTGACAACACTGTTTACTCTCTTTCAGACAGAAGCATCCCATCAACTTCAAACTATGAACCACAAGTGTTTGCTGGTAGAGGAGGTCACACATATGGGATATCATCTCGTGCTGTGTCCATGACTCATTGTGACACTTCATCAAGGAGCCCTCATACTTTTCAATGTCCAAATTGTCCAGAAATTTTCACAGATGGGTGTGAGTTTAAATCTCACATGTCTACCATGCATGGGGCACAGTTTCCATATGTTTGCTCACTATGTGGGAAAGGCTACTTTAGCTCATCTGGTCTTTATCGACACATTAGAGTTCATAAAGGGAAAATGACATTCTGTACAATTTGTGATTCTAAATTCACCCAGACAAGCACACTTCGAAGGCATCTGATTACGGTCCACAGTTTGATGCCATGCTCTCTTTGTAAAGCACTCTTCAGGTTAGGTTTGGAGTACAACAACCACAAACAGCACTGTGGAACAGCCGACGTAAACTGCTAAAAACTGGATTTTAAACATAGAATGTAGGAAGGCTAGTCAATTGCAGATCTCTTTAACAATTAGCAAGCCAAATAAAAATTGTGTTTTAGAATTAGAATTATTGTGCCAAATTCTAATTCTTTATTGACCATGTGCTTTAATTTTGGTTGGTTTTTAGAAAACACAATAACTCTTTGTTTTTGGAACTTTTTGTATATTTTTAAAAATTAAATAAAGGAATTATTACTAAATGTAATAATGTAAGTTTTTGTTGGTGTTTGTGCTGTGTGAAGAAATGGTGGAGATGAAAAATTCAACCAAAAAATGTAAATGACTCACTTAATTCCTGTTCGATATATTGAATACAGATTAAAATTCTGCTAAATTCTCAGGCCTATTCTATTTCTAATATTTCAAAACCAAACTAACATGCTCATATCATCTGAGAAAACAAACGAAAAAAGTAGATCTTACTAATGTTATCAGCAATGTCTAGACCTGATAGTCCTACAACTTCAATATATTCAATGTAGAATATACTGCGGTTAAATGATTAGACCTATTCTATTTCTGATATTTCATAATGAAACTAACGTATTCATATCTTTTATGAAAACATACGTAATTCCCAAGAATATCTCATCAGAATCAGTCAATAAGAATTTCACAGAAAAAGTCCATTTCAACACAATTTGCACAGATTTTGTCATCATCAGAGGACTAAAAATTAGAATACTTCTCTGAATAACCAGTTATTTTGATAAGTTATAGGAAAAGGAAATTTGATTATTGAAAGCCTCGTTTCTGCTTTTCTCCAGATGAATAACCTAAAATCTATTAGTTTTTTGTAGTTGGAAGATTGCATAGTATTGGGTGCAATTTCATGACCACTACTTTCAAGCAACATCTAGAGCTTGTGGTATCATTGTGTCTATCGTGTGCCAAAGGTTAAATCTATCTTTACTCCTTTTAACCCAAACTGTAGGTGATTTATAATTTTATGTAGTTGATCATTCTAACCTTTTCCAATTTCAACCAATCAGGTATGTAAAATAGATAATGAAAATCCAAATTATGAATTTAGCATTGTCCAATTTTATTTTGTTGTATTTAATTCTTTATCCTAGTGGAAGTGATTTTACTTGTTGCTGTTTAGTAATGTTTATAAAAATCAGAGGTATAACTTCCTAGCAAATTGTTTATTAAGTGATGGAAGGTCCCAAGAATAATAAAGGTGCTGTAATATGTTCTACACTGGCGGCACAGTTGGTAGGATGTATTAGCCTAAAAATTCAACAATAGTTTAATAGCAATCCACGGTTCAATACGGGGAAAAGTACCCACATTTCAACTTTTTAATATTCTGCACATTTTCATTCCAACTCTGTTATAGTATGCACAGCTTTTGTGATGTCACTGTAATCACATCACTAGTAAACTTTGTTATCAAAGTGGTTTATTTAATAGGAGATTAAAAAGTCGCTGTGACTGCTGCCAGATGAATTTCACTGAGAGGTCCCCCCTTTCTGGTCATCCGTGTGTAGCGCACAGATTGATGCATCTAGCGACTGTAAAACATGTCTGTCGATAATTTGTTATGTTAAATAATGTAGGATCAGCTCTGTTCAAGTTTAATATATGTTTCGTTAAAATGTAAGTACTTCTCCCTGTATTGTACCATATCCACTATATATGTATTAAACATTGATTATTTATTTTTAGTATGTACTTTGTGTGACAGAACTATGCCTTATTTGATAACCATACCGAATAGTATAGAGCTTATTCTAAGGTTGACTTGTATTTTTGGACAAAAAGAATATAGTTTATTTGTGAAACTTGTTATTGATTGAAGAAAATAAAAAGATATTTGTAAAATGTTCACATTGCCTTTGTTATACTTTCAACTGTACAAAGTATTGACTTTTTTTGGTTATGGTATGAGAATAAATGTGGAATAATTCTATATAGTGGGTACAGTATATTTGAATTGAGAAATGATCTCAGAGTATGCAATATGAGTATGTAATATGACCAAACTTGTTTGGTTTGGACATATAATGAGACATGACTCACTTTCTAATATTATTTTGCAAGGAACAGTCGAAAGTGGAAGGAATCAAGGACTGAAAATCCTGGATTAACATCAAGGAATGGTCTTGGCATGATTTTTTTTTAAAAACTCCTCCAAATCACTGAGGATAGTGATGTATGGAGAGCTTTTTGTGCTGATGTCTCCAGTGTAGCACCCCAATGTGTCTTAGTATATTCCATTGAGTGTTATTGTCATGAACATACATCTGTCTAATTCTAGATAGATTAGTTTTGGAATAAGATTTTTTGTGTGGAAGCTTTAACAATTTCTACATCACAATTGTATTGTAATATGTGCTAGCTGATCTTGTTTGTTCATGTTCAGATTATGATTTTCTTTATTGCAGAGAATTCAGAAGGCAAACCTGTATCATGAGGATGTTGATAAACATAGATTTAATTGTATTTGCTTTTGCTTCTTTTTTTTCAGGCAGAGATTTGGGCAAAATGCTTCCACATGACCATCATTCAAGATCACTTGTGGAAGTTTCTTCACATGCAAAATTCCAAACTGCTTATCAACCTGGTAGTTCAGATTTTACAAAACTGTCTGTAAACTCCAAAAGAACAACAAAACATGAGCAAATCTATCAATCTCATTCTAGCAGTGAAATGGAGAGAAACCAGGCTCTATTTGACAACACCCCACACATTTCAAACCTACCATTTGTGTGTTCACTGTGTGGGAAAGGTTATGCTTCCCTTACAGGGCTGACTCTTCATACACAAATCCACAATGGGAAATCATTTTTATGCCCTGTATGTGATGCAAAATTTACACAGAGAGGTACAATGAAAAGGCATATGAAGTCAATCCACAGATGCCAACAATGCCCAACCTGTGAAAGCATACTTACATGTGGACATGAGTTTGACCAGCACATTTTAAGTCATGTTTAAATATCGCAGTATATTATTCTGACTGATTCTTATTTACAAAATTGATTTTGTCATTGCTTCTTATCAATGTGAGGTTAGCCAGACTTCCCACCTTGGTGCTCTCGTAATGACATGCAGTTCTTGCACCATGTGACTTTAAAAGTGGTAGAGATCACTGACAATCTTGAGCTCCCTTTACAATTCAAATTTTGTTTTACAAACCAAAACTGTGTTACAATCCACTATAATGGGGGAAAGAAACGGATGAGTGAGTGGATGTATATGGTGTAATAAAGATGGTGTATATGGCCAGTTTTCACTTTCAATTTATCTTTCATCATATTAGATGTTATGGTGTTTTGCACAGTGTGTATTACATGTATTCAGTGATTGCTATCTGAAAAGGTTGATAACCCCTCGGTCCGACAATGCATAGATTAGTCTTAAAACCGTCTGATCATATGCCTCCACCCTTCTGCTGTAGAACAGCATGATTATAATGTGAACGTCAATATAGCTGCACATTGAATAGCTCTCAAATATCCCCTTGGTGTTTACTGGTAATTTGGGTGGTGGATATTTTGGTCAGATATAGTTTAAAAAAAATCTCTTCACATGAATTGTATATTTATAGTATTATTGTTTTTCAAGTGATCATTCTCAAATTCCTACTGGATCTCTTGTAGCAGGATAATGTTCTACAAATATACCATTTACATAATTGCTTGAGCGATGTCTTGTTCACATTTCATTTTTTTTAATAGGTCAGACTGAAATTTGTATTGATGACTGAAATTTTTATTGATGACTGAAATTTGTATTGATGTCTACACATTTTATTGACCAGAGGCCCATGAGAATCTCTCCCACATTATGCAACTTCATAACAATAGACAACAATGCTACTCCATATATATATATATATATATATATATACACACATGTACAGAACTCTGTTTACCAAGACATCATATAATTATCTTCACAAGCAGTTGCAGTTGGAAATGTGCATAAATTCATGTCATTTATTTGTCATCTGACTTCTCTCTGGATATTTTGCCAAGTGTATAGTCACAATATATTGCAGATTCACATACTTTTTGCAATGTAACCTGTATGTATTACTACTGACTGTATTTTTTACTGCAAAATTTGTTAAAGATTTAAATGGCAGTTGTTCCATTCTGTTTTATTTGTAGCAATTGGATTTTCATTGTACAATTTTAAACTATACATGTTAAAGTAAGTTGTCAATTTCTTAAAGTGACTACTTGCATTTGCTTTCATTTCAGAATCTAGCTTTTCCAGAGGCAGACTCAAAAACTCACAACATAGTTTTAATTTGTCCAGTGTATCACGTATGGCCAAGACCTCATCACAGGCTTCATCTCATGTACTTGACCAGTATCTTGCTGGCCACAACAATCAAGAACCAACAGTGTTAAGATCATTTCAATGTCCTCATTGTCCAGAACAACTTTTGGATGATGCTACTCTGAGATTGCACATATCTGATTACCATGATCAACTATTGCCATTTAAGTGTTCCCAATGTGGGAAAGGATATCAAACATACACTGGCCTTATGCACCATGTCCAGGCTCATAAGGGAAAGACATTTATGTGTCCAGTATGTGATACCAAGTTCACACAGAAGTTTACTATAAAAAAGCACCTTAAAGCCATTCACAGCTCAGCCCAGTGTGTCACATGCCAGGCTGTGTTTAAGATTGGCAAAGACTTTGACTACCATGTCATTAACTGTAATGCTGGAAACTGAAAATGTTTCATCATACTTGATCTGCCCTTCATTTTTATAAATTAGTTCAATATAAGTAAATTTTTTGGGAAGGTGTTATAAACATCTTTTTGCATATTATTTGTTAAAAGTATGTTTTATTCTCCATATTGAGTTTGTACTGTGTCTGTCTTATTTTTTCTATGTCACAGAAGAAAAAAGTATGAATTGAATTATGGGTATATTTTCTTTTCAGGAAGACATTTTCGTGGAAGTGGAGAACCAGGTGCTTATGCAAGATTTAATAAAGCTTATCTAAATTCATCTCACCTCTCTGACATGGGAAATCGAGTGCTGTATGATTATAAACAAAATGCACACCTTCAGTTAATAGACTCCACAGAAACTCTAGATGTTGGATCTGCACTTTCATATCAAATTTCACAGTGTCAAAGACCACCTGGAAATTACATTTGCTCCTTGTGTGGTAAGAGCTACAGCACATCTACAGGTCTAAGACATCACATGCAAGCACATGAGGGCAAAACATTCACATGTCCTGTATGTGATGCAAAGTTCACGCGTAAAGGCACAGTAAAGAGGCATATGAGGGGAGTTCATTCATCTGACCAGTGTGCTAACTGTGATGTCATTCTGCGTCTTGGCAAGGATTTTAGTCAGCATGTGATACATTGTGTTAAACAGCCTATATAAACTGTCTAGTAATGTGATTGTTTCTAATTGAAAAAAAATTCATAGCTATTTGAGTTGGAATGAGAAATGCATAATCAACATCTGACTGCAGCTTTGTTTGAACACTCTTGTGTAACTGATGGTACAGAGAGCGAAGTACTTAGGAGAATGTTCCCTGTTCTAATAATTTTAAAGTAAGAATTGGGATCATATCTTGTAATGACAACGCTATTTGAATTGTGATGAAACCATCTCTTGAAATGTCATTACTTTTTAACATTATGTAGCAAATTTTTCTCTGTTAATTCTCAAAACTCCATCTGGATCTCATGTAACAGAACAATGCTCTAGTTATATTTCCAGCAGTATGTAGTCCAGAGAACGGATATACATTGTGTCATTGTTTTATTTCTGCTGTGGTGCGTTACTATTTGAATGGGGCGAAATCATCTCTTGAAATGATAGTGAACTCTTCCCATAGAATGACATTGTTATTTGAACTGGGATGAGAATGTCACTAAAAATAATATTGCTATTTGAATTGGAATGAGATCATCTTTTGAATGGATATTGTTATTTGAATTGACATCATTCTTAGAATGACTTATATGAATCATAATGGGATTCCACCTTACAAAATAACATTACTACTTGAATTGATATATTACTTCAAATTGCTTCATACTATAAATGCTGTATTTTTCCATTGTTTTCTTCCTCAAATTTTATTTTACTAATTGACTTTCAATTTCATTGTTTGCCAGCAATACCAAAAATATCTTGACTTCAACATTGTGACTAGTCATATTGTAGATAGAAACACTGTTTTTGAAATGTTATTACACCGTACTAAATTATTTGGTCATTCTAATAAATTTGTGAACTTGTATAAATGTTTGCTTACTATGAATGGTTTGCATTTTTTATTGAAAAGAAACTTTGATATATTAGCTTAGCACCATGTATGCTGAAAATGAGGTTCAATGTGTTTCTTATATTTCAGAGCAATTACTTGGAAATCAGGCATGGTGTGTTGATACACTTGCAACATCTTCATCTTCACCTACTTTGCAGAGTTGTACATCGGGTAAAAGGAAAGTTAGAAAACTCTCATCTGTTTCAATTTCCGGTATACGCACAAGGATTGCTCAACCACATTTACCAACAAATCTACTAAGCGAAGACAGCATTGGAGTTATGGATGGCAGCCAAATTTGTTCACATTGCTCAGCTCAATTTTCTAACCGATATGACCTGAAAATGCATATGTCCTCACAACATGGGCATCACATGCCATTTACATGTTCATTATGTGGCAAAGGGTATCAAACTGCCATGGGTCTGACATATCACAAGAGAGCTCATGAGGGTAGATTCTACCCATGTCCAGTGTGTGACTCAAAGCTGACTCAAAGAAGCTCTATGAAAGCCCACCTTAAAAGTATTCATTTTGTTGGTCAGTGTGCGACCTGCTCTGGCATCTTTAAACTAGGACCTGAGTACAACCAACATGTTCTTCATTGTGTACAGTAATATTTTACATGCATGTCTAGCATAATGACATACATGTGCATTGGCATTATCATTCTGAGAATTCCCTTGGAGTAGTTTTTAAACTGTTTTCTCTGTTCTAAAGAGGTCACGGGCTAGAATCCTGCTTACGACAACTTGTTTATAAGTGAATTTTTTCTAAGATTCCTGGTTATATCTAACAGCTATAGAGTTAATGATATGAGTGGTACTCTTGGCTGGTGGAGTGCCACCTTGTTGAGAGAGATAGGAATGCATATAGAGTAATCTAAAGTAAATTTTCTACACCTTTTCAACCTTCTTGGTCATTCTGGAAAGACAATAAAGTATGCACCAATTTGGGGACTGTCAAAAGCTGCTTATTTTCATTTTTCATGTGCAGTATCAAACATCTGTCACAATTTAGCTTATCCAATTTTCAGAACCATTTGTATAGTGTTCTTTCAGATATATTTGTCTTTGGCTAGTCTGTTATATTTATGCCCAGCACCTTTAAGTCATGTTTTCAGATATCTATAACAAAGAAAGGGTCCTCCTATGGTTTGTTTTCTAAAAACCAATTTCCTTATATAGAACATTTTTAGAGGCCTCCAATTCTCCATTTGATATACATGGTACATCAACCTTTCATGAAGAAGAGGAATGATGCTTTAAATTCTAGTATGATCCAGTATCTTGATATTTGTTACCTATCTCCAGGAAATTTCAAGTATGCATCTTAAGCATAAAAGAAGTCATAATCGCTTGTGGTACAGCCAGTTTTTCACCATATCAGAAGACTGAACATAACATACAGACCTGGATAGATCTGTCATAATAAATCATCCATGTTAAGAAACAAATAGCCACATTATTAGAATATATAATTTTTAACTGGGGTTTTATTTTCTGTGCTATATTCTCTAATGGGATTCATTAGTTTTCTAAAACACATAGCTCTATGCATGACTAATATCAGGCTAGACACATGGTAACTGATTGCAGAAGTTTATTTTTTTAAATAAATCCAAGGCAAAAAGATAGTAAAATTCATAAAAGGATATTTTTTCTCCACAAATAGTAGTTTAGTATAATTATTATCTGTAATTTTTCTTTACACATACATTATTCAGTTTAGTGAGCTTTTGGTTATGAAATGTTATTTAGTTCAGTATTTGTATATATTATTGAAATATGTTTTCAAATACCCTGTACACAATGTTAAATTCTATTCATATTTTGTTGAAAATATTTTAAAGTGCATGACATAACACCAAGTGTTATAGCTAAGATATCCCAGGTACCACATGAGTTTTCATTGTGCTATCTATGAGTGAACTTAAAATTCTGGTCATCTGTTTGGAGAGTGGGTAGCTTGGACACTAATACTAGCACACTTTCCAAGTCCTGAACATATGTAAAAGAAATATGATCATAGGTCTAAAACAAATGTGGATAACCTTGTTGGGTCTGCGGGTCTGATTTTTTTCTCGTGAGATATGGAGCAAAATAATTTAAAGTCCTTTGATGCTCAAAGTAGTACGTTTTAGCTCTGGATACAGCGATAATTTTTTGTGCCGTGAGATATGCACACCATTGGTTTAAAAGTACGCTAGATCATTCAGATCAAGAATAACACTTTATCAGAAATATATTGAGTGAATCATTTATATAGAACGCCATGCCTGTTTGAGAATCTTTGAAACATCTTTATTTTGACAATGATACATATTGACACCAGAACACACAGTTGTTAAACCAGGTTCTTATTCCCCATCCTTCACCTTACCATTTCCAGTATGTTTGCGCAGAAGATAAATGTAGTTTGTAATTGTTGTGCGTTACCTGTGTGTGTGCGCGTACACATGGACGCATGGATTGTATGGACACACGATGGAATCCCATATAACAATGTGGTCAGGACTGACAAAATATGTACATGATAACAGAAATCCACTATACACAGTACAAACAATATAGAATAAATATAATTGGGAATTTGGAAAAGTGTTGTATAGTGATTTTTAATAAAAGGATGCCCATATAGAGTGTTCCACTGTGTGTGCGTGCATATATATACACACATACACACACACATACTAGTAAATATTATCTTTGTTTTTTTGTAGATTTTCTTCATAATGTTTCATATTATATATATATAAAATTTACCTGAATATTGCCTCACTCAAATAGTATCAGGCTCTGTGGCGACATGGTACAGAGCTCGTCTGTGGTGACCAAAGTACTGTGTTCAAATCCTGCCTCAAGCAATTGCCTAGAGAATTGCTACAGCCAAAAATTGTTGGGTTTTTGATTACATCCCAAATAGGAATTGCTACCCATAATTGTTTTGTTTTTTTGTCACACATCTGTATTTATACTTTTTTTTAAAATGGCATCTGTATATGGTGAAAGATCTAAATATTTTGGTTCTGTTTTTTTTAGTGAATATTATGAACTGTATTTTGCATTTGGATGCTGTGTATGTTATTAAAAATAGCATTACATCTTCATGACAGTAGCAAGTGATGAATGTGGACATTTATTTGTTTCAGAACCAAACCTGCAAGGAAAGCAAAGTCGTGGTTATCAAGCAAGTATAGCCAGCGTTGCTCACAGTTCTGTCATGGATACTTATCCTACCCTTATATCCCACAGTGATGTCCATCTTAAGACTAGTGGCTTTGCAGAGTGCCCTCACTGCCACCTAATCACATCACCTGCTGATATCAAACAGCATTTGTCACACTACCACGGCAATCACATGCCTGTTCAGTGTCTTCAATGTGGGAAAGGTTTCTTCAGTATGTCTGGACTAAAACATCACATGTTGGTCCACAAAGGATTAAAGTTTAGATGTCCTATTTGTGATGCTACATTCACCCAGAAAAGTAAAGTGAAGAGACATTTAAAAGGTGTTCATGGTTGTCTACCTTGTGTATCATGTTCCGGAACATTTCAGATTGGACCAGAGTATGACCATCATGTGCTGAGTTGCCAAGGGCCATCACAATAGACAAACTGATTTCATCATTCCATGAATATAATATGGTTGATATTATATTGAAATTGCTGATGTGTTTACATATGACACAAACAGCTTTGAAGATGCATGAATAGTGAGATACAGCTCTGTATAATTTATCACTTTTGAAAATAAATCAGTTACCTACTTGCTTTATTTTCTTTCAGGATCAGGTGTAGGAAAGCAACATCAGCCAGATAAAAGCACAGCCATCTCTCAGTCATTTTATACTTGGTCACCTCAGCAAACAAGATATCAGAGACATAAAAATCCAAGATTTCTTGGACCATTTGAAGGACAACAATATACAGGAGCATTAGCAGCTAATATGGCTGAGTGCATGCATTGTCAGGAAGTCATGGCCAAATCTCTTCTGAGGCAACATATGGTTCAGGAGCATGGCAATCAGATGCCTTTTCAGTGTTCATTATGTGGAAAAGGGTTTCTTAGTCTTACAGGCCTCAATCATCATTTGATGGCTCACGAGGGCAGAAAATTTGTGTGTGTTATCTGTGATTCTAAATTCAACCAGAAACCACATCTGAAGTACCATCTCAATAAGGTCCACAAAGTGTCGCAATGTCCAACATGTTCACAAACTTTTAGCATTGGAGACCAGTTCAATCAGCATGTATTAAAATGTGGTTAAGGACATTGGAGACTTACTTTATTGTTTAGACATCACTTTTTAGCAATGGAGATCTATTCAATAAGCATGTATTAAAATGTCATTAAATGACTTTTTAGACTTAAATTGTCATCTATTTGGACATTACTTTTCATGAAAATGATTTTTAGAGATGGCAAGAGCCTAGTACACTGAAAAGCGTAATGTATAATATTATGATTGTATGAAGAATGCTTACTGTTTGTTTTGTCGTTTTTGCTGCATTCCCCTATGTTTCCAGTTTGTTGTCTTATCACTTATACTGGTTAATTATTTCTTTATTTCTATTGTTCGTACTGATTACTATTATTTCTACATTTGTGTTCACATCTGTATGAGCTAATGGTAATCATATTACTTTCATATTCACATCATGCATACTTGGCATGATCTTTGTGTTGATGTTTCTAAAGTTAAGAAACAGACTTCTATATGATGTTTTAAAAAAATAAAGATTATCACATTTTTCACATTTATATCCTACGGTAGTTTTTGAACTAATAATTTGGAATTTTTTCTAATATGTGAGATGTGGGTCTCAGAAATTGCTACACTTTATAGTAAGTTATGTTATTGAGATTGTTAGGACATCTCTGTACAGGACACACTTTGTAACCAATTGTGGACTGTTTTAAAATTAAATTTGTTACATTCTTCAGGTACACATCTGTTATTTACAACTTTTTTTGTTTCAGACCATGAGCCAATAAGCCAGCAAGGCCATAGAAAAAATAAATTTCATCAGCTTCTGAGTTCATCTATGACATCAGAGCCACCATCAATCATGGTATCAACCAGATGGAAGTGTTTACTCTGCACAGAGGTTTTATTCACTCAGCAAAGATATAAGACACACATGTGTGAGCAGCATGGGGAACACATGCCATACTGCTGCAAAATGTGTGGTAAAGGCTGCCTGAGCCGTCAGAGTTTATCTTTTCATATGCAGGGCCATGGGGGAAGAAACTTCTGCTGTTCTGTTTGTGGAATGAAGTTCAAATTGAAACACCATCTTTCAAGGCATGTTGGTACAATTCATCGCTTGCATCAGTGCACTAAATGCTTGGCTGTATTTCAACATTCTGGCGAGTTCAACCTTCATCTTGAAACATGCAAATAGTAGATCGATATGCATAGAAGTCAGATGTGTCTGGCCATTGGCGGTGAAAATAAAAAGGTGACAATGCATTTTCATTTACCAAACTAAATCCAGTTGGGGGAATGTTCTGTTGAAATTCCAGGAGGCCATTGTCTTAATGCAAAAGAGATCCAGTAGGAGTTTGAGAACAAATGGGGGAAAAACTTTTTCGTTCAATAGGTTTTAATTTTCTTGTTCAATTATACAGAAGATATTAGTCCAAGAAATAACCAAATCATCAGAAATAACCCAACAAGCTGGAAATATAGAGACTGCAGTAACACATGGAAAATGCAAGTGTGAGCAGAAATAAGGAAATTAAATTAATCTTTAAGATCATAACCTGGTATTTTTTTTGTAATCTCTAAGTCCTAAATTAATTTAGCTGAAATGAAGAAAATTGGATGCTTGTTTTAGCTTGCCTGAATTTTTTAAAATTATTATTATTAAATTTGTAATACCCACTAATATTTTAATAAACTTTGAGTGTTATTTCTATAAATAGATGGGTCACTAAAATGTCACTAATGTGTGTGTGAAAACTCACCATGACCTAGTTGATGAGTAAATTTTTCAGAAAATTTAAATAAATTCCTATTAACTCGCTGCTAAAATCCATGAAATTTGTCAAAACATGAGGAAAATTGTCTAGCAATATAGGCAGAGCAGTGTTTGTTGACCTAGAAGGGTTGGTTACTCTTTGTTCTTCTGTCTGCTAACAGTGATCACATTCGTCATTTAAAATGAATGTGATTTGTTCTTGCAAAGCTGTATATTTTGTTAATCTGCTAGTTTGTTCTACTAAAAAGTGAAATAATTTGGAATCTAACACAAGAAATAGCTCACTTTCATTCATATGATGTACGGATGCATCCTGAACTGCTACCATCACGACTTCATTCAATTTGAGCACACAGATCAGTTCATTCTAACATTGTTATGCTCATTTTTCCTGTTGCTTATCTAGTCTATACAATAATTGCTATGACATAAAACTAAATTGTTGTTTGCACCTCCAGATTTCAATATCTGAATAATATCATAATCAAAGTGTGACTTATAAAATAAATTCTGTCTTGCCTATCCCTGTTGCTCACTCTTAAAATAATTGCTAAAGTTTGTTAAAAGTGCACTTGTTTGAATTTTTAAATATTTTGAACATTGTACATTTCCCCTTGAGTTGATATCCAAAAAGGGAGCTATCTAGGTTTAATAATATCTTAGAACTAATAGTGAAAACTAGCTTTTCATTGGTATAAGATTGTATGGTACCAGTGTTTTTCAGTGGTATAGGATCTTAATGGTTAATATAGAGACTGTGGTACACAGGGCAACACTTATTGCACATATTTCCATTCATGATCAAAGACATTAGTGATTGTCCAGACTGTGCATTCATTTTAAATGTATAAATGGAGATATTCTTTCCATTGTATATCAGCTTCAGATGATGTGTATCAATGTTTTATCCACAAAGTGTCATCTGCATCAAGTACATATTTTCTTCATTACAGGATTATTTCGCCAAGGATGGTCACGACAATCTCATAGTCATTTGAAATTTACTTCACACTCACCCGTTGGCAGATCACAGAAAGTATTTCATCATAAAAGTGCTCGAAGTCAAGATCTGTCTCAGGATACCTCATCATTTTGTCCAACCACAAATAGCATTCAATGTTCAGAGATGATGTTGCAAGATTCTTTGGCATTGAACATATCGCAAACTCTGGACCAAGATAAGCCATTCTGTTGTTCTGTCTGTGGGAAAGGTTTTCTTTCTTCAACTGGCTTCAACCTCCATATGCAGGCTCATGAAGGCAGGAGGTTTATGTGTACTGTCTGTGACTCAAGGTTTAATCAGAAAGTTCATCTCAAAACTCACTTGAAAGGTGTACACAAACTGGCACAGTGTGTTACATGTTCTGAATTGTTTGGACTAGGATTGGAGTATAATCAACATGTGTTACATTGTAATTTGTCTAGCTAGGCTTGGTTGAGACATTTTCTAGCAACAGATCTACTCCTGTAGATATTCATTAGTATGTGTTATTAAGCAAAGTTGATATAAAATACTGATTAGTATTGCACTGTGGTCATTCGCTAGGTTATAATGGCTCATTTCCTGGTTCAGCTAAATTCATAGTCCAACCAGCTGAAAACAAGCATCATACTTACTGAAATTGAAGGAAATTAATTGGTTTGTAGACAAATCGTCACAACACTTCCAACTACACATGATATAATCATTAAAATCTATAACCCTTTATTTAGGGTTGTAAGAGTGCCACTTTGGAAACAAACACAAAATTCCTACCAAGCTTGACTGTTCTCAACCTTTCTATGAGTGTGAAGAAACTTAATATTATCAATCCATACCTTCCTTTGTCCTCTCTTCTTTATTATCTCCCTCCCCCCATCCTACCTATCATAAAAATTTCCTGCATGCTAGTCTTGGAAAGGATCCTATGTGCCCAACCACATAATGTGCGGTTTCACTACTAACAGGAGTTCTTTTTGTTATTTTGTTAACCTGCAAGCTCATACAAAAGAATCAGTATTATTAATATATAGGTTAATCTTCACTGTTGTATGTATTCTACATTTCCATATTGTGTTCAATCTGGAAATTGAAACTGTTTACATTAGATATCCCTCAGCATTTAGTAACTGACTACACCAACACTGTGCTGCTTTACAAGTTTCTTCTTGCTACTTGCATAACACTTTGTTTAGCTACACCAATTTTTGCATGACTTCTTCATTCATTCTAAAATTCCAGCAGATTAGCGGAATGTAGTGCAGAGAAGAGAAAGTGTTGTGTCATTACAGCTTAGCTGCGATATCTGCACTTTTCTACCTGCCACATCTGACTAAAGCATGGTCTATGGGTCACCTTAATCCTCAATGGGATACGATAGGACAGCTAACTCTACTCACAAACCTCAGTAGTAACCTATTATGACATACCCAGCAGGTAACTATGTCATTATTCTTTGATCCCCTTTCAGACCCTGGCAAAACTCAGGCATTTGTCACATTTGCTTATCCTACCTCGCTGATATCATTCAGAATACAGCATTAGCACAGTTTGTTTTTGGCCAATCCCCACACTTGCCACACCAGCAAGTCAGTCTACTAGTTGGAGGGAATAAACAATTACTGTTTAGAATTCCCGTGCTTAATGCGAAAAGTTGATGGGCTGAGCAAAAAGTTGCACATATCACGGCTCGTTTATAAATGAGTAGGACATAATATGCTCAGTGCTGCGATGCTACTTTAAAGCAGACTTCGGAGAAAATGAAAATATGTTCTGAAATATGCTCATCATTTCTCAATAGATAAACTCTGTGAACTCTAATATGAGCTTCAGAGTTGATGTTGCATTTTAAAGAAAATGAAATGCATGATGATTTTTACAGACTTGTCTGTTTTATTTGTTTTGATCCCCATGTGTTGCAAGCAATGTAGCTCCTTTTTTTTCTGTGGTGGTTGGGGGGGAGGTGTCAGTGCTCTCTTTCATACCCAGGTGGTGGTATCTGATCCATCCATTCACATTATCTATGCCTGCTACCATTTTGTGGCATAAATGCTGGCCATTTTTGATAAAGGGTTAGTTCCTGGAGCGCTATTTCTTTAAGAAATACTTAACCTTTAAAAATTCCTTGAACGTAATTTTCATTCTGAATAATTATCTTATTCATTTCTTGTCTGTAATAATGTTCAGATAATTTTACTTTGAATTTTATGTAACTAAATAAAGGAACATTGGTCATATTGTTAATGTTGTCAAACATCTCAAGTCATAGATTTCAAAAGAGGATACTGCCTATTGTGACTACCGCAGGTCTCCCTTATTCAAAATATAGCACGATTCTGCGTACACTCCTCTAAATATAGTATGATTTCTCTTGCCAACATGACATAATATTTGTGCTCTTTTAAAAGGGCAAATTTGTGTGAAATAGGTCTGCTACAACTAATTTTAAACAACTTATTTGCTGTCCTAATACAACTAAATCCCTCTATATTGCAGCCTTTTTATAACATTCCTAATTAATAACACTTCAAAATCTCCTTATTTATTCTTTATTGTCTTCTTCTGCATTCATTTTCAAACTGCTGCTGGATTTCTCTTGTAGCTGGACAATGGCTCCACTGAATTTCCAACAGGATGTGGCCCAGAGAGTGAAAATGTGCTGTGCCACCATTGTATTTGATCCAATGGTCCGACACATTTGCCTTTTGCTGTCTTATCATCTATACTGCATATAGCAATTTCTGTTAATATGTACACATTTAGTCAATCTGGACTAATTTGTTATAATGGGAATTGATTGGCTAATTCAACAATTAATACTGTTTAGTCCAAGCTCTAACTCTAACAGTTTATTCTCTAATCCTAACCATAAATTCAAGTATGAAGCATAAGGATAAATTAAAATAATTGTTACAGTTGACGGGAATTGAACCAGGTCCATACTAGCGGCACCAAATCTCCTTGCAACTCAAGTAAACAGGTTTTCCGTAATTGACCAACGCTCATCCCCCTAAAAAGATGTGATCTTATCAAGACATTACGCATGTGGTTGCGTCTGTGGGTCTCACAAATGGCCCACTAGACATACCATCCATGCATCAGAAAACCTTAGTGGATGACATGTCGTTATATTGAGGTTATCTTCTTATAGAAGATTCATGGCATGTCATCTATACAGTTATGATTTTGTTTTGTTGTTGAAATGTTTTTCATGTTTGCCTGAATATATATGTATGCACCCTCTGTGGTTGGGAGGGAGCCAGAGATGTACTGTGCAGCACTGAGGAGGAGGAAACTGACACCACTGTTTTTCCTATGGCTGAGGCCCATCATAGAGGCACAGTGACTCAGGACGTGACAATCCTTTTGACGTAAACATTTGGTTGCATGCCTGGAGCTATAGAAAAGTTCGGCATAACCAGTAGTCAATTGGTGGTTGGGAATGAGCACAGTGAACCCTATATTGGCTACACTGGCTAGGCGCAGTGCATAGGTTGAAACCTACCTTCCTGGAGGTGTGATAGTTATTCTCTGGCTCTGTCCCGGGGTGGGCCGAAAATCCACAGACTTCCCAGCAATATAATGCCATCTAATGGCATTAGGTCAAAGGGCATGAGCCCATGGACCGCTGGATAAGCAACCAACCAACCATCCATCAAGACATTCAACTTGTGTACTCAAGTCATCGAGACAAGGACTATTACAACATCAATGAACATCCTGTACAATTATTTATCCTCAGCAGCAAAAACATAGAACATTCATATTCGTACTACAAGGACCTAAAGGCCTTCTTGTAAACATAAATGACAGAGACATGTTTTGACGAAATCACATCCTTGTATGGGGATGTGGTTGGGCAAGTACGGAAAACCTGTTTACTTGAGTTGCAAAGCTATTTGGTGTCGCTAGAACGGACCTTGTTCAATTTCTATCAGCTGTAAGAATCCTAACCATAATAGCATTATTCTATAATGAATGCAGCCTAATCCTAACCCAAAACTCCAATAAATCCACCTGGAAAAACACAATAAATATAATTCCACCCGTAATAATCCACAAACCTAAATACCTGCTAGAATTGACATTCATGATTTAACACCATCAACCATGGCACCTGCTTATATACTAAAGAAAACGTTGCACCAAATTACACAAAATTAAACATGTCTGTACATTATAGAAAACCCCATTTGTATTACATTCTATGACCTAAATTATAGGGCTTAAAATTGTTTATATCCTCAGAGTATGTAGTACCCAAAAGAGATTTAATTTCTCTAACTTTATGTTCCCATGAGATACTTTTGTTTACATTTATGGTAGAGGATGGTTCAAGTAATTTTTATCTTTCAACACATAATGTATGAGGGCGCTTCAAATGAAAACCTTAAATCGTGATAGTAATGGTGCTCTGTTAATGGCATCAATTTTATATAACATGTTTGACTTGTTGTTTCTGTCAGTTAATCAATTAATTTGCATCAGATGGCTAGAATTGATATCAAATGAGTTGTTGAAGAGAACACACCAGTCTCTAGTAGATAGATGTAAATATTCACAGAAAAAGTCTGATAACATAACTAGATAACTCCTAGACTACAACCCCACATGGAAAACGGAGAGTTGGGAGACCGAAGAGCACTCAGAGAAGCAGTGGAAAAAGAGACCAAATCAATTGGGACCTCATGGGCACAGTTGAAGAAGTCATCATTGCACAGAAATAATTGAAAAGCAACAATTGCAGCCCATGGAACGTATACAGAGAAATACCCCGTGGAGTGAAAGCCATGGAATGCCAATATACATTCAGACCCATGTGAAAAGAATACTAAGCGAGGATGAACAGAACAGTGTGCAGCGAATGACAGTCACCCTCAGTTTGCTGGATGAGGAATATCCACAAGATATATGGGTCAGAGTGTACACAGATGGGTCAGCACAGAATGCTGTGAGGAATGGAGGTGCAGGTGTATATATAGAATATCCACACAAGCCTAGAGATACAATCAGAACACAGACAGGAAAATTCCGCAATAATTATGATGCAGAAATCCAGGCAATTAGTGTGGCAGCTAAAAAACTGCTGAACTCCAACTCTGGCCTACAGCCTGTGGTATTCCTGACAGATGCAAGGTCAGTGCTTCAAGCTCTCCAGTCTGGAAAACTAACACTTGAAAAAACTATTTAGCGAATTGTCTTACCAGTATAGGGTAACCATGCAGTGGATACCCTCTCACTGTGGAATACCAGGAAATGAAAAAGCAGACCAACCAGATATACCAATCACCTACCATCAGAAAAAACATGATTAAATCAATAAGAAAGTCACAAACACCAACACAAGATGACTCACATTATGAACAGATCAGAACAAGTTATAATTCTACGTCTCAGAACAGGACACAACCGACTCCGCAGTCACATGTATACAAAGTTCAAGATTGGCAACACGGCCATGTGTACATGTGGACAGATACTTCAAGAGTATTCTGATCATGAAACGCTGAGGCAGACATATTGGCCAGAGGAAACAACACTGAAATCAAAGCTCTATTAGACACTGTATGAATAACAAAAGACAGTGAGTTTTATTCAGGAGACAGAATTACAGATATAGACATGTTTCAAGTGAACGAAAGAAGAAATACAGAGAAATAATTTTCTTGATATGAGATTGTCTTCGTTTGTTGACAAACTACTGCATGATCTAATCCAAGGAACGGAATGCATTGTCATGCTTTACAGCTATGTTGTGATATCTGCATTTTTCGGAATGACAATCCATCTTCATTCTGGTTTCTGAGTCATTTTGACCCTTTATGGGATGGTAGGGCTAACCCTATTTCCCTATCTCCTCCACTTACTAGCCTCATACGACATCCATGGCAGGTAACGTTTCTATTTTTTGCTCTTCTTTCAGGCCTGACATTACACAGGCATTGATTTTGAGATAAATCTACACTAATTTTTAGAAGTTTTCTAGTGCCAGTAAGTCTAATTATTGCATGTTATGTGTCAAATGTTGGGTTCCTGAAAATCAATGTGTAATTTTGTCTTCTGGGTGAAACTGAATTCATTTATTTTTGTTGTTATCTATTATGAATATCTTTTTTACCACGTAAATAGTCATGCTCTAAGCAAGTTCATATTTGTATGAGGCATGATCAAATGAAACCTGCCCAATTGGGTTTATTACAAGATTTTTTAAAGTATATCAGCGGTTGTGTTTCAATTAAAGCAATTAGGAAACATGGATGTGCCCCTAGTCCGCAGAAGTCGACATAGGCAGACACACACCCTACTGTTAAGGTAGATTGAGTTTCCATCAGAGACGTAGGACATTTGTTCCTCCTATTGTGGTTAGTCAAGTGATGTGAAACCCACATTATGATACTTTTCTTCTGAACCGTAATTTCAATTACCTATTCAGTATGATATAGAATGCATCAAGCAGAGGTATTCAGTGCATACTGCTGCATCAATCTTGTCACAGCAATATGTGCATGACTTGGTTGCAGAAACTCATTTGTTACCTTTGTAATTCACTGTTATTTTGATGGAATTTTTCACTGTACATTGCCTGCATTCTTTCATAATGTTAACATTTTTATATCTATTGACTGTAAGAAAAAGAATCACTGCTTGTTGGTACAGCTTGAATGGAATCATTACAACATATTCCATGATCTTGTCAATCATCCACAGTAGAGTAGACACTGGTAGTCCTTGACAGCCCATAGCATTTCTGACAAAATCACAGGTTCTCAGTTGAGAAACCAAGTTGAAACCCCAATGACATTTGTTGTCTCAAAGGCAGGGTTGTAATGGGGGGGGGTGTGGTGGTGTGTGTTTTATGGAGGCATTCTAGTGATGTGATGTCCCATGATGATCATGTACTTCCAGGAGTGAAGCATACACCCATAGGTCAACTATTTCATTATTCTTCTATCATAATTGTTGACCAGTCAGCAGTGACTGCATTCCCTCCAACCTAGGAGTCTACCACAAAAGGATAAAGGTACAATGTCTGCTGGCCTGCCATCTTGTTGTCATCCATGGGAATAGTTTGATAGAAGACAAAAGTAATAAAACGAGACAATTGATGTAACAATAATGAGTGTATGCGTGTGTGTTTGATTATATATTCTAGAACACAATTCATTTACCAGATGGGCAGTAAGTTAATTGGTAGCATCAAATTGCTAGTAATGAAAGATCCAATGGAAGTTTGAGAATCAATGCTAAAAGCACCTGAAAATTGTCTAGTTATGTATCATAAAATGAACCTTAATTCCTGCAATGTAAATCAGTTGTGCTGCAATGTTTTAAAAGTTAGCCAGTGCAAAAAAAATGCTGGCATCCTGATTTCTGTACATATGTTATTAAACTGTCAATACTACATTTGTTTCTGGTTGAGGGTTGAAGGGAAGTTTCAAGTGGCTTGTGTGATAAAGGCCGTTTGCCCTTGCTGTCACCATGCCATGATCAGTGTGGGTTTTTTAATTTACACTCCAACAGAAAAAAGTCCTTACCGGGATCAAACTCTGAACCTCACGGGTGTGAGACCAAAAGCTCTAACCTCTCGTCCATGCACCACGTGCATATATTATTGAATATGGAAAAAAGCAGGTTTAAGAAACCTAGTCCATGTGCTAAGTACCTACCACACATTTTTAACATAAATTTATGAATGGCAGATTGCATCATATTAAACTGTTTTCCCAAGGGATAAAATTGTGAAACACAGCTAATCATTATCATATATAAGGATTATATTTCATTGACCAATTAGGTTTTGTTATAACATGATTATTTGTATATAAATATATATATATATGTTGATTTTAGTGATAGCTGGCAGATTGATGGCTTAACATTGAAGGTGATTAAATGTGTATGCATCAGTGTCTGCTCTATGCTGTTGTACTTGTAACATAAATACTATATGGATTAGTAGGCTTATACTGGTTAAGACATTTGCTGTATGCTCTAGAGGTTGCAGGTTTGACAGTGGGCTGTGATGTCTTGATTACAAGTGCATTTTTGAGATCCCTGGATAGTTCAGGCATCACTTGAAGCTACAGAGTTACATGATATAAGTGCTACTCAAAGCAGACTGTGCTGCTTTGTTGATTTTCGTGCAGTTTATAAGGAGAGATCTGACTACAAAGCAGTTAGTCCTCTCCACCTTTTGAGTTTAAAAAAATGTAAATACTTCAATTGAAGTGTTAGTTTGTTATTTATGTTCTGAAATTAGTTCACATTTTGATATCTGCTTTTTTTAACCTGGCAAAGACCCATTGAAAGTCACATAAATTTTTTTTTCTTCTGTGACTTTGTTAATCGCCCTTCATATACTTTTTGATTTCAATTGTACATCAGAATCTTGTGTGATTGCTACTACTGCTGTAAAGACTTTGTGTTCACCCATTTGTTCCAGGGGTGTTGCATTGATCATTGCTTTTCATACTTCAGTTAGAATTTTAACTGATTTTTAAAACTGAATTTTGACCATTTTTTGTTTGTTTATATTTTCATTTGTCACACTTGTTTTACTGCAGTCTTTCATTTATTTTCAGTTTTGAATATACACACTCCCATTTGATCAAAGAGCATGGCTCCTTTCAAAGAGGCGTTAATCTCTTACTTAACACCAGACTTACAGTGAAAACAGACTATTAGTTAATTGTTCAAAAATTATTGTAATGTGTATACAAGATTTAAACACACCAAAAACAATGTATGAAACGGTGATAATGATATAGACCTAATGCGAAATTGGATATATAATTAAGCTGTAGTAGATCTGGCTATAATGTGCTAGTTTCAGATTTCACAGTTTATCTTAATTAGTTAGTACCCAATTTGTGTCACCAGCATCATATTTGGTTGGTTTTTTTTACTTGAAAACTATTTCCCAATGCTACTCATCATTTGTTGGTGTCAATATCTTCAGCAACACTAGGTTGCTGTGGCCAACAAAGACTGAGCATTAGAGCGAGCAAACCAGAACTGGCAAGTGTTCCACCTAATCTGGTGCTGACAACAGACTACATCTGCCCACGAAGTACTCATCAGATATTCAGGGCAACTCGGTACTCAAAAGAGGTAAAGATAGGTCCCATGACAGAGACCTGTTGTCATGGATGAAGATAACTCTTCATGTACACAGAAGCAGCAACTATTAAGTGGGGTAGTCAATTCCCTTGCTGTGTTTACCTTTCCTAATGCATGCATCAGGTACCGATTTACATCGTGGTCGACTGGAGTAGTGCCTGTGTCAGGTGAAAAATAATTGAGTCATTTTTGTTTGTCCAGATATGGTTTAGAATCTCCTAGCAACAAGTGCACACGCGTTTTTCAGTACTTGACTAACCGCATCTGCAAAAAAGATGCGATTTCATCAAGCCATTCAAATCGTGCACACAAAGTCACCCGAACGGACCAATCGAGACAAGGACTATTACAACAACAACAAACATCCCGTACATGTATTGAAATATCCTCAGTAACAACAAACACATAACATAATATCCGTATTAGTTATACAAGGGCCGATAGGTCTTCTTGTAAACATGGATAACATATATAGACAATACAATTTTGCTTCAAATAATAGGAAGCCAGAGGACAATTGTCCTCTGGCTTCCTACTTAAATTTACTTGTATAAACAATTATTTGAAGCAAAATTGTATTGTCTATATATGTTATCCATGTTTACAAGAAGACCTATCGGCCCTTGTATAACTAATACGGATATTATGTTATGTGTTTGTTGTTACTGAGGATATTTCAATACCTGTACGGGATGTTTGTTGTTGTTGTAATAGTCCTTGTCTCGATCGGTCCGTTCTGGTGACTCTGTGTGCACGGTTTGAAAGGCTTGATGAAATCGCATCTTTTTTTGGAGATGCGGTTAGTCAAGTACGGAAGAACGCGTGTTAAATAGTTGCTAGGCGATTTGGTGCCATGACAAGGACTCAAGAATTTTTAAAAATTGTCCTCTGGCTTCCTACTTAAATTTAGAATCTCCATGCTGTAATGCAGTGATAGTAAGGACGATCACTATCAACTAGACTACCGCACTACTAAAAAATATACTAAAATAGGTTGTCTTCAAACATCAGTTAACCTTAAAATGTTCTCTGTACATCAAACATGCACAACAAAACATAATGAATTTAGTTATCTTATCTACATCCTGCCAACCAGTAGAAAGTTTAGGGCAAAGCAAATTAGTTAGTTCAACCCACAGAAATTGGGAGAGCTTAGCTCTACATTCTGTGAGCAATGAAGTCGTCTCTCCATAGCTTTATTTCATATCCAAAGTGGTGCGCAAAGCAAAGTTCTGAGGGGTAGCAAAGATCTTTTTCTGCATACATTTGCAAACTCGTGCAGATTAATAAGATGTAGTCCGGAGAACAGAATGTGTCGTCATGGTTTACGGTTTCGCGATGATATATGTGCCTTTTAACCTGACTTCAGCATGGTTTCTGGGTGTCTTTGACCATATACGAGATGGTACAGACATCTCTGCCTAAAAACATCCTTAGTCACCTCTTACGATATGTATGGAAGGTTAGTGTTACTTTTTTCATTTCAGGTCCTGGCAGCAAATGGGTGGAGCAAACTCAGAAGAGAGCATTATTTGATTCTATTTATTTCCCAAATCTTTTCTTGTTCTTGTAACACTACTTGTCATGTAGTAAATAATACTGAACATTTTCAACAAATTGAGGAAACATTGCTAAATGAACTATGACATCAAGGACAACTAAAATAACTTTAACACTATTCCATACAGACTTGTTTACATACACTTATAACATCAGAAAAATTCGCTATTTCCCATAATGGAATATCAGATACAAAATAGAAGATACATGATCACATATATTGAACATACATATATGTCTGATGAAGTCAAAAGTGCACGTTAGTAGAAATACAGTGGAAACCCTCAATAACGCATTCCCTTATAACAAATTTCCCTATTTAACAACACTTTTCAAAATCCGTAATTATATTCTGCGTTGTTTATTACTGTACATAGCGATTTTTAAAAATTATATACATATTTTATCGGTCCGAGCCAAGTTATGACGAGATTCAACTGTATTTTGTTGGTCGGGGCTACGTTGTTATATTGGGATTCGATTGCACTGCTAAAGTTGGAAGTTTGTAGTTATGCTAGTATTTTAAGTAGGGCCAATTTAGTGAGAGTACAGTAAGTATTGGCGATCAGGATCAAATTGAGTTGTTAGAGTAAGGTAACAAGACCCAAGCCGAGTTAGGTTGTGATTGTATGGTAACGTAAGTATGACCAAATTCAGTTGTGACTATTATTACATACACTGTACATATTTTGTTTTTGGCGGCTTAGTTAGGAATGGGTGTGGTCTCAGGCGTATGTTGTTGCACATCGTGTGTGGGGAGGGGTCTGACATAGCATCCCCTAGAATTGTTGTGATTCAGTCAAGAGTTGGACGTTTGCATGTTATTGGGCAACACTTTCTATGTGAATTTGTAGTTTCTCAGCAATGAGGGCAACATTTTCTGGTGATGTTTGAAAGGGATTCCCTGGATATAATGATACAATATAATCCTCTATAGCTCATACGTTTATAACAAATTTTCCTATATAACATATTTCAAAATACTCAATTACAATGGAGTTCCGTTATAACAACTTGGTATGGACCGACAAAATATGGATGTAATAAAAGAAAATTGCTATATATACAGTACAAACAATATAGAATAAATATAATTGAGGATTTTTAAAAGTTGGAATCTTAAAATGGCCAAATGCACTAATGATAATTATTACTACTACCAGGATGTTGCTTTTGTTTTACCTCACATACTTTAATGACCGTGGTAACCAGTGGCCTCTAATTCTATTTCAGGGTGCAATCATAGTGCCATTGTCCTCTTTCCAGATACTATTATTATTATCTTTCCAGAGGACAGTTTGGGGGGAGGGGGATATATGCTGTCACCTGTGAAAAAAATATCGCCATTTTCACTGCATATCTTGCCAAAATGTCTTTTTGTTTTCTAACACGTGATCCCTATTACTAAGGGATGCGGGCTAGCGGACGTTTGTGGTAGACCAACTAGGTGGTGGGTGATGGTAGATTATCATAAATGCGGATAGATCAACAAATCTGACAGAGGAATGATGAAACATTTGTCTCCGAAGTATGTGCAGCGCTCCTGGAAGAGCGTAACAATCCTGAGATACTACACATTAGAATGCATCCAAGTACCATGTCACAACCATGTCTTTAGAGTAATAAACATAGAACCTACGAGTTCGTGTGTCGCCTCGGTTACTCAACTGAGGAGAGCCCGTACCGCTGTCAAGAGCTACAGGTCACAGCTAACGAGATTATTTCATCATCAAATACTAGACTCCAGGTTTAACAAATCCGTGAAATCATGACGTATTTACGACACAAATATAAACATAGAAGTTCGTGATTTAAACCATTACTTTGTACATTCTATGTAGGACCCACTTAACGTTTACTGAAACAGTTAAATATCTAAACTGTACACTGGCTCAAGTTTTACAACTGGACTGATCCGTGCTTTCTTTTGCACTGTGTCCTAGATGTTAGACTACAAGTAGTCTTGAGCTCAGGTCATTGTTCTAAAATTCATCACCGCCTTCTCCGTGATCGTTTTCTGCTATTGTGTCAACACCAACTTCTTCATAGTCCTTTTCCAGGGCAGCCAAATCCTCGCGTGCCTCAGCGAACTCACCTTCCTCCATGCCTTCACCAACATACCTGTTGAGAAAAATATATACAGTATACCCAATGTAGCAATATAGAAAACACACAATATACATAACACAACGTTGACGTAAAGGCTGGAATTTACGTAGTGATACACCCTTCCGTGAGGTGCCATTGTTCATTTACTTCACCTGCACACATGAATTGTTCATTTGTTAATGTTTATTCTTGCAACACGAGCGTTGATTTTCAGGGTTGGAAAATCCTAGGGGAGATAATGGAACAGGAAAAGCATATCCTTTTTTGCGGTAAATTCAATGCGAAAGGTACATAATGGGGCAATAATGCTTCTAACAAACAGGGAAGAGAGCTTGGTGTGCGATGGTTGTATAGCAAGAATGGCATGCAGGAATGGTAATTATGGTAGTGCTATCGACCTGGCATTGGTGTCATCGGCTTCAATGGGTATCTGCAAATGGGATGTGCTGGGGCATCATGGCAGTGACTACCTCCCATGTGTTGTGCTAGTGAAAAATGACAAAAGTAAACATATCAGACCAAAGGTCAGGTCTTTTAAGTATGATCGCAGGGGAGTGGATGTTGTGAGCAGAATTCGACAAGACAAACGTCGGACTAAGAAGTGGAATATCAGACTTGGGATAAGCCCCCCTGTTGGAATGAAGAGGTGCAAAAGGCATGGAACGAAAAAAGGGAAGCAGTAACACTATGGCAGAGGGCAAGGAAACGCGTGACGACTCAGCCCATGGAGGTCGCACAACGAAAACAGAAAAAAGATAACTTAGTTCAAACATTCAAAGAGATTTCAAAGGCGTCAAAATGGGAAGAAATTTGTCACGACATTACACGTGAAAAGTCACTTTCTTACAACAAATCATGAATGGTCAGACAAAACGCACGATTATTGCCGATTTTCAGAGTGCTGATACGACCTGGCAGAAGACGGGCGAGAAAAAAGGTGCGGCATTGCTGGCACACTATATCGCACAAATTGGTCAGAAAAATGTGGGGGCATATCAATAAATCAGGAGAAAGATTGCAGACACGTGTAAGAACTTGAACATGGTAAAACATGATAATCACAGTTGCAGAAATGAGGAAAGCGCTGAAAAGTTCCCAAAAAAAACACCACCGGACCAGATGGCATTAGATACGATGGCATTTGTCGGAGAACGGATGGGGAGTTGGCGGACATGTCAAATAATAGTCTTTTAAAGGGCACAGTAAAAGAAGACTGGTTGTACGGCTATTTAGTTCCACTGCCCAAAACTGGGAAGGATCACATCAGGATCAAGGCTACAGAATAATAACAATACAGAATACGATAGGCAATCTTTTGGGAAAAATTGTGGGCTGGAAGGTATCGTGTTATCTTAAGAGAAATAAGTGTTTTCCAACGTTGTTTAGGAGGGTATCGCCCAGGAAAGAAGACATGACAGAATACAGTCATATTTGCGCAGGATGTTTTTGAGGGGTTCGATTCGCGCATGGAGACGTGCGGTGGCAATAGATCTTGAGGATGCTTGATTAGAAACTGACTTCACAGCAGGTGGGACATTGCCATAAGTGCTCCATCCTCCGCTCCAGCAGCCACCCCAGTGTATGTAGACTCACAGTTCCAGTTAGGTGTTGATTGTGTGATCTTCGGGACTTTCCAAAAAAATTCCCATAAATGCTCAGTTCGTCTGTTCATCGACCATCTAAGGGTGTATAAGCTTAGCATATCAATCAGTTGTTGGTTTCGCGTTCTTCTGATCTGTTCAGGTGAGGCAATTTCTTCCATCTGCCTTGGTTACTCCCATTTCTATAACCAGAACTGATTTACAGTTCCCTAGGATCTTCAACGATGTTGCAGTTAACTTACCAATGAACAAATGCCCGCTTGGCGTACATCAGATCAAATTTGTGATCAAGTCTGGCCCATGCTTCCGCAACGGCTGTTGTGTTACTTAACATACACACGGCACGCTGGACCTTGGCTAGATCACCGCCAGGCACAACTGTTGGAGGCTGGTAGTTTATTCCCACCTGTATAGAAAAACTACTGTTATTTTTTGTTGAAGTTGTGATATATGTAAATAAATAATGTAAATAAATAACAAGAAACTATAAAGTATGGATATTTATTGACATATATGACTTTAGTATTCTCCGAGCCGATAAATATCAGTATAACTGTCTGTTATGAAAATACTATATGATAACTTGAAAGGTGTTATGTGCCAATTTTGTCCCACAACCTGTAGCATTGTTGGCGGATACAAGATGAACACTCCAAACGCTAAAGTTCAGAAAACTGCCAAACCTGCAAATAATACTGACCAATCTGAGTACAGGTACTGTGATCAGCGAAAAGTAGTCATACAGTGGATAACATCACATTGTGAAATACCGGTACATGGATAATTATAACAGATAGCTAAGGAGAATGCTGCTGATGACTAACCAGGTGTGCCAGTAACTTACCTTCAGAAGAAACCAATGATCAAACTAGAAAGCCACCAATGCAAGATGACTACTAAATTATGAGCAGACCCAAATACATTATAGTGGAATCCCGTTATAACAACTTGTTCCCGACTTTTGAAATATGTATGTAATAACTAGGGCTCGGATTTTTATGACCTAAAAATCCTGAAATATGACATGCAAATATGACCTTAAAAAGGCAAAATATGACTTTAAATATGCCGAAATATGACCATAAGGTTTTTCTCATTTATGAACCAAAATAAAAATGCAAATTATTATTGTTTGCATGTTTTACGCATTACATAGTAGTCATAGTACTTACATAGTAGTAATACTTAACAAAGCATGTATAAAAACACTTACCACATTTATTCCTCAGTTTTCATTGTTTGTTCAATTGCAACCGACAAACAACATGCATTTTTAGAGTTTCAAATTTGAACGATCGTCGATTGTCACTGAGAATTGTTTTATATTTTGAAAAACTTCGTTCTACATCACATGATGTCACAGGGGCAAATCTAAATAATGTCAGATCATTTGCTGAAAGTTCAGGTTCATCCTCTTGAAATGTTGCATGTTTACCACTAAGTATGTCTGCAATTTTGCACAATGAGAAATAACCAGAATTTCTATGAAGAACACTTTCTAATTTTACTTTAATCCTGTTGCTTACTTCACCACGTGATCCATTTATTTCTGTTTGAATTTGTTTCACAATATCTAATGCATCATAAAGTGCAGTCCCTTCGCTTTCCAGACGTTTTATTGCTTTTGAAATTGCCGAAAAGTTTGACTTTATATAAGTCAGATTTTGTGATAGTCTGGTAGAAAATAAGCTTTGCACTGCTTATATTGATGTTGCGTCGTCTTTGTCTAGGGCATTAAATATTTTAATTAGTGTTGAATAGTTGTCACAGTAATACTTTACAGCGTCCAGCCATGTACCCCAACGTGTAAGGATAGGTTGTGGAGGAAGTGGTAGTTGAGGAAATTCTTCTTTGAATTTTTGTACTCGAAGAGGAGCCTTGATGAATATTTTTTTCCCATTTGAAATAAGCTTGTCCGCATCAGGAAAATTACCTCGAACTTCCTCAGCTACTCGATGCAGTGCATGAGCAAGGCAAGTAATATGGATCAATTTCGGGTAGAGAATTTGAAGTCCTTTAGCAGCCTTTTTCATATAGGGAGCAGCATCTGTTATTAATAGAAGGATATTATTTCTTTCTATTCCATTTGGCCACAACAGCTTCATGGAATTATCAAATAGAACAGTTATGGAGGTATGATTTGTTCTTTCAAGAACTTCACAGTTAAGGACAAATTTTTCTCCTGGTTGATCTCCTTTTAAAGTTCCAACTATAACATTTGCGGCAAACCTGCCATCTACATCAGTAGTCTCGTCTAAGGAAACCCATATCTTGTTATCTGCAATAGAATTCCAATTTTTATTTAACATGTCCTCATAACATTTGGAGAAATAATTTTTCCTTAAAGTTATCTGGGATAGGATGGCTAGTGTATTTCTCCAGAAATTGTCGGAAATATTGATTTTGTAATTTATTTAAAGGGATATTTGATGAAACCATCATATGACACAAATCTTTATAAAAACCGGTCTCTGTGTTTCATGAAGAAGAAGAGGAAGTAGCAGAACATTTTTCAAGTAATAAACTTTGTCTTCCTTCCATTTTAGAAAGTCTACTTAAACATTTCATATCCAATGCCCATGTCAAAAGGGTCCCCAGACTCCAGAACATATTCTGCAGACATGCCCACTCTTTGATGACGTGAGAACCAAAATATGGCCTCAAGAGACAGATCTGAAGGTGAAGCTGTGGGGCAACCGTGAGGACCTCCTGCTGACGACTGAATTCATGGAGGCGGCCCACCTTCCTGTATAGACTTATGAGCATAGGAAACTGATCGCAGAAGAAGAAGAAACATTTCATATGTTTAGAAGTATTGCAATGTTGTTGCACATTAAACCGTTTTCCAGCTGTAACCTTGACCTCACACAGTGTACAGTACAATATTTCTCCATCGGTACTAAATACTTTTGAACCAAATTCCTGCACAAATTTACGCAACTTTGCACCATTAGAATTAGACACTTTAGGCATTGTAAAACAAAGTTATTCCAGTGAATCAACCATAAACAATATAAAATATAAAACTATTATTAAGACTATTATATAACTATGAGCTAGAGCACGAGATCATGTAGTCACTGTTGCAAATGGCAAATTAATAATTTTAACATACAAATGGGTGCCAAACGGTTTAAATTGAAACTGGAAGTTTTAACAAATCCAGGAATATTCGCTCTTGACGTTGAAACATTTGAAATTGTTTCCTACAATTTACTTTCGAAACAAAACCCAGAAAATTCTTTTGAAGTATTGAGCGGATGTCACTCCCTTTTTGATTCTCAGATGCCGACTGACATCAAAGAGTTGACTGATGTCTTCTCTTCCCTACAGTCGCATGAAAGACACACATGCATATTCACTAATACACACATTCAGAAATATAGCCAATCCTCACAATTTGTCTCTAAACATAGTTTAAGATGTGCTAACAATGATAAGCAAACGGAGTACACCAGAACGTTGAGTACACCAGAAAATATGCAAAATATGACCTAAATCTCCAATTTCAGGCAAAATATGACCTCATCAAAATTATGGTCAAAATATGCATTTATATGACAAATAAAAACAGCTTAAAATTGTTCAGAAATGCTTGAAACATGTAGAAATTAACTTAAAACTGAAAATATGCTTCAGGAAAAAATATGACATTTCATGAAAATCCGAGCCCTAGTAATAACAGAAGTAACTTTGCTATATACAGTACACACAATATAGACTAAACATATTTGGAGATTTGAAAAGTGTTATTATATAGGGAAACATAAAAGCATGCGATATAGAGGGATTTCACTGTATAATTCTACGCCAAAGCTGCGATTAGCTGTATTAAACGGCAAATTCACAGTGAAATATAGAGTATGCCAATCATAAGTATTAAATAACGGTATAGTAGTTCCAGCTAATAATTTAATATAATAATGGCCGAGGTCAGTGATATTTTTTGTTTGTTTGACGGGCGGGCAGAATTCAAGATCGTTCCCCTGGGTGAGCCTAAACGTGGCAGTTGAACAATGTGAATGTCATTTAAAAAAATTTAATTCAGTTAAAGTTCTAAATGTTGTGGATTTTGTAACTGACTGCCGAAAATTATTTTTCAACATAGAAGAGCTGCATCGTTTGAAGTCAAAATTTTTGTCGCATCAACAAACATCAACAATTAGCGCGAGCACCGTCTCTGGAAGTCTATTTCGTTCTGCACACGTGTTTTCCTAAGTAAACCAGCGGCAAAGAAGATAAACGCATTTGCGATGAAATGCTACATAAAGATACTTAGAATATCATGGAAGGAAAAAAAGAGAAATTCAGATATTAGCTTTTTTAAAGTATGAAACCGATTTTTTTTAAAGACACGTCTACGGCGTTGACGTAATCCTTCAATGATCACAGTTTAGCATTGTATTTTACAGTTTGGCTAAGATAGCGGATTTAACATTTTCTGAACTCATTGATCAGTGCATAAGTCCATACAGTAGTGTAGTTATTTTTAGTGGACATAACAGGACCGTAAAATTGATTGGAAGACCGTATTTTGCACATTCCTTTATGGAAATCCATAATAGTTAGCAAAATACGGTGTTAACTATCAGAGAACATAAACACTTGATACCTGTTCTCATCGCCAATGTTTTAAGAATCGATTTAGTGTTGTTGTCGATATCCGAATGCTACAGAGTCTATATACTCTTGGTATTTTTGGATCTTCTGAAGTTGAATTAGCGATACACACAGTGAAATAGTAATTGTTTATCCCTTGAAATAACGTGATATGAGTGGTACTCATGGCATGCCACTTCGTTAAGATGGACGAAGTACATATGGAATAAGCCAAATACAATGAAGTCAATCTTTTACTCCTTTTAAACATTTTCCACGTGGTAATTTTATTTTGTAAAGTCTGGTACCTGTATCGTTATTATACAGTGTATTTCTATATTGCCTTTTAGCTTAAAATTACGAAGTGTTATTTGCATTTAGCTTTGGTGCTTCCTTCGTACATGATGGTGTTTGCTATCTAAGTAGTTCAATGATACCATAACTTGCGGATATTATCTATAGCTCTATTTCTATTGTGTCCAAGTGCTTAAAGCTATTGAACATTTATCATTGCTAATTTCTATATACACTGTATTTGGGAAACTTGAATAAGCGGATACTGTACCGAAACTGTGCCTCAAATATTAAACGAACATTTTAAAAAATTGTTTGAATATCAGTTTTACTTGGAACAAATACACGCAATCTACGTTTCGACAAGAGAGTCTTTATCAAGATAGAGATAAACAAACAAAATGGTATAACAAATTCGACCGAAGACTAAGTGAAGTTATGTGGTGAAAACTAACAAATCTGGTAATAAGAAAGGAGCAAACAAAGATTATATGTCTTATGACGTATTCTCTCCAGAATGTTGTCTTCTCTTCCCAATGAACTCCCTGAACTCTTCCTTGTCGTGGGCCATGTGGCTTGCATTTTCCAACAAGGTACATGTATTTATGTTACCTTTAATGTCGTCAGTCCATCGTCTTCTTGTTCTGCCCTTCTGACCCTCCTTCCATTAAAACAGTTTCTAAACAGTTGTGCCTAAATTTTGTAACAACGATTACAATGGAAATATGCGAGATTTATTTGTAAAGAACATGCAGTATACATGGGAAAAAAAATGTGAAATTAAAAATATAATCTTAGACATTTCTTATCAACGGCCCACAAAACAATATAATGACACTGCAATGGAGCCCTGCACACTACATAATTTCATTTAGTAAGGTAGCTGATAGACTGGCAAAAGTTGGTAAAACAAAAAATATTTCATCACAGTATCACTGAACAAAGCGAACACCCTCATAGACCATCAATAGAAAATACAAAAATAGATAGAGTCAGCGAACAGGCAGTGACTTTCCACGAGATCTCCACCTAAAGCTGAACAAATCACAATCTTCAGACTACACAGGAGACTTGACTACAAACACATTTGCAAAAAATTAAGGTTTTCCAAACTGATCAATGCCCATGTCAAAAGGGTCCCCAGAATATAAAACACAATCTGCTGAGATGTCCACTCTTTGGCGACAGATCCAAAACTTAACTCCAAGAGACAGAACTGAAAGTGTATCTGTGGGGCAACCAGGGTTATCTCGTGACGACGACTTAATACATGTGGACAACCCACGTACCGGTATAGATTGCTGAGCATAAGAAACTGATCGCAGAAGAAGAAGAAGAAATAATGAATTATAAACAGTTAATACATAAAAGTATTATATCTCTTGGTTTGATCAATCAACTGTAGCTAGGATGAGTATACTTGTCCAACAATGACTGTATAACTCTGACCGTTTATGGAAGAGGAGAAAGTGGAAGTGACGAAAACAGCACACACAAATAAGCAGAAAATGATGCGGTGCAATAAGTATTTAGGAAAAATCTATTGTCGAATATTTGTTTTCATCGTGTATCACCTAAAAATGGGTATTGGTATGTATATCTACATATATAATTGGTGAAAGGTAACTACGCATAACACAATTTTTACCTTGAAGCCCGTAGGACACCAGTCTACAAACTGAATTGTTCTCTTAGTTTTAATTGTTGCTATGGCAACGTTAACGTCCTTTGGAACAACGTCACCACGAAAGAGCAAGCAGCAAGCCATGTATTTCCCTTGAATATATTCAATTATATAGACATGTCATAATAGAATAATCTAATTTTTCTTCTTCTCATATATTTAAATAAATATAACATTCAGGTCTTCATCTATCCTAGCATATTCTATCTATCTGTCTATCTATACGTTGTGGCACTTGTTTGCCTTGCGGCTTCCGGGGTAGAAGAGTTCTCTGGAGATGACCTTCCGGTGTGATGTTGGTAAGCTTGTTCCTGTGGCTTATTTGATTTCTGTGATCTATCTTTTACATAGTCTGCCTCTGGCTTTTTAGCCGTGATGTCTATGTTGGTAGTGGTAGTCTGGAAGTGTATGAACACCACTTGATCTGTTCCAATACTGGTATTGTTTTGGCTACCTGTCTGATGTTATCGTTTCTAATTATTTCTCATTCTAACATTCCAAGTATTTTTCGTAGACATATAATTCTGCTGTCATTATTTTTATTTTGTCTCGTGCTGTCATTGTCCCAGTTTGGCATCGGTAGCACAGTGATGTAATAATAATACTCTTGTATAATGCAACTTTAGTGTCTATGTTTACATTTTTGTTATAAAAATACGTGTCATCTGTCATAGGATCTGGTATGTTTTTTTGCATCTATTTTGTATTTGCTATGGTACCGAGTTCCATACCCGCCACAGGCAATTGTGCATTCGAGCTGTTAAGAAAGCAATGGCAAACTACTGAAGGTATTCATATTACTTAGAAAATCACTACAGCCAAAAATGCTGGGTTGATGGCTACATCCTGAATATGATACGCTACTAATTTTAAAAAAATGTATTTGTAGCTCTTTACTGCTTTATCTAGTCTTCATATTATAGGTAATTATAGTGAGTAATTCCTGGTAAACAAGGACTTGACTTCTATTCTGACAAAGAATAGGGCCAATGTATTCTTTGCAGGCAAGTCGTAGGAGGTCACTAAAATAAAGTTGGGAAATAGACTGACAGCCTGTCACATGTGAACACTTTATTGTCACTCTATGTTTTGTCTCAATTTCTTAATTTTTTTTCTTCTGTCTTACTTATTCACCAGCTGCCGTATGGGTTAGCACAGGAGTACATTAGGCTAAGGGAGTCAACACCCACGGAAAATCCCATATGTCTAGCTGGTTAGCATGGGAGTGTCTCAGGACAAGAGAGGGAGTAAACCCCACATCAGATTCAAATAAAACATGTACAGAAAGTTTGGAGTTAAACAACAACGATATGTACATCTGTGTACACAGTCTCCATAGAACGCAGATCAAATAGGTGAGACTGCTGTAACACGTATAACAATAGTAAAAAAAAAAAGAACCAAACATTGGTAACATATCCTATTCAAGACGTAGCTATCAACCCACATTTTTGGCTGTAGTGATTTTCTAGGCAATATAAATACCTTCAATAGTTTGCTATTTCTGTCTTAAAGGTCCGGATGCACAATTGCCTGTGATGGGGATCGAACACGGTACTTCGGCCGTCACAGGTGGGCCCTGTACCACAGAGCCGGACATCACAATAGTGCCAATGTAAAATACAAGGTTGATCAGCTTTACAATAAACGCACAAGCTGTAGGGTGTGGGTACTGGGAAAAAAATACAAATAGCAGCATACAAAGAAATTTCAATGTTTCAACCATAAGGTCTTTTACAAGAAAATACAAGCCAAACAGTAAATATAATATCACTATCACAAAAGCATTAGACGACATACATTAACAGCAGAGGTATCCAAGGTAACAATGAAATTGGTATACACATATATTGTCATGGAAACGCGCATTTTAACAAAATATGGGAAGGAGAACGAAATAAAACAACTATGCTGAAAACAACATGAACGGCAACACAACAAACGGACCCACCGGCCTACCAATCGAAATAAATCATTGTTCGGCAACAAGACGAAATGGTTTAAGGGCTATGAACTGCATAATATAGCAATTTTCAAGGGCGTACCTAGATCTATCGTTTGCGGTGCAAGATCTAAATACAGTGACCCGAATATCACGGTCACTATGATTATCAGCGCCAGTAAAATGTATACTAACAGGAGTAGTTTTCTGTGTTAAATGGCATGGCGATGTTGACGTAAACATTCACTTAGTCTTTAGCCAGTTTCACCTATATACGTAAATAATGTAACATGATTCACATGTAAAGGTATCGTCGATAGTGAAAGTGATCTTAGGAACTGGAACGGAGTGGATCTGCACTACATAGGAACATGTGTAGCAACACTGAGGCCGCAATGAACCGTGCCAAAATGGTCTGGAAATTTAGCCATGACGTACTGTGGACCAACATGGCGGTACGATTTTTTTTTCACTCCTATAGGCAGCCAGAGGGAGGTCAGGGAAAATGGCTCGAGTTTTAGGACTGGGAAGGGATTAGTGTTATATGGATACAAAGTGAGAACAAGTTTAACTCTATCAGAAGAGAAAGTACCATGAATATTAGTCAAAGGGATCTAGGCGAGAGAATTTACCGACACGAAGCCAAGCTGATGAAATGACACTGTCAGGGCATGAGTGTCTACGAAAGAAATCAATCATCTCATAGGATTTATCACGAAAGTCGACATTATCACTGCATAAGCAACGACGGCGAAGAAGCTAGAAAAATGACAGAGTTACGACAAGCAGGTAGATGAGAAGAAGTGTAAAGAAGAAAACTATGTGCATCAGTAGGTTTGTAGTATACTAGTATACAGACGTGTTAAGGTAAGTAGGATGAATTGTGACACCATGTTAAGAAAATTGACAAAAGTATCATTCTTCTTCTTCGTTCGTTCTCAAACTCCTGCAGATTAACAGGATGTAGTCCGGAGAACGGAATACGTTGTGTCATGGTTTACAGCATTATTGCGATATCTGCGCCTTTCGGCCTGACACATCCGACTTCAGCATGGCTTTGGGTCACTGACCCTATATGGGATGGGACAGCCAACTCCATCCCATAACCTCCGTAGTCGCCTTTTACGACATGCGTGGAAGGTAAACAGTGTTGCTATTCTTTGCTCCCCTTTCGGGCCCCGGCGTCACACGGGAGACAAAAGTATCAAAGATGTTAGATATGAATTGAATATTGTAGAAGCTTTAAAAGTATTGAAAAGATTGTATGAAAAGGGGGAAATTTCGTCTCAGGAATGTGAATAGTACCGATACCATCATCAATGTATCTATGAAAACAAAAATGAAAAAAGGCCTTTATAGGTCTCCAGAACGTAATGTTTCAAATATCCCATGAAATGGCAAGTATAACTATATTCTATCTTAGTACCCATAGCAACGCCGCTGATCTGATTTAAGGTTCATTGCAAGGAGCAGTGGCCAAATTTCAACTGTTTAATTCAGTTTTCGTAACCTCGCTGAGCTCAGATTAAAAAGTCGATACATCTGCATCGATCTGCGTGCTACGTACTGAGAGACACCCTCCCCCCGTCCCCAAGATTATCGCAGGGAAAACCTCTCATTATGCAACGGTCAGGTTACTGGATTCGCTTGTAGTCTTAGCTACTTTGAAATAATTCTTTATTGATATTACGTTTCGTTAAATAATGTATTTGTTTCGTTAAAAAATGTGACCGCCTCTTCCGGTAATGTGCCTGATAATTGAACGGAAGCAAACATAGATAGTGCATGTGTAGTGTCGTTTAAGAATGAAGGAAATTCTCTACTAAGGGTTGAAAAAATAATGTCAAGGAAATCAGATAGGGCCTATGTACTCGGTAGGACAAGAGCACGCAGAGACAGTGGGTCTATCTGGATTAGATTCTTTGTCCGTCGAAGACGGAAGTGTTGGGCCACTGGCGCAAATAAAACGGCAACACAGCGCATTTCCATTCTCTGGACTACATTTCAACTGGAAATCTTGTAGGACCATTGTCTTGTTACAAGAGAAATCCAGCTCGAGTTTGAGAATGAACGCTGAAGAAGAAGAAGAAGATTCTTTGTGAATTTTAGGTATCATATAGAAAACAGACCTGCATAAAACTGCTTTCATATGTTCTCATTCCCTATAGTTTTTCATGCACATCTCTATGACAATAATTATGTATACGAACTTCAGTGTTACCTTGGATGTCTCCGCTGTTCAATGTCTGCTATCTTATGCTTTGTGATAGTGTCATTATTTGTACCGTTTTTTACTTCTTGTTCACTGTTCCTCTTGTATTTTCTTAAAACGACCTTAAGGTTGAAACGGTGAAACTGTCTGGTATACGGTCATTTGTATTATTTAATAAACATACCCAATAGTCTGATAGTTTGTGCGTTCATTGTAAATCTGATGGACCTTGTGTTCTACGTGAGGACTACCGAGAACTCATGATAACCTATGTGTGTTCGTCCATCACAAGTAATGATGATCATTTGTTACATCCACTTTTTTAAAATTCCGTTATAATTATGTCCATGTCTAATATTTCGTAGATGGATAATACGTAATATTTGAGTTGCAATTGCTCATAGACAGTTCGGGCATGGAATGACCACTGTAGACGGATTTTGTTCATCCTTGACTTTCTAGCTACTCTCCGCTGTTGAGTTGCTGCATTTCTCGTCTTTTCACAAGATGATGCGCCCTTTTTTCACTATATCGTCATGTAAATCTATTTTGTGCAAGGTCTTCCCATGTATCGTGGTCTATTTCAAAGGCTTTCAGTGAGGTCATTATCGAGTCCTTGTAGGCGCTTCTTTTGGCCACCTTGAGATTAAACATTCAAAATCGATATCCAAAAATGTCTTTCCCAACCTTTTTGTGCTTATGATTTAAATAACTTTCACTCTGACGCCAATATCGCAGCTTTGCTGTAAACTAACATCACATGTTATATGCCCTATATTGAAATGAATCACACCACTGAGGATAAGTAAACATAAGTAGGAAGCCAGAGGACAATTTTTAAAAATTCTTGAGACAAACGGGAATTGAACCAGTCCGTTTAACGGCACCAAATCGCCTAGCAACTATTGAACACGCGTTCTTCCGTACTTGACTAACCGCATCTCCAAAAAAAGATGCGATTTCATCAAGCGTTTCAAACCGTGCACACAAAGTCACCAGAACGGACCGATCGAGACAAGGACTATTACAACAACAACAAACATCCCGTACAGGTATTGAAATATCCTCAGTAACAACAAACATATAACATAATATCCGTTTTAGTTATACAAGGGCCGATAGGTCTTCTTGTAAACATGGATAACATATATAGACAATACAATTAAACACTGAGGATAAGTGTGTTGGCGCAGGTGATGTTACAAATACCCACCTTGCATAGGGTTACATTTGACCATCTGGTTAGCAGGTTCGAAACAAGCGTTAGTAATCTCTGCAACAGTCAACTGTTCATGGTAAGCCTTCTCTGCAGAAATCACCGGTGCGTATGTTGCCAGGGGGAAGTGAATTCGAGGATATGGAACCAAATTAGTCTGAAAAGTAATGGTACAAACATATAGATGAAAAAGTATAATACGTTATAATTCAGTTTTACAAATGACACAAATCGACGTTTCGAACCAAAGACCTATATACATTTTTTTAAACGCATAACATAACGAAAATAACACTATTTGTGTTGGTTATGGCGAGTATACAAAAATAATACGAGCTTGTCACTCTTGTTGTTCCCTGTGCCAAACAGTGAGGTTTTACTGTCATCTCCATATTGGTGTTACTTTGATTATCTTTTGGATGAGAACGTTTCCCATATGTTTTGTAAGTACCAGATCACTTTTGTCAACGCTAATGTGGTTGTAGGGTTCAATATCACCAGCTACATGGTCGTATACTCCGAAGGTAACTTTGCCCTGGCTTTCTTGCAATCTCGAGGAATGCTGCAGGTATAAGAATATTATCTTTCGTCAGTCCAGTAATAGATGTGCAACTGGCTTCATTATATCGACGATTGTTGGGTGGAATGTACGCTACGTTCAACCTCCTTGTTTGCCTTCTACGCTGATGATGCGACACGCTGGCTTGTGACGAGACAGCCGACATAACATATACTACTCAACTGCTCCACGCCGAAAGCACACTGGCCATCTACGACACTTGAATGTGCGAAAGTATTTGAGGCATTTCATGAAATATTAAAGAACGTAAAATATAAACAAATATAACTGATAATGTTTGGCATGCCATCCAATATGGAATCAGCTTATGTGCCACGCAAAGAAACTTCCAGAGTTTGTCATACTTTTAATCTTTGCAATAACTTGGATGAAGATGTGTGAATTATTTCTCGTCTACGAATATATGTGTAAAGAGTCGGTTGCACTCCAGACTTACTAATGAAACCTGGAAAAGCAGTTGGAAGTAGTAACACCGTCAATGCCAACTAACATCACACGCCAAAAAAACAACAACCGAGAAGCAGATAAGTCCCACTACTAATATCTCTCCCCCCACCCAAATTTTTTTTAAATAAATCACAAGACAAACCAAAAATGAGAATGTAAAGTACTACATATACTCTTATACTGAATCTATACTGTATTAATGTATGGTTCAGAAACATGGATCATGAACAAACAGCTAGAAGTCATATTTGATTATTTTTTTAATGTGTATATAGAGTAAAAATTGCAAGAACGTCATAGAAAACGTCATAGAAACTAAACGATGCAGAACTTACTTCTTTTTGCAGAACCTATTTGCTTGATTTCCTCTCGGATAAGGTTTATGTGATAATGCTAGTAGAACCTATTTTTACTGCTTTTATTGTTTGTTCACTGTTTTGTATTTTCTTGAAATATACCTTAAGGTTGAAACGTTGAATTTGTCTTGTATAATACTCGCATTTTGACACGCCTCTAGAACTAAAAATTATTTTCTGACTTGTCGTGGCGGGGGTAAGGTGTACCCAAATTCCACCACCCTTATTTACGGGCCTGAATCTGAGTCACAACACACCTAACTCCACATTAAAAATACTTTCTATTTTAGCATTCAAATGAGGACCATAACGATGTTCTGAAGAAGACAAGTCCTTCTTAAAAATATTCCTTTACACCGAGCACACAGCATGACGTATCTTGGCGGATGAGATTGATTTAGGTACTTTGGCGTCTACTTTGACTCGCTAGCCAACAAAAACCACAGGAAAAGTTGGATCAGCAAAGATAAATAGCCTTGTTTAGAAACCACATAAAGAATAATTCTGGAGGAGGGCTTGGATGAAGCGTTTTATGCAAGCAATCTATTATAAGAAGAAATTAAATACTAGTTTTGTTTTGAAATATGTAACAATTATTTGTTATACATTGTAAGGTTCACATTTCATTCTACGAACTACATCCTCCTAGTGAGCAGGAGTTTAAACTGATTCTGGCCGGAATATTTTTAGTGTTTAAACGTAATTAAATTTTGTTCGATTTTTGTGTGTGCACGTGCATCACGGAAACAAAAAATAGTACTTCTAAATATATTTACATTATAATGTAATATATATATATCGAAACAGAAATGGACAGAGAATGTGATTATCACAAGATCATTTTGAAAAAAAAAATATGTTAATATATAAAAATTATTTTAGACAGAAAAGAAAATATGTTAATGACAAATAAATATTATTTTAGATATGATATTTGACGTTACCGCATTTTTTAATCAATAAATTCCTCTCAAACTGTATAATTTATGTAGATAATCCAATTACGAACACAATAATGTATAATATATATGCATAGTGCGTCAAAAATTTATTATTTAGAAAGAATTTCGACATCTATCAAAAACAGTAGACTTAATTTTACACGAAACTCAAATGAAAATATGACGAATTTTTCTTACAAAATGGCGTAAATTTGCAAACACGATGCTAGAAGCATTTGCCAGATTGGATTTCATAATAAATGAGACCAAAGCAAATAAAATAGTTATTATTTTACGAAAATAAGTAAATTGGAAAACATATATAAAACATATAAGGAAAAAATGACGTCACAGACCCCCCATTATCAAAACCTATCAATAACTTAACAAAATTGATATCAATACACATAAAAATATTGCAAGAAGTAATGTAGATATATTACACTTTCGATTGGAAACATTCTTATGTTGATATAAATACCGAAAGCAACAACATGAATGTCATTGGAGTATGACTTATAGAAGTCTTTCCGGTCAGAAGACATACGGTTTACTGACTTGTATAAGTCTCCACGGCTGGAATCAGGAACGAACGCAGAAGAAAAAGAATGCGTGCCAGTTTAATGTGGAATTCTTATACAAGTAGTGCAGGAAAATTGAGTGAAAAATTGAGTTAAACAAACCTGAAATTCTGTCAAATCCACATTCAGTGCTCCATCAAAACGAAGAGATGCTGTGATGGATGATACGATCTGACCGATCAAGCGGTTGAGGTTAGTATACGATGGCCTTCCAATGTCAAGGTTACGGCGACAGATGTCGTAGATTGCCTCATTGTCAACCATGAAGGCGCAATCGGAGTGTTCCAGCGTTGTATGGGTGGTCAGTATGGAGTTATATGGCTCAACAACAGCTGTGGACACCTGCGAAAGTAAAATCAATGCTGAATAAGCTCGGCATTTTCTATTAGATGTAGGGTCTACACCAAGAAAAACTTCTTTGACATCTAAAAGATATTATCAGTAGAGCATAGATGAGTATATTTAGTTGTAATATAGTACATATTCACCAATTATAAACTCATTCATCATCTGTATAATGAAATGTGAGAAAGCTTTCCTCAACACAGACTTCAACGACGATTCATTCAACCCACTTGCGGCTTAAATGATCCCAATGGATATTTGGAAGCATACTCACAGAATCAGTAAGAAAACAGAAACTTGTAGCTCTCTGAGACTCCAGTCCTATAAGTGCCCTGGTCATGGCCATTACCTCCATCGCCATACTACTAGTAGTTGTACAGAAATCGCCCATTTCTTTCATAATACACTTTCCATCGGAATTGAGCTGGGAATTCCAAAAGCACTGTTCTCGTGCCGAACCACGGATCCATCAATGTAAACAATAGTAGCCCCACCCAAGGAATTCTCACTGATCAGAGACTGGACTTCGGAATCTATATGTTCTAGAATGTGATTGTGAAGTTTTCATAAAAGTATGATGACTACTTCAATGAAAGGTATAAACTTCATAGGCTTACCTTTTCACCCTTCTCCGTGTTGTATCCCGTAATGCGCATATGCGTTTAATAACCTCATCTGCCCTGCTAAGACAGTGACTGTCCCGTTTTTTGTGAAGTGGGGTTCCAGAGCTTCACTTCATACACAGAGGACTCAAGGTCTCAGAGGTATGCAACGCTTTGAGAAAAGCTTCGTATTCAGAAGATATTAATTGTAGGGATTATGTGACTTTGCAACGTTTCCTCAATATGCAGAAAGTCCTCTGTCGAGAATTAGTTCATGTGGGCCGTAGTATCCCAATTCTGGGCAATGGCCACATGATTGAGAGAGTGCCTTATATGTATTCCCCGCCATCCAGGGAGTTGGACCGATAATTATAAAGGCTAACATGTTTACCCAATTATTGGCTCTCCAAGAGAATTGACAAGTCCTCACCATAGTTGCTTTCCACAACAACATACGTGCCGTCTGTTTATAGCTGGTGCACCCCATACACGCTGACAACTGAGACCATGGTCAGGGCTGAAGTTCAGCATTTTTTCCGAGTGTGATATGCAAGGATTGTTTTTCTTAATGTTGCAAACTAAATGAAAATATAATATTACAAATGAAATGTGGCGCTTCCAAAAGAGAAAATCCACACTAATTGGTAGGCGATCTACTAAAAACCTAGTGCTCTGTGATGGTTGGACGGGTATGCCACTGCTAAGAACTTCAATTATTATGCGTCCAGATACATGGCCGTAGATACGACTGCATCAAAGAAGAGAAATTTCTTACCGAAAAAATATGTGCCGTTTCGTTTAGGAATACCTTTCTTTAGAGAACTATTATATTTCTCGTAGTGTTAACGTAAAGGTTGTGCTTAACCATCTTTTTGAAAACTTGTTTAGCAGTGGTAAATGTTATATTTTCATAACCAACGATTTTAAAAATCTCCAAGTAAACCCCACAACACCTCACTCGTATCTACGGTTTTGTCTGCATATTTATTTCAGCGCGGGTCATGTAATCCTGAAACCCGCGGAACGTAATATTCTTGATTATATACAGTTTTTAAAATGCTATAGTTTACGTTCGAAGATTTATTGCAATCAAAAGTAATAAGTCATCTTTTTTGTAACAATGTTTCTACAAATGAATTGTTACAACTTGATACAAGTTCTCATCTATTAGCCAACATTTCGAACATCCAGCGCGCTAATGAATTGATAGCCAATGAAAGAAACGCTCTTCAGATAATTGCATTACCAACGAGGAAACTAATAATATTACGGTACTTCAGCGAGGCGTCGAGTACACGATGATAAATCTATACATATGTTTTTTGTTGTTGTATAGAAGTGATAAACCATGATTATAGAGTATTGAAAAAATACAATAGAGAAACAATACAAAAAACAGTATACAAAACATTTTCAACGTTTTAACCTTAAGGTCTTTTTCAAGAAAAAACAAAACAAACAGTAAAAAAAAATAATGTCACTATCACACAAGCATTATATACAGTAATGCACTATGGACAGGTATGATGAGCACGTTATATATCATTTATGCCTCTGTGATATTGCCGTTATTTTTACTGGTTGTTTTGTATTATCTTGAAAGATATCTTAAGGTTGAAACGTTGAAAATGTCTTGTATACTGTTATTTGTATTTATTCCTATCAATTCTCTATAGTCGTATATTATGTGCGTTCATCGTAAAACTCATCAATCAAACTTCTACCTAAGTGTGATTGTTATCCAGGTTTACAACAGTCTTGCTTGTTATTATTTGTGAACATATAAGTTGACTGCCTCATCAAAACTATAAAATAACGCAAGCTAATATGTATCTTATCATAAAAAGACACATTGTTTTAGATATATTAATCACGGAGGGTAAGGTTCGAGCAGAGACAACAAGACGCAGACCAATAATGTACTTTGATGGACACAGGATATTGAAGTCATTCCGAACATGACACTGAAAACTGGACAGATTGCACGCACAGAACCACGATGCCTCCCAAGTGGCAGTGAGGAACAACGTTCTGGAAAGAATACGTCACAAGGATGAGGAATTTGCAAATGTAATTTTTGTAAAAATGATTTTTAATTTCAAGATGAGCATTCATTTAATTCATTCTCATACGATATTTCTTCCTGTACATTCTAATTCTTTATTACTTCTCTCACCTGAGGTGCTGGATATATGGAGAACTCAAGTTTGGATTTTTTGCCGTAGTCGACGCTGAGTTTCTCCATGAGCAGCGATGTAAAACCGGAACCAGTTCCTCCACCAAAGCTATGAAACAGAAGAAATCCTTGTAAACCTGTGCACATCTCAGACAGCTTACGAATACGGTCTTGCACCAGGTCAACTATTTCCTGTACACACAAATATAACAATCAATAAAAGATAACGTGCTAGTAAAACTGTATGAAAATAGTAATTACGTAGGAAACAGGTAATGAAGTTTTACTGAACGACGACTAACAATCACTGTCGGATTCTCACGTGAAATAATACACACATCAGAACACATGGTATAATCATAATAATAATAATATACAGGATACAATCGACGTTTCAACCAAAAGACCTTTATCAAGATAAGTACATAACATAAAAAAACGACGAACAGAAATGAACACACTACACACACGTGTTCAAGTGAAATATGGATGTGAGATGCCTGAAGGATAGGAACAGGAAATATATAAAAACGTAAATATAGGTGGAAACGAAACGAACAAAAAGATGACGTATAACCGGAACAAAATGGATAAAGACAAAGACCGCACCACCCAAGAACTAGACAAAAGAGTTGTCGGAATTGAGTCCAAATTGCTTCACGATACCCAACTAAAAACATAAGACGATTTTCAAGAGAGTACCTAGATCTATCATCGGTGATGGCAGTGACCTAAATATCAAGAACAACATGGCGGCCAACGCCGTTGAAGTATTTGGCAACATGAGTAAGTGTTCTGTGCTTGATGGCATAAAGATTGTTACAGAAGCGGTCGCTAAATCTTAAGCCAGTTTCCCCGATATACTGCTTGCTGTAGCGTTTACATATGATCATGTAAATTACATTACAGGACTCACATATAAAAGCCGTATCAATGGAGAAAGTGGCCTTGGGAAATACAATGTTCTTTGACCATATTGTCCAGGATTCACACCCATATATTGCCATTGGGAATATGCAAGCTCTTAGGAATGTTAGTTTTGTTGTTTTGCAGCAGCTCAGCCATATGTTTTTCATTTGAATCAGCTTCTTTGACGCAATAGGCAGCCTCCTTCCGACTTCTTCATAGCAATCCCCATTACTGTTGATAATAAAACCAAGGTATTCAAAACTGGAGACTCTTTCTAATTCGCTGTTGTTGATACTGATTGAGAACTGGCTAGTGGTTTTGTTATTTGTCATAATCTTGGTCTTGTTTCTATTTAGAAATAGGTTTTATTTTTTCACTATGTTCTGTAATGGAGTGTATGAGGTGTTGGAGACCTGCTTGACTGTATGCTAATAATGTTGTATCGTTGATATAGTATGGAGGACGGAATACGTTGTGTCATCGTTTACAGCCAAGTTGCAATCTATTCTGCCTGATACATGAGACGTTAGACATTTTTACCCTACACTGGATGGGAAAGCCAAATCAAACCCCAAATATCTTCTTAGTCGCCTCTTGCAACGTGCATGGCAGTTAACATTGTCGCTATTACTTACTCTACTTTCGGGTCCCAGCAGCAAATGGGCGTAACACACTCCATTCCCTATGCCACATTCAGATAATCTGTATACGTTTGAGAACTTTTCCATGTACCACATTCATATAATCTACATAAGGTTGAGAAATATTCAATGTACTTCGAAATTAAAAAAAAATACTTTTATTGCTGCATATTTTCCTGTTAAGGAATGCAGGGAGGTTTTTAGGCTGTTGAAATAAAGACCGCTTTGTCATAGCTGTTGCCGCGATGTCTTTCTATACTGCAAGCACATCTGACTCGACGGTACCTAACCAGAAGGTGGTCAACAACACTGTGGAAACCCTTATTCGTGACAACCACCTTTCTACCAATGCAAAGGCTCTTTGTATCAATCTGTATATGCAGACCTGTTTTCTATATGCTGCCCAAAACCCACAAGGAATCGAATCCGGATAGACCTATTGTCTCAGCTTGCTTGTGTCGCACTGAGCGCATCTCCGACTTTCTTGACAGCATTTGCCAGCCCTTAGTCGAACAACTGCCTTCATTATTGAAAGGCGCCATGCATGCCCTGACCATATTTTCTTCTGACCAGTTGTCCTCTGATCGTACCTATCGTCTGTTCTTGCTAGATGTTTGCTCTCTTTACACTTCTATACTCCATGCTGATGGTTTTATGGCTCTGCAGTTCTTTCTGGTCAAGAGTCCCCATCCCTCTGTATCCACTCCTACTCTTATCCGCCTTGCTGAACTGGTGCTCACACTCAACTCTTGCAAATTCGATGGGCATTTTTGTTGATCAAATCAGTGGCGTTGTTATGGGCACCAAGATAGGATCTATCTATGCCTGTCTTTTTATGGGACATCTTGAACATCTAATTTGGTTGACCAATAATGGCCCCTTCCCATCTCTTTTCCACAGATACATTGATGATGGGATAGGTATTACTGACATGTCCGACACAGAATTGTCTCGCTTCATCATTTTCATCAATAATTTCAACCCTGCTATTCAATTTACATCTAACATCTCTACTACCTCTGTCAACATCCTTGACATCATTGTCATGATTCCTTACCTCAGCACATCCTTCTACTATAAACTTACTGATGCACATAACTTTCTACTCTACACTTCTTCTCATCCTCCCACTTGCAGCAGCTGTCTGCGATACTCCTAGCTTCATCGCCTTCGTCGCTTATGTAGCGATGACGACGACTTTCTCGATAAATCCTCAGATATGATTGTGTTCTTACGTTGACTATCGTTCCCCGACAGCATCTTTTCATCGGCTTGGCTCCGTGTACGCCAGTTATCTCTCCTCGATACCTTGACTAATTCACAGGGTTCTTTCTCCTCCCCTAATAGAATTAAACTTGTTCTTACCTTTCATCCCCATAACTCCACTGTCCGACGCATCCTGTTTAAACATTATTGCCTACTCCAGTCTAATCCTAACACCCGTGCCGCTTTCCAGAACTTGCCTCTGGTTGACTATAGGGGCGACAAAAATCTGAAGAACATCTTGGTCCACAGCCACCTTAGGTCTTCTGTTCCCAACCATTTATGTACTGTTCGTTGCTCATGGGTCGTTGCTACACATGTCCTTATGCAGCTCATATGCGCTCCATTTCATTTCCCAAGGCCACTTTCTCCATTGATGCGAGACCATATTGAACTAGAAGAAGACAATGCGTATTTCACAGTTAACTGTGATAGCTACGCCTTTCCGACATGCTGATATCAGACTCCAGCATGGCTTCTGGTTCACTTTAATCATTCAATTTATATGCGACAGGAAATCTCACCCACAAAATCACCTCAGTACAGACAGAAATGACATAATCTGTATAGTGTATTTTTCACGTATGGCATAATGATCCGCAAGCGAATATGGGTATAACGTAGAAAATGGTAATTAGATTTGGTGTTTTGAGTACTCCAATCCTGCTGAATAGTCCAATCCTGTTGATAAGAAAATCATGTCTCTGAAAGCCATATTTCAGTGTAAACTGGAATGAAGAAGATCTTGAGACAAGAAAAAGACAACTGACTTCTCCTATAATCTATGATTCTCAAGAATTTTTCGGCAGAGTTTGACTGATGTTAAAGTTGTTACTACCAGCATTGATCTTACCATGCCAGGCTAGGCAGTCAAGGGCTTTGATTTCCCAAGAGCTTTAATCAGTGCTGTAATGCTTGAGAGATGTATTCAAATAATCATTGAACCTTTCCTTTTTCTTACCTTCACTTGAACGCTTAACTAAGCACATATCACAATAGAACAGTCGCTTTGGAAGACTCTCGTGTGGAGGAAGTGATCATCCCAACGAAACTGAGATCCGATCAACAATGCATGAATGCTTTCCATGGTAGATTTTTGCAGTTTTCTCAGAAACCGAAGCTAAATGAGCTATGCGGCCTTGTATACATATCACACAGTACAGAATTCAACTGCATATAGTAACTGCATATAGCATACTTGTGTTATTTCTGTTATGCCAATAAGGGAAGTTTCGGAAAGAGGATGGTCTCCACCGAGTAAAATTATGCCCACTAAAAATGCTACCATTTGAGTATCGGCATTATGGATCATGTATTCATATGATGATATCTCCAATGTAGCATCCCTACAACCCTGATGGGTTAAGTGACAGAACAACTTAACAATAGACCTTTTGTTTGGTTGTCATGCTCAAACTATTCTGGATTTAAATATTTGCACATAGACCCCCGCAAATTGCATTATCACGATCAATGTACAAGGCATAAACGTAGTCGATTGCTATGGTAAAGTGCTATTCATTTAACAGTGCAATAGTTTGATATGACAATATGTGTTGCAAATCTAGTTATTATTGTAATCATGCCAGAACTTGAATGACAATATGTATTGTACATCTAGTTATTCATGTAATCATGCCAGAACTTGATATGATTGAGTCAAACATCTAGTTATTCATGTAAGCATGCCAGAACTTGATATGATTGAGTCAAATATCTAGTTATTCATGTAATCATGCCATAACTTGATATGATTGAGTCAAACATCTAGTTATTCATGTAATCATGCCAGAACTTGATATGATTGAGTCAATTATCTAGTTATTCATGTAATCATGCCATAACTTGATATGATTGAGTCAAACATCTAGTTATTCATGTAATCATGCCAGAACTTGATATGATTGAGTCAAACATCTAGTTATTCATGTAATCATGCCAGAACTTGATATGATTGAGTCAAACATCTAGTTATTCATGTAATCATGCCAGAACTTGATGTGATTGAGTCAAACATCTAGTTATTCATGTAATCATACCAGAACTTGATATGATTGAGTCAAACATCTAGTTATTCATGTAATCATGCCAGAACTTGATATGATTGAGTCAAACATCTAGTTATTCATGTAATCATGCCAGAACTTGATGTGATTGAGTCAAACATCTAGTTATTCATGTAATCATGCCAGAACTTGATGTGATTGAGTCAAACATCTAGTTATTCATGTAATCATGCCAGAACTTGATATGATTGAGTCAAACATCTAGTTATTCATGTAATCATGCCAGAACTTGATATGATTGAGTCAAACATCTAGTTATTCATGTAATCATGCCAGAACTTCATATGATTGAGTCAAACATCTAGTTATTCATGTAATCATGCCAGAACTTGATGTGATTGAGTCAAACATCTAGTTATTCATGTAATCATGCCAGAACTTGATATGATTGAGTCAAACATCTAGTTATTCATGTAATCATGCCAGAACTTGATATGATTGAGTCAAACATCTAGTTATTCATGTAATCATGCCAGAACTTCATTTGATTGAGTCAAACATCTAGTTATTCATGTAATCATGCCAGAACTTGATGTGATTGAGTCAAACATCTAGTTATTCATGTAATCATGCCAGAACTTGATATGATTGAGTCAAACATCTAGTTATTCATGTAATCATGCCAGAACTTGATATGATTGAGTCAAACATCTAGTTATTCATGTAATCAAGCTAGAGCTTGATATGATAATAGGTATTGCACATCTAGTTATTCATGTAATGGTGTCAAAGCTTGAGGACTTACCTTACCAATTGTGTAATGACCTCGAGCATAATTGTTTGCCGCATCTTCCTTACCATTCAGCAGCTGTTCAGGGTGGAACAACTGTCGATAAGTTCCACCTCGAACTTCGTCTGAAAATACATGTCAAATAAATAATGTTGCATTCTGTATAGGTAAATTTGTCTGGTAAAGGTAGGTTTATCGTGTACAGGTAAGGTTATCTTGTAGAGTCACGTTTATCTTGTAGATGTAAATTTATCTTGTAGAAGTATGGTTGTCTTGTAGATGTAAATTTTTATTGTAGATCTAGATTTGTCTTGTAGATGTTCATTTGTCTTGTAGATGTAAATTTGTCCTTTATGGATAACTTTGTCTTGTAAATGTATTGTGTCTTCTAGATATTAATTTTTATCGCAGAAGTAAATGTGATTTGTCACGGTGGTGTGTCTTCTTGTAAACGTAAGTTTGTAAGTAGTAGAAAGTTTTCTTGTATAGATAAGTTTGTCTTGTAGTAGAAAGTGTTTCTTGTATAGATAAGTTTGTCTTGTAGTAGAAAGTGATTCTTGTATAGATACGTTTGCCTTGTAGTAGAAAGTGATTCTTGTATAGATAAGTTTGTTTTGTAGTAGAAAGTGTTTCTTGTATAGATATGTTTGTCTTGTAGTAGAAAGTGTTTAGATAAGTTTGTCTTGTATTAGACAGTGTTTCTTGCATAGATACGTTTTTTTGTAGTAGAAAGTGTCTCTTGCATAGATACGTTTTTTTGTAGTAGAAAGTGTCTCTTGTATAGATACGTTTTTTTGTAGTAGAAAGTGTCTCTTGTATAGATAAGTTTGTATTTTAGTAGAAAGTGTTTCTTGTATAGATACGTTTGTCTTTTAGTAGAAAGTGTTTAGATAAGTTTGTCTTGTATTAGAAAAGTGTTTCTTGTATAGATAAGTTTGTTTTGTAGTAGAAAGCGTCTCTTGTATAGATAAGTTTGTTTTGTAGTAGAAAGTGTCTCTTGTATAGATAAGTTTGTCTTGTAGTAGAAAGTGTCTCATGTATAGATACGTTTGTCTTGTAGTAGAAAGTATTTCTTGTATAGATAAGTTTGTTTTGTAGTAGAAAGTGTCTCATGTATAGATACGTTTGTCTTGTAGTAGAAAGTGTCTCATGTATAGATACGTTTGTCTTGTAGTAGAAAGTATTTCTTGTATAGATAAGTTTGTCTTGTATTAGAAAGTATTTCTTCTATAGATAAGTTTGTTTTGTAGTAGAAAGTGTCTCTTGTATAGATACATTTGTCTTGCAGTAGAAAGTGTCTCATGTATAGATACGTTTGTCTTGTATTAGAAAGTGTTTCTTGTATAGATACGTTTGTCTTGTATTAGGAAGTATTTGTTGTATAGATACGTTTGTCTTGTAGTAGAAAGTGTCTCATGTATAGATAAGTTTGTCGTATTAGAAAGTGTTTCTTGTATAGATAAGTTTGTCTTGTAGTAGAAAGTGTCTCTTGTATAGATAAGTTTGTTTTGTAGTAGAAAGTGTCTCATGTATAGATAAGTTTGTCTTGTATTAGAAAGTATGTCTTGTATAGATAAGTTTGTTTTGTAGTAGAAAGTGTCTCTTGTATAGATAAGTTTTTCTTGTAGTAGAAAGTGTCTTTTGTATAGATAAGTTTGTCTTGTAGTAGAAAGTGTCTCTTGTATAGATAAATTTGCTTTGTAGGAGAAAGTGATTCTTGTGTAGATAAGTTTGTTGTGTAGTAGAAAGTGTCTCTTATATAGATAAGTTTGTCCTGTAGTAGTAGAAATTATTTCTTGTATAGATAAGTTTTTCGTGTAGTAGAAAGTGTTTCTTGTATAGATAAGTTTGTCCTGTAGTAGTAAAAAGTGTCTCTTATATAGATAAGTTTTCCGTGTAGTAGAAAGTGTTTCTTGTATAGATAAGTAAGTCTTGATACTTTTGTATTGTACAGGCAGACCCGTAGATAGAAGGGGGAGGGGGCAGTTCAACCCCTCTCTCCTTTCCTCCTTTAGCAAATCGAAACATCACTGATAGTACTAGAAATATGGCCAAGAGGCGGACCAAAAGATAAAACAAACCCACTCTTACCAATTTTTCAAAAAAAAAAAAAATAATAATTTTTTTCATCAAAATGACAATCTGATATACGAAATGGAAAACGCACGAATGACTTTTTTAAGGAAACCTCTCCCCGTCACACCACCCCACCCCATAGAGGAAAGCATCTGTGTACAGGTAAGTTTTCTGTTGAAATATATTGTCTGTGTCCTTCAGATGTAATTATTTTAATAGAAGTGTTAGTAATGTGCCTTTTATGGGTACATATGACATTTAGATGTAAGTTGACTGTTTCTTGTTGAAAACATTTTTTTGGGGTATATTTGAGAAGCCTTGTAGAGGGAATTTGAGTGTTTCTGGTAGAGGGTGTAAGTCTGTCTTGTAGAGGGAATTTGAGTGTTTCTGGTAGAGGGTATAAGTCTGTCTTGTAGAGGGAATTTGAGTGTTTCTGGTAGAGGGTGTAAGTCTGTCTTGTAGAGGGAATTTGAGTGTTTCTGGTAGAGGGTGTAAGTCTGCCTTGTAGAGGGAATTTGAGTGTTTCTGGTAGAGCGCTTAAGTCTGGCTTGTAGAGGGAATTTGAGTGTTTCTTGTAGAGCGCGTAAGTCTGCCTGGTAGAGGGAATTTGAGTATTTCTGGTAGAGCACGTAAGTCTGCCTTGTAGAGGGAATTTGAGTGTTTCTGGTAGAGCGCGTAAGTCTGCCTTGCAGAGGCAATTTCAGGCGAATTTCAGTACACTTACCGATTACTGTAGGCTCAAGGTCCACAAATACAGCCCTGGGCACATGCTTTCCAGCGCCAGTTTCACTAAAGAACGTATTGAATGAATCATCACCACCTCCAATTGTCTTGTCTGATGGCATCTGTCCATCAGGCTGAAATGATCAATGAAATGAACACTATATTTAGTACATTGTCCTTGCTTTTTAGTTAGTACTGTACATATCCTATAGTTAGTATTGTCCATGTCTTATAGAAAATACACCGTCCATGTCTTATAGTTAATACACCGTCCATGTCTTATAGTTAGTACACTGCCCATGTCTTATAGTTAGTACACCGTCCATGTCTTATAGTTAGTACACTGTCCATATCTTATAGTTATTATAGTTAGTACACCGTCCATTTCTTATAGTTAGTACACTGTCCATGTCTTATAGTTAGTACGTTGTCCATGTCTTATAGTTATTATAGTTAGTACGCTGTCCATGTCTTATAATTATTATAGTTAGTACGCTGTCCATGTCTTATAGTTAGTACACCGTCCATGTCTTATAGTTAGTACACCGTCCATGTCTTATAGTTATTATAGTTAGTACGCTGTCCATGTCTTATAGTTAGTACACCGTCCATGTCTTATAGTTAGTACGTTGTCCATGTCTTATAGTTATTATAGTTAGTACGCTGTCCATGTCTTATAATTATTATAGTTAGTACGCTGTCCATGTCTTATAGTTAGTACACCGTCCATGTCTTATAGTTAGTACACCGTCCATGTCTTATAGTTATTATAGTTAGTACGCTGTCCATGTCTTATAGTTAGTACGCTGTCCATGTCTTATAGTTAGTACATCGTCCATGTCTTATAGTTAGTACGTTGTCCATGTCTTATAGTTATTATAGTTAGTACGCTGTCCATGTCTTATAATTAGTACACCGTCCATGTCTTATAGTTAGTACGCTGTCCATGTCTTATAGTTATTATAGTTAGTACGCTGTCCATGTCTTATAGTTATTATAATTAGTACGCTGTCCATGTCTTATAGTTAGTACACTGTCCATGTCTTATAGTTAGTACGCTGTCCATGTCTTATAGTTATTATAGTTAGTACGCTGTCCATGTCTTATAGTTATTATAGTTAGTACACCGTCCATGTCTTATAGTTAGTACACTGTCCATGTCTTATAGTTAGTACACCGTCCATGTCTTATAGTTAGTACGCTGTCGATGTCTTATATTTATTATAGTTAGTACACTGTCCATGTCTTATAGTTAGTACACTGTCCATGTCTTATAGATAGTACGCTGTCCATGTCTTATAGTTATTATAGTTAGTACACCGTATATGTCTTATAGTTAGTACACTGTCCATGTCTTATAGTTATTGAACAATATTTGAATAGTTTCTTAGTTAGTCGTCGGATCATCATCACTGCAAACTGGACACGTCCATAGTTGCTCCGATCTCTCTTTGAGTGTATCAGCCATTACACTTCTGCTTACAGTACTGGTCCTAAGCTGGTTGACCACCATTCTTCTGCGGCCTCCAAAATGTTCACTTCTAGCAACACCGCATTTCAATCCCTGTTCTTTAATCCTAGCCATTGAAAAGAAATCATCATCCATACTAGTCCTACTCTCGCGTGCTATATCTCTTATGGAGTTCAAGATGTCAGTTCTATCTATTGCCCCATCGCACTGTGCCACAATCGCGCATGACGACAGTGTCCACAATATTTGAATGATTACCGCCAGTGTTTTCCTGATATTTGACATTATTTATTCTGCTAGTTAACATAGAACTTCTTCTTCTTCATCGTTCATTCTCAAACTCCTGCTGGATCTCCCTTGTAGCAAAACCATTGTCCTACTAGATTTCTAGCAGGATGTAATCCAGAGAATGGAAATACGCTGTGTCGCCGTATTATTTACGCCAGTGGCCCAACATATCCGTCTTCGGCGGAAACATAGAACTGAGAAAGGTATATTTGTCTTACCTGAATGCCATGTTCCATGCAGTAGAGCTCCCAGCAGGAGTTACCTATCTGTACACCTGCTTGACCAATGTGGACACTGATGCACTCTCGCTGTAAAAAATATCATCGATTAATTAAGCGTTCCTAGTTATTTAGTAGGAAAGAGAGTGAGGGAAGAGACATTGCGAGATATAAAAGAGAGATGGAGAGAGAGAAAGAGAGAGAGAGTACAGAAACCGTTATAAGAATTGTTAATAAGTATATGGATTTGATGGAATCTATGTGCTCAAGTGTGTCGGCTCATGGGATTTATGTTTTAAGCGTGTAGGTTCATGGGATTTATGTTTTAAGTGTGTCGGTTCATGGGATTTATGTTTCAAGTGTGTCGGTTCATGGGATTTATATTTTAAGTGTCCCGGTTCATGGAATCTTTATGTTAAGTGTGTCAGTTCGTGTTGATATCTGTGTTAAGTGTGTGTGTCGGTTCATGGGATCTCTGTTCCAAGTGTGTCGGTTCATGGGATCTCTGTTCTAAGTGTGTTGGTTCATGGGATCTCTGTTCTAAGTGTGTTAGTTTATGTGATCTCTGTTCTAAGTGTGTCGGTTTATGAATTAAATGGATGTAGAATACCATGTCTTATCTGGATTTAAGCATAGAATATAGAGAAGTCTTAACGAATGGAGCCCGTATATTATAATTGGCAACCTACGATTACAAGAGATACGGACAATCACATAAAGTGAAGATATTTTGAAATACATTGTTACAGAAAGATTCTGTGTATATACCATGAGCTAAAAATATATAACACACAATGATACAACTGACAAGTCAGGAAACAAACAAAAAAACACAGCAAAGCTGGTTATACAAATACGTGCTCTTAATGTGGGTTTCAACCCAACACCCCCCTTCCCCCACGCTTCTTCCTTTGTTGGGAAGTCAGATCTTGATATAAATATAACGAAGCAAGTATAAGAAAAGTGTGTTAACACCCTGCACCATATTTATACTGTTTTCTCAATATATGTTATTAAAAATCCCACAAACAACAGTAAATGTCCTTCTTTCAAATAGGTAAACAACCCCCTCCTCCACCCACCTACCTACCGAAGACATATCTACGTATCTGGTAATAATACTAATATAATAATAAATGTAGCATTAATAAATAGCACTAATTGTAATAGAAAATAATAGCATGGAAATGTAGCCAAAATGAAATAAAGAAACGTTGCAGTAAAATAGTTATCTTGAGATACATCATAGATTCTGCAAGAAATTATGGCGTCTAGACGAACATCCTACTCATAATACATAATCTACGTGAACAAGGGAAATGTCGGGGTTAGAAGGTGGTAGAATCAGTTTATACAAACAAAAAATATTGCAAAATGGAGAAGATAAAAAGGGTTTTAAAGTCGTAGAAGATTGACTTCACTGTACTCGGTTTCCCATATGTACTCCGTCCAATAATCCACAGGGAATCTGTGGAGAAGATAGTTTTACTCGAGTGATAGTAAACAATTTGTTATTTGGAAACTTAAAGAAAAGCACTATGACAAAACGCCAAGGCGCCGCTGTGGACATATGATATGGAAGGAATATTTGCAATGGCGAGGGAAACGAGACAGACGCCAGAGGAGATGGACACAAGGAATCAAAGCAATCCGAAACTGACACTTTTTAAGCCTTGAAGACTGGTACAAGACAGAATGGTGCGGAGGCTTGTGATGACAGCTTGATCCTTTCACTGATATGCTACTTGATGATGACGACTTCTCGAAGTTTAAAGCATGAAATTTTAAAACAAACGTATCGCCAAAAACGGATGTGTCGGGCCATTGGCACAAATAAAACGACGACACAACGCATTTCCATTCTCTGGACTACATCCTGCTGGAAATCTAGTAGGACAATGGTCCAGCTGGAGTTTGAGAATGAACGCTGAAGAAGAAGAAGAAAACAAACGTGTATTACATATACAAGTTTTATCAAGGATGCATTAACAAGTAAAGGAAACATGCAAACACACATACGTCATTATTGAATCATTGAATAAATTATGGAGATTTGCGTCACGTGATGTTTGCAAGCGCAAAGTGCTCTTTAAATCTGTACATAGAATGAGCATTGCAAGAATAAACAAACACTTATAACAAAACTGCTCTGTATATTGCAATATAAAATATGATGCAAACACTAGATGAAATGATCACAAAATTCTTACCATTTTGAAACAGAAATTGTGGACTGATTTATAAAAGATAAACAGATACTATTATTGATTTACAAATGTTGCAGACGACACTGCCGCAAATTTCATAGAAATCCCTCAGAATTCGTATTTGACAATTTGAAAAGATATCCAGCTGGTCTCTTAAATAAGTTGTGTATGGATGTATCTCAGCGAGGTAAGAATGATGTGTTGATGTTTCTTTTGTTTAAAATGAAATGTGTGTACTGATGTTCTTGAATAAGTTCGACACTGTCACAGCGCATTAATTCACTTCCTCGTCACGTTATTTTGCTGCGGGTAAACGCTGCTCACGTACGGAACTATTCCAGACATAATTTCGGGGTTTATGTTCAAAGTGAGAGCTGTGCGTTTTTGATGTGAGAGAAGGAAGGCTCGTGTTCCTCAGATCTAGACTATTCTATAACGAGAGAGTAATGTTTTCTCACACAGATGCACGCACCCTGTAAGGGGGGTGGAGGAGGGGAAATTGTGTGTCCACTATCTCATGCAAGGACGAATTTTTTCTGAATGGATGATTCAATCTTTGGCAACAATTACTTTGTACGTTAAAAATAACATAGAGATAAATACAGGTCCACAAAAATGACTACTTTCAATAATGAAACGACGAAAACGTGCATGTATTAAAAACGTATACCGACATGCTTCCGACAAGTAGGGAGTATTCGAAGGTAGAAGAAGCAGAGGAGATCAAAGAAAGTAGTATGTACACAAACAGGAATGTGCGTAGATTTTATCAGTATGATATAACTCTTCGAAATGCCGCCCTCTTTAAATGATTTTTCTTCGAAATGCCGCCCCACCAATGTATTTTGATTGATGCCGCTTGATGCAGCCGCTTCTCTGCGGTCCTGCACACAACATTACAAAAATTGACCTAACAAGGTTTGTTCGAGACCATCTGCATCAACTCTGTTTATGGAAACCGGAGGACTATTGATCCATCCAATATAGTATCCTTAAGACCGTGACTGTATTTTGATGCTACTAATGTCGTATCCTCAGGACCCTGATGGTACGTTGATGCATCTATTGTTGTATCCTTAGGACCATGATGGTATGTTGATGCATCTATTGTTGTATCCTTAGGACCATGATGGTACGTTGATGCATCTATTGTTGTATCCTTAGGACCATGATGGTATGTTGATGCATCTATTGTTGTATCCTTAGGACCATGATGGTACGTTGATGCATCTATTGTTGTATCCTTAGGACCATGATGGTACGTTGATGCATCTATTGTTGTATCCTTAGGACCATGATGGTATGTTGATGCATCTATTGTTGTATCCTTAGGACCATGATGGTACGTTGATGCATCTATTGTTGTATCCGTAAGACCGTGACTGTATTTTGATGCTACTAATGTCGTATCCTTAGGACCCTGATGGTACGTTGATGCATCTATTGTTGTATCCTTAGGACCATGATGGTATGTTGATGCATCTATTGTTGTATCCTTAGGACCATGATGGTACGTTGATGCATCTATTGTTGTATCCTTAGGACCATGATGGTATGTTGATGCATCTATTGTTGTATCCTTAGGACCATGATGGTACGTTGATGCATCTATTGTTGTATCCTTAAGACCGTGACTGTATTTTGATGCTACTAATGTCGTATCCTTAGGACCCTGATGGTACGTTGATGCATCTATTGTTGTATCCTTAGGACCATGATGGTATGTTGATGCATCTATTGTTGTATCCTTAGGACCATGATGGTACGTTGATGCATCTATTGTTGTATCCTTAGGACCATGATGGTATGTTGATGCATCTATTGTTGTATCCTTAGGACCATGATGGTACGTTGATGCATCTATTGTTGTATCCTTAAGACCGTGACTGTATTTTGATGCTACTAATGTCGTATCCTTAGGACCCTGATGGTACGTTGATGCATCTATTGTTGTATCCTTAGGACCATGATGGTATGTTGATGCATCTATTGTTGTATCCTTAGGACCATGATGGTACGTTGATGCATCTATTGTTGTATCCTTAGGACCATGATGGTATGTTGATGCATCTATTGTTGTATCCTTAGGACCATGATGGTACGTTGATGCATCTATTGTTGTATCCTTAGGACCCTGATGGTATGTTGATGCATCTAATGTAGTATCCTTAAGACCCAGACTGTATTTTGATGTATCTATTGTTGTATCCTTCGGACCCTGAATGTATGTTGATGCATCTAATGTATATCCTTACGACTTGGTGGGTTATGGGTTTATGAATATAAATATTGTTTTATGATATAAAATATTTCAAATGTTGAACATTCTAAGACTGTTCCTATTTAAGTGAGACCAAGAAAGATGTGACAAACATATCCGTGCAAACCTGAAGATATATTTAACAACTAACATTAAGAGCATAAGGGTGGTTAATAAATTACATCAGTAAAAAGAAGTGGGGCGGTGGAGTTAGCGGGGGAGAATGAAGGGTTTGAAAAATTTTGCAACTGTTTAAAGGAAGGGAGACGGGGATATTTTACATACTTTTACTTCAACAATACTGTTTTTATACACGAATTAAATTGTTTTAAAGTGGTTTTTTTTAAATACACGAATTAAATTGTTTTAAAGTGAATTATTTTTAATATACGAATTAAATTGTTGTAAAAGAATTTTTAAAATTAAATTATGAAAGTTTATTTTTTGGTACCATTCATGTTAACATGTTTTTTGGAGGAAAAGGGGGAGGGGCGTACATTTTTTGAATTAATTATGTAAGGTGGGGTTACCTGTATTCTTGACAGTTGTTGACACGAGAGTGGTGGGAGGGGTTAAATAAATGGCAAACATATATGGACAGCCCACAAATTATTAGCTCAAAAATTTGGTATGAGATTATTGATTCCCTTGTATGTTACAGGGATGGTAAAGCGAATAAACGGAATAGTACTACTGTAGTTTGTCATGCATGTGCCAAGTAGCAACTAAAGAGGGTTTGGATATCGGGATTGACAATCCGATCTTGTGAAAAATTAAAACAAAGAATGTCAACTAATTATAACCACAGCAACATAAATGACAGCCTAATACAACCATTCGAAACAGAAGTTCCTCCAATGTAAGGGGGTATATGGAAAATCATTGGAAAAGATGCAAGAAGCTAAACAATAACCCAGGAAGTCGTGGTAATTAGATTACCACAAACGCGATCTCTACTATTTTTGAAGCTTTGATATAACCAAATTGTACAAACAAAAACGGTTGACAGAAGTGTACCTCACCGTAAGAGGTACAATTACTTAGCCAAAGCTGCATAAATAAAAAGTTGCCGATATATAATTTGCATTAATTAAACGAGGACGGATAGGAGGAAGATAGACAGATTGAAATTAAACTCGGATGTAAACGTTAGAAACACATACAAGAGTCGTGGGTGAGGCATGAAAGACATTTGAAGGGACAGTTACCATCAGTAGACAAGTGAACGAATTTTGTTGAAGACAAGTTCCATGTTCTCTGGGAATTGAAGAAATGAATAGAGAGAACGAGAGAGAGAGAAAGAGAGAGAGAGAGAGCGATTTATTTTTGTCACATCGAAGAGCGGATCCCAGAAACTCATGCATTTAATTAATGGCAACTACATGCCGATTGTATGCGTATAATATGTGGCATATATGTACCGTGTGTAATTGTAAAATTAATGGCAACTATGTACTGTTTGTAGTTGTGAAATTGCATTGTTATCCCACTTTGAAAACCCAAATAATTTGCAATTTTGGGTGTGCATTAAATTCAACTTTTATTGTTTTTTTTCCATTTTAACGGACTTTTTTCAGTATTAGTTATGTTCAAATTCGTTACAAAGCTAAAATGTAGACATCCGCGTTAATTAGCAACACGTGTAAATAGTGCGCCAGCTGGAACACGTTAGGCTATATGACATTTTTTGGGAAGACTTGTTCAAATGAGAGCGCCGTCCCTTACTCTCGTTTTTCTAACAACTCCACACCACTATCAGGCAATATTGATTTCTGTTGTCATGGCAACAAGTTCTGCAGCAAACTAAATGGGTTCCAGTAATATGCTCATAATTTATTATAGTTTACCTTTTTTTAAGCTGCCTTTTTGAAAAACATTTGCCACTATGTGACTGTATATCACTTCGCCCAATTAACCCCAATATTAACATAATATATACTAATGTAAACATCATCTATTAATTCCATAGAGTGTTTTTTTCTCTCATATATATTTATTGATTTTTTTCACCTTTTTCCTAATTCTATATAGATCTATTTTCGGCAAAGGATTTTTTTTCGCTTTTTCCCCAGTTTCCGAGCCTGACCTAATAGCAGTCAAGGTCGCTTCGCAGCGATGGTATTTCTGTGCTCCCTTCGATTTCGGATGGTGTACTATAAAAAATAACAAACAAATAGAAGACAGAATTGATGTCTTTGAGATGTGGATATATGAAGAATAGGTAGAACTTCACTTGCAAGGAGAAGAAAACAAACAAAGATATTCTGACAATATATTGTATAAAAAAGTAACTAATAAAGGAGGTAAAAATCAACACAATATTTTGGACATCTTGCATCTTGTTGAAGCCATTAGGTAGAGTCGAGGGGCTGCTTGTAAAAATGTTGATTTTACTAATGCTAATTTTCATGCCATATTTCCCACTAGCGTCTTCCAACTTTGAGGTCAGTCTCTGTAGTTCATATTCGGAACCAGCCAAGAGATCGATACCACAGGCATAACGCAAGTTACAAAGTGCGGCTACGCCAATATTTATTGATGTCTTGTAATGGTGATCTTGTAATGCCTCCAACATTATACATTGAAGATAAATGTTAAAAAGTACTTGGCAAAGTTTGCAACCATGACGCACTCATATATTATTTATGGGGAAAGTATACATCCCTGGCGCACTTTAGTACAGTATTAGTTATGGGGAAAGTATGCAACCCTGACACTCTCCTATATTAATTATGGGAAAGTATGTAACCCTAGCGCACCTCTATATTATACTCTGTTCATTCTAAGAATGAAGTAGGTTAGTACTTATGATTGGCTGTTGGACGCAGAACGTATAAATCGAATGTTAAGTGTGCAATAATATAGTCCATTAAAACATAATACTGTTGTTAATTTCAATCAATTGTTGCGAAATGAAACATGTCTATCAAAATAGTAATATATGTTTTAAAATAAATTTTCATATAATATATCTTTAACATTCCATGATAAATTACTAGACATTCATTCATTCTCCTTTTGCGCTGACATTAACGCATAGGCCAGAGGTCAGATCTCTTCAATTCTGTCTGTTCAAAGCTATTCTGTGCAGTTCTTGAATAGTATGAATATTGATTGTTTTACTTTCTCTAAGTATTGTTCTTCTGAGTGTTTCTTTAGGTCTACCACTGACTCTTTTGCCTGTAGGTATCCATTTAAGAGATTGGTGGTGTATTTTGTTGATGTCTGCGCGTAGGACAAGCCCGATGTAGGACCAACGGCGTTTTCTGATAACATCTGTGATGAAGTTTTGATGTGTCTCTTCTCTGATTTTTATCATCTGATTTGAATTCACTCCAATCGGTGTTAGTTATCCTACGAAGACATTTGTTCTCGAAACTCAGTAATGTCTTTTCTGAAAAGAGCTTTTCTATACCCGCTTTTTTAATATTAAAAAATTACTATACTCGCTGTTATATCGTTGCGCAGGCGCTAAGCGGTCAGCGGGCAACCATTATAGTTCCTTGTTCATCGTCTATTGTCTATCCTCAGGTGGAAGCTGGTTGATAGCATCCACACTTGCCGTTAAGCGTATTGGTATGAGCTGTAAATTTTTGTTCAAGGCCAAATGTTATGTTTGAGTCATACAGAATCCGTGTTTATTGAGGGTGGTCGTGATGTTATCGATCCATCTCTTTCTCCTTCTTCCCTTTGCTCTATATCCAGATGATCGTTTGTTATGAACTATCATTGATATTTGGGAGGGGACAGGGGTGCTATGACGTAGTTCTGAATAACTAATTATGTTATTGTTTTGTAAATGTTATCAGTTGTATAACAATCACCCGTTGTCACGGAGTAATATATGTGTGTGTTTTGACCCACTTCAATCTTAGAATGAACAGAGTATTGTTATAGAGAAAGTATGCACCACTGATGCACCTTTATATTAATTATGTGGAAAGTATGCGACCTTGACGCACTTCTATATTAATTCAAATGCAAACAATCGAAGTATAAGCTGTATGTGAATAACTTTAAACAAAATAAATTTCGAATAAATATTAACTGTGTGTAGAACTTTTAGACATGGTCCATAGGCTCATAGGTTGAGCAGAATTGACAGTTCAAATTGAAAGGCATGGATTATACCGTATTCCCTCTTCTTTTACGATCGTTCTCAAACTCCTGTAACTATCAGTATGTAGTTTAGGAAACACAATTGCATTTCGTCATTGTTTGCAGTGCATATACGATAGCTGCACATTTATTCCTGGCGTATTCAACTTCAGCATAGTTTCTGGGTCTTCCTGACGCATTCGACTTCAGCATAGTTTCTGGGTCTTCCTGACGCATTCGACTTCAGCATAGTTTCTTAGTCCTCCTAACGCATTCGACTTCAGCATAGTTTCTTAGTCTTCCTGACGCATTCGACTTCAGCATAGTTTCTGGGTCTTCCTGACGCATTCGACTTCAGCATAGTTTCTGGGTCTTCCTGACGAATTCAACTTCAACATAGTTTCTGGGTCTTCCTGACGTATTCGACTTCAGCATAGTTTCTTAGTCTTCCTGACGCATTCGACTTCAGCATAGTTTCTGGATCTTCCTGACGCATTCAATTTCAGCATAGTTTCTGGGTCTTCCTGACGCATTCGATTTCAGCATAGTTTCTGCGTCTTCCTGACGCATTCGATTTCAGCATAGTTTCTGGGTCTTCCTGACGCATTCGACTTCAGCATAGTTTCTTGGTCTTCCTGGCGCATTCGACTTCAGCATAGTTTCTTGGTCTTCCTGGCGCATTCGATTTCAGCATAGTTTCTCTGTGTTTCTGACCCTGCATGGGATGGTATAGTCAATTCAATTACAACATCTCATTAGTCACCTCTTACAACATTTATGAAAGGTAACTAGTGTAGCTCTTCTTTACTCCTTTTTCAAACCCCGGAGTATTGGCATTATACTGCTGGGAAGTCTGTGGATTTTCGGCCCACTCCCTGCCAGAGACAGAGAATAACTATCACACCACTAGGAAGGTAGGTTTCACCCTATGCACTGCTCCGAGACACTGCAGTCAAGATAGAATTCACTGTGCCCATTCCCCGCCACAATTGACTTCTGGTTATGCCGAACTTCTCTTTTGCTCCAGGCATGCAACCAAATGTTCAAGTCAAAAGGATCGTCACGTCCTGAGTCACTGTGCCCATATGAGGGGCCTCAGCCATCAAAACAGTGCTGTCAGTTTCCTCCTCCCCAGTGCTGCGAAATACATCTCTGGCTCCCTCCCAATCACAGAGGGTGCATACATGTACAAAATCAAAAGGCACAAAATACATTGAAAAATAAAAATAAAGTATTAAAAAAAAACCAACCAACCATCAAACCTCGGCAACACACGGGCAATATGCTGTGTTTCAACCTCAACCTAGTTAGCGCGAGTTAAGATTGTGAGACTTTATTGCTAACTGAAGTCTTGTATTATCGATATCTGTGATAATTTTTTTTTTTTTTTTTTTACCATGCCCGTACGTGATTTGTTAGTGTTGTTGTTAGTGCATCACAAGTGATGGTGACCATTAGTTACGTCCACTTTATGAAATTCATTTAGAGTTATGTCCGTGTCTATGAGTATATAGATGGCTAATGCTCGCCGTAGAGGTACTTTGGTGGTATGATCACTGTTGATGGTGTTTTATCTGATTGTGTCTTTGTGCTTCTCTCTGCTGTTGAAGTGCTGCATTTCTCCTTTTCCCCACAAGATTCTGCTTCTCATTTTACTGTAGAGTGAGGTGTAGCCGTTTCGTGCATCATCTCTCAATGTATCATGGTATCATTGTATCATGGTTGCATTGTATCATGGCATCATGTATCATTGTATCATGGTTTATGTCAACGGCTTTCAGCGGGGTCTTTAGCTAGTCTCGTGGTCACATCAAGAGAAGAGGAAAATTAGAATATATTGTAACAACAAACACAATTAAAGAGGAGAACTTCACATAGAAGAGGTATTGGATAGTTTTAGTGAACGATGTGGTTAGTCATACTCGTCAATGGTGGAACTGATCCACAGTACTGTGGATGTTGTGGAGATCAATGACAACTACGGTACTAGGTACACACACGATGTTGACGATAATAAAAACATGATTATTTTATAGCCCATCAAATGGGTTTACTTTCAGTTTTATTTTGTATCTAGGGGCTGTCCTTAAATTACCACAATAATTTTTTATCCCACACCACCCCCCTTATCAACAACTGCTAAGAATTCAGAGGCCCCACCCGCCCGCTTAATTATACTCTGTTCATTCTAAGAATAAAGAAGGTCAGCGTTTCTGATTGGTTGTTGGACGCCGAACGCATACATCGAATGCTAAGTGCGCAATAATATAGTTAATTAGATCGCAATACTATTCTTAACTTAAATCTATTGTTGCTAAGTGAAATATATCTATCACAATAGTAATGTATGTTTTAAAATAAATTTTCATATAATATATCATTAATATTCCATGATAAATTACGATACCTGTTGTTATATCGTTGCACGTGCGCAAAGAGGTCAGAGGGCAACCATAATAGTTCCTTACACAATTTAAAAGTTTTGAATAATTAATTATGTTCCCATCAAATTATGTTATTGTTTTTAAATGTCATCAGCTGTATAAAAATCACATGTAGTCGCGGAGTAATATGTGGGTATGTTTTGACCCACTTCAATTTTAGAATGAACAGAATATATATCAAAAGCTTTCTACCCCCCACCGCTGAAATAATTTGTTTAGAAGTACTAAACATAGGACTAGGCCTACGTGTTTTTCACATTTTAAAAAAAATGTTTCTAATTCAAATAATTTAATTGGTGAATACGAAACAATATTATTGATGTCAAACTTTATCACTAGCTCCGGTCCCCTTTGTAAAGGGGTATTTCTCCCATCCCCTCGCCCCTATTATTGACGTAGCAATTTCTGAACATCCCTCTGTAGACTATTATGTTTGATACATCATCTCATATTCGAAAAAATATTTGAATTCTGTACCCTGAACCCGGAGGTGCTTGTCCACATAATTATGGTACCACTCTTGAACTGTGTGTTGATGTGGCTGCAGAGTCAGTTTTCGCTAATGATCAAATGTAGAATAATAATTTGTTCTTTTCCGTTCATAATTTGTTGTAAATATATAATTAATGTGTCAATGAATATGTTCACTTTCTAATGGTGAGTTTTGCTTGTAACAATTAAACAAACAAAAGATTTCATTGGAAACTTATTTTTGCAGTTATTTTTCTTGTATCATTTATTTTGAAAAGTTCTGGTTGACTCAGATATTGATGAAAGCTGAAAACAAAAATATCCGTCCTTTATGTGTGTTGTGCGTCACAGAAATGGAACTATCGATCTTGTTGCCATTGGAAACAGCCATCAATGGCTTTTTTTTTTCTCCCACCACTATATCTATTTATAGATCATGCCGACACAAGTTATATTTTATGTAAATGTAGACCAGCGTAGTGAGACGGTGCACATTTAGTAGACACAGATTGCGTTATGATTAATTAAGTTAGATATTTATCGTATTTTGAAGTGTATAGGTATGAGAGGTTATCTGTTCTTTATTGTGTTTCAGCTAAACTTTTAATAGAAACGACAGCGCTGATTAATAGGTCTACATCCAACATCAGATCAGCTGGTTCAGACCGGCTAGCTTGTACTTGCTTGTACAGTTTCATATTCCAAGTACCGAGTAAAGAACACATTTCGCAACAATAAGGAATCATGGAATTGTTATCAATAATTGCTCTCAGCTTGAACTTCATTGTTTTTATGTATGCCTACCCTCAATCGATGGAAAGATGGACTCCAGAGGAAATAGCGGCATACCTATCAGAAAGGGAAATTGCTCAATCGCAGGTAGGTTTTGTTTCAGAAATGTATGTTTTTGTATTGTCAACTCACATTATAACAACTTGGTCAGATCAGGTGGAATATTTATACATACATTCACTATGTACACTTTAAAGAATACAAATAACTGGGGATTTTCAAAAGTGTTGTTAAATAGGAAAATTTGTTATAAACGTATGCGCTTTAGAGGAATTTCACTGTACTTATTCCATTGTTGTCCTTCCCGTGGATGTATTCTTTGATGGAGGAGAAACCGATGTAAGGTTTGTTTGTTTGTTTGTTTGCTTTATCGTTGTTTCGATCCACAGGAAACTACAAGAGATACAGCTTTTGCATTATTATTTTTTTCTGTGGAGAGTTTTTTTCGAGTACTTCTTTTCATACCAGAAGTCTCAAACTCGTATATCCAGAAGTCTTCAGCTCTCAGTGATTTGCAATTCCGTGAGAAGAAACTATCTATTACAAGAAGAAAAATATTGTTGTATTGATGAAGTGCTGTTTAGTTGTATTCGTTAAGTGCTGTGTAATTGTATTGAAGAAGTGGTGTGTGGTTGTATTGAAGAAGTGGTGTGTGGTTGTATTGATGAAGTGCTGTGGTGTAGTTGTACCGAAGAAGTGATGCGTGGTTGTATTGAAGAAGTGATGTGTGGTTGAATTGAAGAAGTGATGTGTGGTTGAATTGAAGAAGTGATGTGTGGTTGTATTGAAGAAGTGGTGTGTAATTATATTGAAGAAGTGATGTGTGGTTGTATTTACGAAGTGGTGTGTGGTTGTATTGAAGAAGTGATGTGTGGTTGTATTGAAGAAGTGGTGTGTGGTTGTATTGAAGAAGTGGTGTGTAATTATATTGAAGAAGTGATGTGTGGTTGTATTGAAGAAGTGGTGAGTGGTTGTATTGAAGAAGTGATGTGTGGTTGAATTGAAGAAGTGATGTGTGGTTGTATTGAAGAAGTGGTGTGTAATTATATTGAAGAAGTGATGTGTGGTTGTATTTACGAAGTGGTGTGTGGTTGTATTGAAGAAGTGATGTGTGGTTGTATTGAAGAAGTGGTGTGTGGTTGTATTGAAGAAGTGGTGTGTAATTATATTGAAGAAGTGATGTGTGGTTGTATTTACGAAGTGGTGTGTGGTTGTATTGAAGAAGTGATGTGTGGTTGTATTGAAGAAGTGGTGTGTGGTTGTATTGAAGAAGTGGTGTGTAATTATATTGAAGAAGTGATGTGTGGTTGTATTTACGAAGTGGTGTGTGGTTGTATTGAAGAAGTGATGTGTGGTTGTATTGAAGAAGTGGTGTGTGGTTGTATTGAAGAAGTGGTGTGTGGTTGTATTGAAGAAGTGATGTGTGGTTGTATTGAAGAAGTGATGTGTGGTTGTATTTACGAAGTGGTGTGTGGTTGTATTGAAGAAGTGATGTGTGGTTGTATTGATGAAGTGCTGTGGTGTAGTTGTACCGAAGAAGTGGTGAGTGGTTGTATTGAAGAAGTGATGTGTGGTTGAATTGAAGAAGTGATGTGTGGTTGTATTGAAGAAGTGGTGTGTAATTATATTGAAGAAGTGATGTGTGGTTGTATTTACGAAGTGGTGTGTGGTTGTATTGAAGAAGTGATGTGTGGTTGTATTGAAGAAGTGGTGTGTGGTTGTATTGAAGAAGTGGTGTGTAATTATATTGAAGAAGTGATGTGTGGTTGTATTTACGAAGTGGTGTGTGGTTGTATTGAAGAAGTGATGTGTGGTTGTATTGAAGAAGTGGTGTGTGGTTGTATTGAAGAAGTGGTGTGTAATTATATTGAAGAAGTGATGTGTGGTTGTATTTACGAAGTGGTGTGTGGTTGTATTGAAGAAGTGATGTGTGGTTGTATTGAAGAAGTGGTGTGTGGTTGTATTGATGAAGTGATGTTCAGTTGTATTGATGAGGTGCTATGTAGTTGTACCGAAGATGTGATGTGTAGTTGTATTGATGATGTGATGTGTAGTTGTATTGAAGATGTGATGTGTAGTTGTATTGATGATGTGATGTGTAGTTGTATTGAAGATGTGATGTGTAGTTGTATTGATGATGTGATGTGTAGTTGTATTGAAGATGTGATGTGTAGTTGTATTGATGATGTGATGTGTAGTTGTATTGATGATGTGATGTGTAGTTGTATTGATGATGTGATGTGTAGTTATATTGATGATGTAATGTGTAGTTGTATTGAAGATGTGATGTGTAGTTGTATTGAAGATGTGATGTGTAGTTGTATTGAAGATGTGATGTGTAGTTGTATTGAAGATGTGATGTGTAGTTGTATTGAAGATGTGATGTGTAGTTGTATTGAAGATGTGATGTGTAGTTGTATTGATTATGTGATGTGTAGTTGTATTGAAGATGTGATGTGTAGTTGTATTGATGATGTGATGTGTAGTTGTATTGAAGATGTGATGTGTAGTTGTACCGAAGATGTGATGTGTAGTTGTATTGAAGATGTGATGTGTAGTTGTATTGAAGATGTGATGTGTAGTTGTATTGAAGATGTGATGTGTAGTTGTATTGAAGATGTGATGTGTAGTTGTATTGAAGATGTGATGTGTAGATGTGATGTGTAGTTGTATTGATGATGTGATGTGTAGTTGTATTGATGATGTGATGTGTAGTTGTATTGAAGATGTGATGTGTAGTTGTATTGATGATGTGATGTGTAGTTGTATTGATGATGTGATGTGTAGTTGTATTGATGATGTGATGTGTAGTTGTATTGAAGATGTGATGTGTAGTTGTATTGAAGATGTGATGTGTAGTTGTACCGAAGATGTGATGTGTAGTTGTACCGAAGATGTGATGTGTAGTTGTATTGAAGATGTGATGTGTAGTTGTATTGAAGATGTGATGTGTAGTTGTATTGAAGATGTGATGTGTAGTTGTACCGAAGATGTGATGTGTAGTTGTATTGAAGATGTGATGTGTAGTTGTACCGAAGATGTGATGTGTAGTTGTATTGAAGATGTGATGTGTAGTTGTATTGATGATGTGATGTGTAGTTGTATTGAAGATGTGATGTGTAGTTGTATTGATGATGTGATGTGTAGTTGTATTGAAGATGTGATGTGTAGTTGTATTGAAGATGTGATGTGTAGTTGTATTGAAGATGTGATGTGTAGTTGTACCGAAGATGTGATGTGTAGTTGTATTGATGATGTGATGTGTAGTTGTATTGAAGATGTGATGTGTAGTTGTATTGATGATGTGATGTGTAGTTGTATTGATGATGTGATGTGTAGTTGTACCGAAGATGTGATGTGTAGTTGTATTGATGATGTGATGTGTAGTTGTATTGAAGATGTGATGTGTAGTTGTATTGATTATGTGATGTGTAGTTGTATTGAAGATGTGATGTGTAGTTGTATTGAAGATGTGATGTGTAGTTGTATTGAAGATGTGATGTGTAGCTGTAATACAACTGCACAGCACTTCATCAGTACAACAACACAACACTTCTTCAATACAACTACAACATTATGTACAACATTAACTACAACAATATATCAAAAGGCAACGTTCTATAGCTCAAAAACCTATCGTCATTCAATAATGTGAAGCCTAACAGCAAAAGAAAAAAAACGGCAATAGATCAGATTGAGACTGTACATTTATTTGTTTCTAGACCTGATTGATTTTGTTTCTCATTCGTCCAGTTTTTAAATATTACTTTCAACCATAATTGATATTACTTCTGTGATTTTTCTGATGTCTAGCGTCTACTCCATTTGTAATATTAGCTTTATTAATTTTTATCTTTTGACGTGCATGTTTTCTTGATAAATATCTTTTGGTAGAAACGCCGATTAAGTATTTTTTGGGAGCTGTAAAACCTCATACTTCGGTTTATCTGTTCATACCTATTGATGGTGTTTAATAAGATTATTTGATATTCATGCATCTCGATACGGGTCATTTTATATCCGCAACATGATACATATAATCACCATTCTTGATAATTTCAGAGCCCAGTTGAAGATCACGAATTTGGCAACGATATTCAAGGTTTGGGCACGATATCCTCCGTTGATGTTGACTCCAACGATGACTTGTTCGTGTTTCATAGAGCTGACAGACCCTGGACAGAATAGTGAGCATTATAGCGTATTGTTAATTTTGGCTATTTAGTTCATTCCTACCCGTTTTTGCTAGCCAACCTTTGTTTCATGGACGGTACTTGATGACTCATGTTTCAGTTTCAGCTACCATGCTAATGTTTATATGTCGTCAGATTCATTGATATTTGCTAGGGTGTGAGAGTTCTTTCATGGAAAAAAGTGAAAGCTTTCCAATTTGCGTTGAGGAAGTAGGTTATTGATGTTTTTTTTTGTTTTTTTTTTAATTTGGGGGAGAGGGAATTTAAAGATGGGTTTATTTCCTATATCCATTGTTTCATATAACAAACTGTCGTGTTCTATTTTCTATTCCCATTGTTTCTTATAACCAAATGTTATATTCTATTTTCTATTCCCATTGTTTCTTATAACCAAATGTTATATTCTATTTTCTATTCCCATTGTTTCTTATAACCAAATGTTATATTCTATTTTCTATTCCCATTGTTTCTTATAACCAAATGTTATATTCTATTTTCTATTCCCATTGTTTCGTAAAACCAACTGTCATGTTATATTTTCCTAAGAGATAAATAGCACATGAACCATAAAAACATCCCAAATCTATCTACAGGCGTGTATGTCGTTTTTCTGTCATACACAATAATAACTTTTTTTGTCTGAACTGTTTTTGTTTTTTGCTACCCGGGGAATTTTCATGTAATGAAATTTGTGTGCAGTTATGTTTGTTTCAATCTACTGGGTGTATGCTTCATACGAACAAGAAAAAACGTATTCAAATAACGGCAAAGATAGTGTATTTTTGTGTATTATGATTGCTATCGATGATGTGTTTCCTCTAAACGCGAGATGTTTCATTTCAGTTAAGCGGATTAGGAATCAATCTTGTTTTCTGATTCTCATACTGAGCGTAATTGTCTTGTTTGTTCAATTCCTTACTTTCTGTTATCATTGTGGAGGTTATAATTTTAACTTTGTATATTGTAAGTCACCATCATTATTATCAGTATATTTCGGCTAATATCAATGTATGTTCTCATATCTTCGGCTAATATCAATGTATGTTCTCATATCTTCGGCTAATATCAATGTATGCTGTCATATCTTCATAAAATTAGAAAACCTAGCAGCAGAATGCACCACCTGTAGTAGGCCTACAGAGGAGTGCTCCTTTGTATTTGTTATTTGTCCCCCGTGCGATGATGTCGTATTTGTACGAAATGTTTTCAGCAACCGTAATAAATTTGTTACCGGACAATATGTTTTTCCCCGTCTACTTTACCCCTTTATAATATATTTATGGGTTACAAAGTGTTTTCCCTCGTTGTATCAATTACCTAGGTTTTAAAATCTTTCTTGAATTACCAAGATTTAAAAAAAATAATAATAATTTATGAGTTACTAAGGTTATTTTTTTTTTAAATGTCCGTTATGAAATAATACGGTAGTTTTATCCAATTATAAGTTCTCAAGATATTTTTAAAAATATCTTTGTGAATTACATAGTTTGAATCCCATTATTTAACAATCATTATCAAGATTGTTAAACTCCCGTTCTGGATAATCAAGTTTTTTGTTAACTTTTACAAAATACTCACTGCACCTCCTTGTTTATCGCACGGTATTCTAAAACCGATACTGAAATCGTTTTGTTGTGTAGTCGACGACCAAACAAAGGGTAGTAAATCATACATTGTGTACAATCTCGAAATATCTATAGAATAGACAGCACATCGATATAGGACATTACTTAGTGCAAGTTGTAGTACTTTCATGCCAGCAAAATACAGAAGCGAATAATGAAATATGGTTGATGAATATGAACATGTTTTTATAATATTCTAATAGCTTGTGGCAATTTGTTGTAACTGACAAAAGTTAGACTGTTAAATTCCGCTAGCGAATTAGTGTATTAGAAACTCAAATTTGGAAGGGAGTTCACGCTCACAGTGAACTAAATTTGCAGTAGAGTTTCTTATACCGTAATATAACCAGCTCTATGTCTAAAATTCACAGGAGTTAAAGACAACAAGAAAGGGAACTAGCCACCCCACCTAATAGTTGCGGCGGCTTAGTACACGAAGAGATATCTTCATCCCCAGCGGCAGATTGCTGCCCTGGGACATACCTTTACCTCTATGTCTAAAATATATTTGATTGCGTTTTGTGATAGCTTTGAGGAGCAAGTCTTCTATGTTCAAGTCTATGCGGACGTCTGCGTTAGGTCGCCTTTCTATCCATGATATACTTAGGATCTTTCAATAACATTTCATTTTAAAGGCCGATATTTTATTTTTCATTGTAGATGTCGTTGACTAAGCCTCACAACAGCATGTTGTTACTGAGAAAATATAGCTTCTTAATAGATGTAACTTTGTTTTTCTGTTTGCGCCTTGACATATATTTTGTATCTGTGATGTTCTTTGAGGGCTATTGCTAATTTGTTTCTGATTCTGCTTAGCAATTTCCTGAGAGGTATTGATGGAACCAAGATATTCAAAGCTGCTGTAATTGTCTAGTTGTTCTTTGTAATTTAAAAAAAAAACCAACACTTTCGTGTCATCGTAATACTGTAGAGGAATATTACTGAATATAGACAAGTTTAAGTGAGTGACGATGATTGGACATTTTCATAACCCTAAAGGTTAAGTTTAACTATTTACCAGGGACTTCTCATCGGCTTCTAAAGCAAAATAAAGTAGTTTCCCTTTAATACATATGTACCGTATTCTAGATAACAATAATTTCATATTCCGGTACCGTATTCTAGATGAAAAAAGTGACTGAATGTTTTATATTGGTAAATAGTTACAATGCAATCAGTATGTGGTTTACATTAATATTCTTTCCCCCTCTCTCTTCCCTCTCCTGTTTCTCTCCTTCTCCTCCTCCCCTCCTTTTTCCTCTATTCTCTTCGTTCTCTCCATCCTCTCTCTCTCTTTTGCCGTCATCTCTCCTTTCTTTCCTCTATTTTTCTTCTCTTTCCTGTCTCCTCTCCTTTTTAAATCCTCTTTTCTCCTTCCCTCCTATCTCTAAAATATCTATTTTTGTATTTTTATCTCCAGACCATCAAAGCTTTCTTTTTCTAGCTAGTTATCAATGCTGTTTCTAGCTAGTTATCAATGCTGTTTCTAGCTATTTATTAATACTGATTCTAGCTAGTTATCAATACTATTTCTAGCTAGTTATCAATACTGTTTCTAGCTAGTTATCAATGCTGTTTCTAGCTATTTATTAATAATGTTTCTAGCTAGTTATCAATACTGTTTATAGCTAATTATCAATATTGTTTCTAGCTAGTTATCAATGATGTTTCTAGCTAGTTATCAATACTGTTTCTAGCTAGTTATCAATACTGTTTAAATACGATTTTTATTTTTTCCAGCACTTTTCAAGATGGCGATGTGTTGTCGGCTGAAGCACGTAAACCGATTAGCACCGACACCATCTACAAACTGAACCCAATTACTGGCAGTCTTATTCAAAGTTTTGGTGCAAATTTGTAAGTATTTTAATCCTAGAACTGCCATGCGGTCCAAATTGACCCACAGTCAACAACGGTCTGTATTAACCCCACAGAAAACCAGTGTTACTAAACAAATTATGGTAATTTTATTGTTAAACATAAGTTAATGCCGCAAACGGATGTGCGGGGTAAAAGGCGCAAACAATGTTAATCCTCTTTAAGACTAACAGCGCAACGAACTTTCCTCTCTCTCTCTCCTCCTCCTCTCTCTCTCTCTCTCTCTCTCTGTGGCTCAAAGACGCGTATGTCTTAATTATTGCAAAGTGAACGCAGAAATAGAGGAAACATAATTTTATATGTTAGGTAAACAAGTTATTAATATTGCCGGCATATGTGCTCTAGATGTTAGTAAGACACTCTCACACTTCCGGCGTGCTCAAATTAATTCTAGGGTAAAGGACAGCGGATGTCATGCCGATTTTGTATTCACACATCAACAATCATTTAACTTCAGTTGTGTTTTTTATACTGGTTTATTTTTTATTCTATTAATTGAATGTTACAAATGTTGCGACAGTTATCACTCTATTGAATTGTGTATTAGAACAACGTCCTTCTACAGAAGATAGGTTCTACGCGCCGATATCGTTTGATTGATGAGAGTAACCATTGACTACTTTGTTTATACTTTAAGTTGCAAACCAATGAAAAGCAGGGGAAAATTTTGATATGCTGTCCAATGACTTGCATTTCCAGCACGTTGTGTTTTCTCCGACACTATAGATTTATCTTCATTTTATCGTTTAGCATTATGTTGTGATCATTTGCAGTGTCGTTCTTTACTATCGTGCAGTTCATTCGTATGGTATGTTTTGTTCTTGGCAAAGTTCTTCTGGTTGAAACGTCGATTTGTGTGTGCTTTCCATTGTATTTATAGTGATCAACAACATGTTATTATTGTGTTTTCAGTTATCGATTAATAAAAGATGTGCAGGGACTACAATATAATGTATTTAATTTTCACTGAAAATTGCTAAGACATCTATGGAGTACAATTTTTATTAGAGACCACCATTACAGAAGTGTGACAATGACATAAATGCTCATCTGTCCATCAGCCATCTAAGGCTGTATATAGCTCATCGAATTTTAACCAATATAGAATTTACCATAAATTATAATCTCCATAAATAAAATAATTATAATGCGTTCAAAGGTCATAGGGAGTTACCGATGTAAGAAAGTGGTAATAACTGCAGAATTTAAAATTATTGTTACATTTTGCCGCATTCGTGACATTCATTCATCATAGGCCTAATGTTTTGCTGCACTTACGACATAGGCCTAATGTTTACATTTTACTACAGGTAACTAAACCAATATTGTCGTGTTTAAATTTTGCTGTAAATTTTGCCAGCAATAATTTCGCAACTTAGGCCTAATGTTTTGGTTGGCATAAAGTTGTTGCAACTGGTGCGTTAAAAACTATAAACCGGAATAAATTATTAAAAACGCAAAGTCGGTATACTGAAAAGTGTCACATCCGGCACCCGCGTACTAGGAAAGAACCGTTTATTTAAATCCTCGTGAATTTCGGTACAGAGCGTCTATGACAACCAAAATATCGGGTTTCGAATCCCGCCGTAGGTAATTGTGCATCCGAACTGTTCAGAAAGTAGTGGTAAACTACTGTTTTATATTGACTGGAAAATCACTACAACCAAAATATTTGGTTGATGGATACATCCTGAATAGGATATGTTACCAATATCAATCCCCTGGAATTTCGAGCCATAATCGATTGTTTCCTATATGCAATGTGGTTATTTCTCCAGTTTTCTTTCAAATCCCAGAAGATTCCAACTATTAGATGTATGCAGTATTATTAAAATAAGCCTCCTACTCAGAGTTGTCTATATATAGAGAGAGAAGGTGTTAGTTAGTTAGTTAGTTAGTTAGTTATTTAGTTAGTTAGTTAGTTATTTAGTTAGTTAGTTAGTTATTTAGTTAGTTAGTTATTTCTCTAGGGCCAAAGACGACACATAGGGTGGATGTCATAGATTTCCATGTCTCTCGTTTCATTGCAATTTGCTTTAGATTTTCATTTGTTTCTGATACCAATAGCTTGTAATAGTTCTACGTAAAGAAAAAGAAGGTGTGTTCTACCATTTTGTACACACTGATGTACTGGAAAGAACATGCGATGTCACGGTATTTTCTATGCCCAGTCTGCGCACTGAGATGACTGTGACACACTAAGTGGATGAAATATGGCAGAATACCAAAACATCTACTTTATGGATAACTGCAGTCTGTGGAAATATATCAGGATCGATCTCTACTTCGATACAAAGACGTGGGCAAATGCAATATGCATGATACAGGTATTGTTTCGGAATCATGGGAATATATTGCCATGGATCGCGTTGCATAGAGGAGAAAGATCAGGGATGATATATAGACATAGGAGAAAATGATAACAATTAGTTCAAGGGCTGCGCGTCTACGAAAACACACAACAGCACACGATGGTACAAAATGGTAAAATACAAATATGATTCCTTGTACACACTGTGGAAGACGTGTCACATTGGTCATGCGAATCACATCCATCATCACCATGGATCGTAGATTGTTTTTCTTATAGCACAACAATAATACTATCGTCTGGAAGGATGGAAAGGTGCTTAATACTATTAATCAAATTTAAACCTGCAATAAATTGGAGGTTTAAATATGGACCTAATTTTGACTGTACATCCAATATAGCTTCATGGCTTAAATTACAGACCTCTATATGATACCCTCTAATTATAAAGCCGTGAGCACTGCCTAATATATACGGCCTAATTTGGGCATGTAAAATGTATGATCGCACTCACAACTGTATGTTATTGCGAATACTGGTTATTGAGATATTGCATGCAGTTTGACACAAACATTTTTAAGTAATGTAAAATTAATAGTAAATTATACAACAGCGCCTGTGCTCTCGTCCTTCGTGACAAATGCCAGGTTGATGCATCATAATTTGTTTTCAACGTGTTTTTATATGTTTTCCATTTATCTTCATGTAACAGGAGAAAGGAGAATTTTCTTCACACTTTGATATTCAAGTGGGTGGTAGCAGTTTTATGACGATTGTATATACATTTTGTACTTGTGAGTGCGTTGCATTCGTTGTGTCCATGCGGTTATTTAGTGACACCTGCTGTAGTAAAGTAACATCGTAACTTACAAATGACTTTTTCCGGTTCTTACTAATTTCATGGCAATATATGAATACAATCTTATGTGTATAAGCAGGACCCTAGACGCATTTTCCTTAAGGAAGTGGGGATTACCTAAAGAAAAAGTCATTCGCGCGTTTTCGTGTGCAAATTTACCTATTTGCAGAAACATTTGATAAACTTTTCGTGAGAAATCCCAAAGTGGTGGGTTTCCCCCCCCCCCACCTTTTGTCTAAGTTTCTAATACAAAAAGCATGTTCTGATTTGCTAAAATGGATGTAGAGGGAAGGATTAAACACCCCGACATCTCCCCTTATGTACTGGCTTGTGTATAAGATCATCAGCCTTGTATTACAGAAATAGTTCAAAGGTCACAACAACACAAGCAAATAAATTACTTTAGTATATGACTCATGCAGTGAATGCCAATTTTATATTTTTGAAAGAGTTATAAAAGTAATGAAATGATAAGTAAACGTGTTATCTACTACTTGAAGTACAGGAGCCACATTATGTTGAAATAAATAGTGTGTTTATTGTTCTGGTTACAGTTTTAACGTTCCACATGGTATTAAAATAGACAGCAATGACAATATTTGGACTACTGACGTTGGAAGACATCAGGTAGGCTATTCCTTAATAAATATCACATTGTTTTGTTGAAGCGTAGTGTCCAAGTCACTCATCATCCGACCCGGTGACCCGTTTTTTTCGAGTTAAATGGTAACTCTAGGTTTGAAGAATAAACAACTCCTATGGTCTCCTATTACCCAGACACCAGAAAATTAATGCCATCGTTCATGCTCTTGCATTGTCTAGAAATGTCGCTGTCGCTACTGAGAGGTGCCGAATGGATAATAGGCACTTTCTGGAGAACAAATGGCTAGACACAACCTTCTCTAAATATGTATGGAAAAACAGTAGGATGTGAAGCTGGTTCACATTTAAATTAAATATCATTAACTTTACACATGTAACAATGTGCTGCATTCACTAGCATTTTAGTCATCACTGTCAGAATTACTGTACTATTCAATATCACCATCGACACTATACTATTCAATATCACCATCGACACTATACTATTTAATATCACCATCGACACTATACTATTTAAGATATCCATCGACACTATACTATTTAAGATCACCATCGACACTATAATATTCAATATCACAGTCATCACTATATTCTTTTGGAGTAGTTCTCGAGTATTCCGTCACCATCAGACACTCAGCTCTCACCTGTGGCTCCCAGTAGTTCGCGGGAGAGGTCACACTCAGGTAATGACTTTGACAGGCCAGCAAAACAAGGTGAGGGTAACGGAGGGCTCTGGTCCGGGGATAAATACAGTGTATATCTGCCCGAGCATGTAAAACCTGGATATGGTGGACTGCGCGGATGAATCATCTGATGTTTAACGAGGTGGGAAGGCACTTTTCAGCAGAGCGCCGTAAAACACACAGGGTTATGTAAGTCACGTAGTACTATACTCTGATCATTCACTACATCCTGATACATCACCAGATTTATCTTGCTTCTGGAACATGGTTGAATCAAGAAGAGAGAGAAACACTGTGCTCATTCCCCGCCACCAATTGACTACTGGTTATGCCGAACTTCTCTATTGCTCCAGGCATGCAACCAAATGTTCAAGTCAATAGGATTGTCACGTCCTGAGTCACTGTGCCTCTATGATGGGTCTCAGCCATAGGAAAAAAACAGTGCTGTCAGTTTCCTCCCTTCCAGTGCTGCACGGTACATCTTTGGCTCTTTCCCAACCACAGTGGGTGCATACATATATTCAAGCAAACATGAAACACATTTCAACAACAAAATAAAAGCATAATTGTATATATGACATGCCATGAAGCTTCTCTAAGAAGATAACCTCAATATAACGGCATGTCATCTACTAAGGTTCTCTTTTGCATGGATGGTTTGTCTAGTGGGCCATTGGTGAGACCCACAGACGCAACCGCATGCGTATATAGATAGATAATATATATATATATTCAACGAATGTCCATATGAACATCGCTAAATTTTACTATGTGTAACACAAAACGATACTGTTCATATAATGTTGTCATCGACAGGTTTTTCGATTTCCTAAAAATTCGACAACACCCAATCTTGTTCTTGGGGAGAAGTTTGTACCTGGTAGTGACGAATCTCATTTTTGTAAACCTACCGACGTTGCAGTAGCTAGCAGTGGAGAGTTTTTCATATCAGACGGGTAAATTTTTATATTTTTTTAGTGATTCAAGTATCCAGATAAATAAATTGTTATGTCTGATATATAAATGTTGTTCTCAACGGAGGCCATATAGCCCTCCGAGGGCCATATAAGGAGATGGACCGAATTCAAAGCAAAGAAAAAAAATGCGAAATGAAAGGTGCTGGGGTGCCACAATCCCGTATAGAGGAGCCACAGGAATGTAACTGTTTGAGCAATGTTTAATAATGTTTTAATATACCGCGAAGAAAGCCAACAACCTTTTTTTATAGGCTCATGGGGACCTCGGAAACACGGGGTTGAAAGGGGAAAATGGTTGAATGGGAAATTGATTTTTTTTAATTATATTTTCCCAATATTTATTATGTCTGTCTCAAAGAAGCGTACAGCGCCTGTCTAAAGTAACACTAATGGCACGTAACTCCATAGCTTCAAGCGATAATCCCCAGAGATTTCTAAAAAATATCCGCTGTTTGAACAAGATGTCACAAGTGATTTTCGAACCCACAACCTCGTGAGCAGAAAGCCAACGGCTAACAACTACATAAAGAAGTTCCTCTTTAAGAAAGTTGCCGCGGACAAAATAAACTGAGAACAACTCCTCTTCTTCTTTTTCTTCATCGTTCTTCAGTCAGATATCAGGTTACAGCACCAATAGCTTCAATGAATTGTGTGATTCTCTTCAGGTAATCCAAGGAACCCCTTAAGTCTGGAAGTAGTACCGTCTCAGTAGGCCATATTTTCTCCCTCTCTTCTTCGTAGAGTTGACAGGCATGAAGCATGTGTTCTGCAGTCTCTGGGCTCAGTCTACAGTTGCACAGGTCTGTCTCACCAATCTTCAGCTTTCAGAACAAGTGACTTCCCAGTCTGTTGGGGCCAGTTCGTAGTCTGAAGATGATGGTTTGTTCCTTGCGTGACATTTGGTGGTAGTGGTCATTTGGTTCTGCAGTTGGGTGCATCTGCTTCCACTTTCTTATATTCTGCTTTTAACATGAACAACTCAACTCCTCTAATCTAGAAGACTTCACAAAGAAATCGAAACACGCCTCAACCAAATTAACAATTGTGTTTGTCAAGTGTTACAGGTCTGAAACACCCTGCTAATTGGATGGAAACGAAGGGATTAATTATAAATACAAACATAATGGGACCAATGTCTAAAATGGACAATGACTATATAATATGAAAGAAGATTGTCTGTGTAAAATGAGATGACTAAGAAACTTCTGCGAAATTCATTCTCAAACTCCTGCAGATTAGCAGAATGTCGTTCAGAGAACGAAATTCATTGTCATGGTTTATATCTTGGTTGCGATATCTGCTTCTTTCGACCGGACACATTCGACTTCACCAAAGCTTCTGGGTCACTTTGACCCTATATGGAATCCGGCAATCAACTTCACCCCAATACCTATTTAGTCGTTTCATACAGCATGCATGGAAGATAAGCACTGTTGCTATTCGTTGCTCTACTTTAGGGCAACACACAGGCGGACTAAGAAACACAAATAACTTTTGGTTGTTTCATGTTTTCTGTTTAACATGTCCAGTAAGGAGGGATTTAGCTGGTGTTATACACATCGCTTTGTCACGGCAGCTACAACCACGACTACATTGTGGACATTTGTATTTTATATTCAAAAGATACACATCCAATTATCATCAGGTGACATATTCTTTCCAGAATGTAGTCTTTCCTATGGATTTCTTGAATTCTCTGCTGTCTTGGGCAAGTTGTCCCGCCACTTTTTGTGACATGCGCAGGCATTCTTGAATGTCTTTTATCCAGCAGCATCTTGGGCGACCTTTGCTCCTGTTGCCTTCTATCATTGCCTCCTGCAACACTCTGTCCATGCCACCGTGTCTCTTAATGTGACCGTTAAAACACTAGCTTTTTTTAAAAAATATGGTGTTCAGAAGCCAGCTTTCCTGTACATTAATTGTTCTTCATCATCATCAAGTGCCGTCTCCGCATCGAAGTTTGGCTGCAACAGACCTCCAACATCCCCGGTCTTTTGCTTTGGTGGTGCATTCTGCTAGACTGTAACCTGTCCATCTTGTAATGTTACTCTCCCACTTGTATCTTTGCCTACCTTTTGCTCGCTTCCCTTTGACTTTACCCTCAAGTAAGGTCTTCAACAAGGTGTCATGTCTTTTAATATGTCCAAATATTTTATTTGCCTGATCTTTATTTCTCTTAATAATTCTTTCTTCATATTAAATGTTTGTAGCACCTCTTTATTTGTTTTCTTCTCTTTCCATGACGCTCTCCCTATTCTCCTATATACCCACATCTCAAAGGCATCAATTATGTCTTCTAATTGTTTATTTAGTATCCATGTTTCTGAGCCGTACATTAATATAGAATAGATGTAGCTTTTTATAATTCTCATTTTTAACTTGTTTTAATTTGTTTAGATGTTACTATTTTCCTCATGTCATTGAAGGTATTTTTGGCCATTCCTATTCTTATTTTAACTTCTGTTTCACATCTGCCGTCATTTGTTATTATGTGTCCAAGATATTGATAATGTTTTACTTGTTGTAGTTTCTCTCCATGTATGTTTATGTTTAGATCTTGTTCTTCTGTGTTCTTGCTGATTATCATGGTTTTTGTTTTTTGGATATTTATATCCAGTCCATATTCATTACTTGATTTATTGACTTGATTTATTATTCTTTGTAGTTCCTGTTCACTTTCTGCTAAAAGAACAGTGTCATCTGCATATCTATGGTTGTTTATTATTTCCCATTGATCTTGAGTTCTGGCATTTCTTTTATATTATTAAAGATATTCTCTGTGTAGATATTAAATATGCTTGGTGATAAAATGCATCCTTGTCCTACCTCTTCTTATTTCTAAATTATTCTTAACACCTCCTGGTTAAGAAATCCAATAGAGGCAGTAAATAAGAGATGTCATCATGAACGAAAGTGTGTCAATTTCGGTGGGGAAACTATCTGTTAAAACATTTGTAAAAAAAGAAAGCATGTAGTTTGTTTGGTAGTCTCATAAGGTTCAATGCATCTCTCTCTCTCTCTCTCTCTCTCTATATATATATATATATATATATATATATATATATATATATATATATATATATATATATATATATATATATATATATATATATATATATATATATATATATATATATATATATATATATGGTCATTGGAAAATAGATTACGTAATAGATAAATTACATAGACAAATAGCCCAATATGACATACTGTTACAAGGAAACCTGCTGTAACATGCTAACTTTATGATGAAAATTATGAGATGAAAAATGTTCGAAATGTGACTGAAAGCAAGTGAAGCGTAGACTCCAGCAAGAATAGAGAAAACGTCAATAACAAGCTCTTCACATGAACTACCAACACTCCATAAGTTATCTGTTGAAAGAGACTAGGCACTTAAGGCATGACTGAGCAACAATATCTGTTCTTTTAACTAACAATATTTATAATAATGTATGCATGTGATCAATATATTTAATTATTATTCTGCGTGTGTTTAGTTACTGCAACTCTCGTATACTCAAGTACTCAAACGATGGGAAACTCATAACTAAGTGGGGCACCAAGCCAGTTAACGGTGAGTGTGCACTCATTTGTAGACTATAGTAACGTAATATTATCGTGATATGTAATTTATAAAATATAGCAAAATATAAATATAATAGATGCTAGCTGAATGGACCTGGTTCAAATCCTGTCTACTGACTTCTGATTTTTTCTATAACTTTTCGATGCTTGATATTTATATTATTACCCATGTTACATTTAAAGCAACTTTGTTTATGCTTATCTGTTATTTATGTTTATTGGTTGGTAGCGTATCCTATTCAGAGGGTAGCCATCAACCCAGCATATTTTGCCTGTAGTGATTTTCTAGGAAATATAAATACGTTAAGTTGTTTGCCATTGCTTTCTGAATGTTCTGGATGTACAATTGCCCGTGGCGGGGATCGAACTCGGTACCTTGGCGGTCATAGACGCACTCTGTAATACTTCGCCACAGATTCGGTCTATGTTTATACGGATGCCTAATTGCTGGTTATAGTAGTTATAGTAATGAGGAATGATGTCACGTAATAGTGCTAAATGTTTTTGGTACACGAGGAGTGTACATACATGTGCAGTGAGTGTGCTGTCTATGTTTCTAAGTTTTGATGGACCGTCCATATTCACGGTGACTTGAAAGTATACGCGTTGTCAGTCTTGACGAAATTTTGTTTAGAGATGTGGTGTAGTCGAATTCATAAAACGTATTAAGTTGTAAGGTAAATACGTACTAGCTGAATGAATTTGGTTCAAATTCCATCTGTATAATAATAATAACACCCATAACCTGTCAGGGTCGTAGGGGTGCCACACTGGATACATCAACACAAAAAAGCTCTCCAAACAACTCTATCTTCAGCCATTCTGAAGAGTGTAGACAAATAACGCCCAGACCATTCCTTGTTATCAATCCAGGATTTTCTTTGGCCTTCTCTTCTCCTTCCACAATAATTTTAGAAAGCGACTCGTGTCTCGTTAGATGTCAAAATCAAACAAGTTTATACCGTTTCACCACTGCTAAAAATGGTTCTTGATAATCTGTAAATTTATTTATTTGTTGCCGGACATAAATCCCATATACTAACTACCGATTATTTCCACTAGTCATAAAGAACTAATTGTTGAAAGACAAACAAATGACAATGAAATGTAGTGCCCATTTTCAATCTCTACTGTCATCAGAATTACAGTTAAAGAATTACATATATTTCGAAGTTTTAAAAATGAAATATTTCCGTTTTTCACTCAATATGTTTTTATAACTGAAAAAAAACAACTTCCACGTGAAGTGACTGGAACAGTTTGGAAAAATGTCAAACCATTGCTGCAAAGTTCTAGTTCACTCTCCTGAAGTGCTGCCTGTTTACCACTAAAAATACCCATTCTTGCATATAGCTGGAAATCTTTCATTTCGCTGGAGTTCACTTCGTACATTTACAATCACATTATTGCATGTCATAGTATGAACTGGCAACAGGGGCAAAAGCCGACCAAGACGCCGTTGGACAAAATACATTCAAGAATACCTGCGCATGCCACTGAAAGATGCAAGACAACTTGCTCAAGACCGCGGAGAATTCAAGAGATCCATAGGAAATACTACGTTCTGGAAAGAATATGCCACTTGATGATGATAGTATGAACTAGATTCTTCATTCTTGATTAGAAATCAGCATCATGGCACACGGGACATTTCTCTGTGTCTCGCTCTCTTTTCCAGCAACCATCCAAGAGGATGCAGCCTCATAATCTCAGTCAGGTTGATTATATTACCTTCGGATCTTTCCACAAAAAGAATACACATGTTTACCTCACCGCCATTTCTGTCATTCTTTGTATGTGCACATTATCACTTCTACTGTCGTCCTGTACTAAATCAATGACTGACTTTATTAGATCGATCCCATCTCTTTCAAAACTGAGCTATCAACCACAAAAATGGTTTTTCGATGTATACAATGAAGTAGATAAGACGGTAGATAAGATAATGATGGAAAAAATGATCGAAATATGACATATTACCAGTATAGACAGAAATATAAAATTATAGACAACAATGGGACATTTCTTAAACATCACAGTTCTATTTCTATTGGTTCCCAATCAAAACAAAAACTTTGATAAGAAACGTGTCTTGGACCGTGAGTGTATCATCTCAGTAGGTGGCTTTCTGCTCAAGTTGCCAGTTACTTTGTTTTTATGTGTCCCCATCTGCAATAACACCCCCCTCCCCATTCCATTGCTGCACTGCCTACTCAAGATCCACTCTCATGGGATTTCTGAGAAGATGCTTTCCCTCCATTCTACTACGTGCCGCGAACATCAACATTGGGTCCACGGATATTTTTTAGGTTCAAAACAATTCGGTTTCCAAGCTTAGTCGTTTTGAGTCACTGAGCTTCAACAACTACTGTTTGTTGGGTTAACTCAGACATGACAATGTGATATATTATTTGTCTGACTTCAGTATTTTTCTATGGTGAATTACTATGAATTTATTTCGATATTATACATATATGGAGCAATGCTCCCTCAAATAAAATATGAATTATCTTGTCTTAAAGAGTGCATGGGGCAAATATTTATCTCCGTGGACAGATACATTTTGTGCACCCCTTTATCTTGTCTTTTTCTAATTTTTTTCTACCTTTTCAATATTTGTTGTACTATTTTTTTAAAAAAAAACGTTAATCTTTTTTCAGCATGCTCTATTTACACGCTATATTTTTATTTATATGAAATTTTACACACATTTATATACATACATTTTGTGTGCCAAATCCAAAACTCTCTGCTCCAATGGATAAAAATATATGTGCTAGCGCATGTAGCGCGGCTTAGCGGGAACAGTGGTATGTAAGTCAGTAGTGTTCAATTATTTTTCTCACGGGTGACTAGCTTATTTTTATTAAGGGTATTGTGGTTAAAAATGGAACACTCAACCTTTCGATGATAAGATTATGTGTATTTTAACATTCAATATCTTTCATGGCTGTGGTATAACGAAAATGGGCTCTGTTCGCTGTTAGGGGTGAGATGTGTTATCAAAATAGTCTTAATATTGCTAATAATTTTTTTTTTTAAACTTACTCCTGGTATCGAATCACAGACCTCGCTAGCGCTAGAACAGCGACATTGGCTCGTTTATATTCATGTGGTCATGCCTTATTTGTTGATTTTTATTGCTGTAAACCTATTTCAAAATTAAATTCTTTTCGAAATAATGGGCTCTCTGTTCTTGCCTACATAAATTGCGCTATGATTGTGTGTGGGGGGGGGGGGGGGTGGTAGTGGGAGAAATAGCTTTATTCTACTAGTTCAATCCATATTTATCACTTTGAGACACTGCTAAATTATATTGGTAATCAAGCACTTCAATTTTTCATAGGATCAAGTTTATTGATGGGAACAATTATATAAGTTTAATAATACAACACTCAGAAATATAAGAATAAGAGGCTGTCAATAAATTACATCTTAAATGATTTGCCAATTTCATCACTCCCCATGTCAAAAAGTGTCAGGGATTCAGGAACCCGCCTGCCTAATTATATCAACTTAAAAATTGTTTTTGCTGCACAAATACATGTTTTGTTTCACATTAAAAATACATAATTCACATAATTTTGTTGGTGTGTAAAAACAGTATTGTTGACGTGAACTATTGTCAAACCCCTCCCCCTTGTCAGCAATTGTCAAAATTTTTCAGACCTCAATTGTTGAAGTAGTTTTAAGGTTTCCCTGAAAGGAAAATTATATTTAGTAGCGATTATACACCAACGGCAGGTCATCTACGGTATTAACAGACTCGGCTAATTCAAGCGGGTTCTTCTTCTTCTTCTTCTTCAGCGTTCGCTCTCAAATGGCCACAGCGAATATTTCGTGTGATTTCCGCCGGGGAGCGTGAAGTACGTTGTGCTGCAAGTTCCACAGTAGAACTGTGATTATTTGCACCCCGGTTGGCCACTTGTGGTCAGGACGTCCGAGGTCCAGCACATCCGTTTTCGTCATTCCTTTATTTCGGGTTTGGTCCCTAAAGCATGTTCTAAGGATAAGCATATATACATCTGAAAGCTTCCGTTGCTAGTAAGATGTAGTATAATCACAATGTTAATGATATTGTCACGTTAATCATAGAGAGTGAAATATAGTTTTGCTGCTTGTTCAATATTAGTTGTAAATGTGTATGGCCCGTGGAAATTAAACTCAAAATAGCTTAATTAAAATTGATACTGGGCAAGTACTACTGATATAAGAGCTACATTTCACTCTATATAGCTGCTTTTGCAATCGATTCTCAATCTATGTGTAATCGCGAGAGTGATAGTTACATCCCCAAAGCACAACCCATGCTGTTCGAGCTCACGTGTTTCCAGTATGCACTGCGAAAATGTGCTTCGATTTATTTTTAGTTAATCGCTGCCTCTTGTAAATACTAGAGCAATGTGCGCCCCTTCGCATTCCAAACATATTCAGGACAGCCTCTGAGAGTTCACGATAACAACGCAGATTATATCCCATTTATACATTTTTAGTGCTTGTAAAAACTGAACTTCGCCTTTGTTTGGATATCTAGCATATCAATTATCATTCTTGAATGTTATGTTTAATTTTGCTGTCCAGATGAGTTGACTCCATTTACACTGAACGTCCCTCACAGCATTACTTTGATAGAGGAACTTGATCTGTTATGTGTAGCTGACAGAGAGAATAGCAGGTAAGGATTTTTAATTGCCATTGCAGTCATTCTTCTACATTCATTTTCCTGCCGGGTAACAGGATGTAGTCCGCTAATGGATTGAGTTGTGTCATGGTTTACAGCTGGTTTGCGATATTCACACCTTTCGTCCTCAAATATCTGGTCATCATTGTGTTTGGGGAACCTTTTACGTATGGGGTGCTGCAATCAACGTCATTCTCAAACTTCTTTAGTCACATTGGACGAGATGCGTTGCAAGTCTCAGTGTTGCTACTCTCTGCTTTTCTTTATGATCACGGAAACACATTGGCAACATTGCATTTTAAAATTTTACATTTTATAGATGAACAGAGTTGATATTTATGTATTTTGTTTCTTTGTGTGCACGAGTGTTGTGCTAGCAGTGACTTTCTTACTTTGTGTGCACGAGTGTTGTGCTAGCAGTGACTTTCTTACTTTGTGTGCACGAGTGTTGTGCTAGCAGTGATTCATAGAAAGAGGAAGAATCGACTAGAAATACTATACGTTACTACTTACACAAGGACAGGCAACCGTGGTTATAAGCAAAACTATTGGCCACTTCTTTCTTTTGCTGCTCTACATTCCGCCAAAGATAGATGTGTCGGATCATTGGCGCAAATAAAATGGCGATACAACGCATTTCCTTTCTCTTGACCACATTCAGCTGGAAATCTAGTAGGATCATTGTCCTGCTAGAAGAGAGATCCATTGGAAATTTGAGAATGGACGATGACAAAGAACCTCTAGGTTACTTGCTCGTAACATTGCTGGAACATCTTGGATATTTGTTCGTCTTGTCGCTTGAACATCTTGTTCATTGTGTTGCAGTCAATCATCTGTACCTCTAGAAAGTACCGCCTTTTAATAATGTTTTTACGTTATTTTGTTGTTGTTTTTTTTGTGCATGTGGAAAGTTTTCAATAGTGAAATTACATTCTTAAAAGATAATATGTCGAGAGCTCGATACTGGGTCATCACGATTTGATTTTAAGTGCATTTTTCGAATATCTTTGAAATTATTAATTAAAACTTTTATATGACAGAAGACAATGAACGGGGGAGGGGGGGTATTTTGGAAGGCATTTTGAACGTTCTATGCATGTGTATCTTGGGTGAGGACACTGGTTAACGAGATTGTTATTAGGAGATAACGGAATTTGGAATGACAAGAGGACTCTACGTTAGTTTAGGGAGCTATGTAAGCAAAGGAGAAGGACAAATTGTTCCAAGACTCTTACATTCTTGTGGATTATTTTCGCAGAAAGGTCCACAACTGATTTAGACTTGTGTTCCAGAGTAAGCTAGATACCTTCAGCGACGTACGGAGTAATCTATTTTCCAGACGGAAAACGCCCATATGTACAGAAAGAAACCTGGTTTAGCTAGATCAAGTCTTGGCGGGGGTTGCCACTTGGCCAAAGTAAGCGGGAGACAGAGATTGAGAGACGGACGAGATATATAGTCTAGAAGAAACATCATACCTTGGGTTACAGGTCGATTTACCACTCCGTGAAGATATCCCAAAGTCTTATATAAATGTATGCGTATCTATGCTAATGGGACTGTACCAGATGAGATCAGATAGTGAGCTTTCCATCAGATTGTGTGTGGTACGAAATTACTTGGTGTTCACATATTCTTGAGTTTTATACTTGAAATTTGATAAACATATATCCGGTGTGAGATCCAGTTGTGCATTCCAATCATTAGTACCGTTTAAAATTATGTGTTGAGTTTTATTAAGATGGAAGGACGTACTGGGAAAAGTTGCCTAACAGATATATGACGGAAAAGTTGCCTAACAGATATATGACGGAAAAGTTGCCTAACAGATATATGACGGAAAAGTTGCCTAACAGATATATAGAAGGTGGAGACTTACTATTAGAACTATTCTGCCATAAAGGGACTGAGTACATATAAGAAACAATAGTACTATAAAGTCAATTATTTGTACCTATAGCGCATTTTATTAATAAAACTTGTGATGTTTCATATATTTTGATAAATTCTTGATAAATTTTCAGGGAACTTACACACTAACGTAAATATGTTTGTTACAGGGCTTTGTGTTATAACGCTGGTCTGAGCAATAGTAAGAAGGTTGGAACATTCAACAGGACACTGGTACCTCAAGATGACGTCGGCAAAGTTTACGCCATCTTCTATGTCAAAGCTGGTAAGAAATAATTTATCAGTTCCTACGTAAAACAGATTCTTATATCAGAGAAAATACAACTTACACTAGTTGTTATGCTTCCCCCCAATGCAGTGGTTTTCAAAGTAGCTCATATGACTCTCATGGGGGTCACAGAGATATATAGCTGGGTTTATGTGGATTTAAAGGTGGGGCCAAGGAAGACAATATTAAAATTGAGGGGGCAGACTGGTACTGGGGGGGGGGGAGGCCGCAAGCATAGGAAGGGGGCTCCTTATTGAGAGATAACATTCATAAAAGGCCCATGCTTTTCGTTAGCTCACGACACAAAGTATGTGAAAATTAACCAAAGAAAAGCTCCAGTTAGCCAAGATGAAAGATGCAGTCAGTAGGACCTATATTGGAGAAGGGCTTGCCTAGATAGCACCAAAGTGGGAACATTAATGTATAATGTCAATTATTTGTCACTCTTATATTTCTTCTTCTTCAGCGTTCATTCTCAAATCCCCACTGGATATCTCTTGTAGCAGAACAATGGTCCAACCAGATTTCCAGCAGGATGTAGTCCAGAAAATGGAAATGCGTTGTGTCATAGTTTTAAGTGCAGCAATGGCCCGACACATCCGTCTTCGGCGGGACTCTTATATAATCTTACTCTTATTTGTATGGTTGTGCATATTCGTATGTGCGTGTGTGTGCGTGCTTGCGTGTATACACACGCAATATTATTAACACGATGCTACATGATGAAGTCGGCTTGTGATTCCTTGTACATACTGTGCAAGACTGGCTCAGGTTGGTCTTGTAAGTCAGACCCATCATCGCCATGGATCATAGATTATATATCTTATTAGTTAGTTAGTTTGTTCCTTTTGGTGTCAAGAGCGGCACATAGGACAGACTTAATGTTTTTCCATGTCTTACAGTTCGTTGCAAGTTGTTGTAGTTCTTGGGTGGTGTTAATATCCATTGTCATTGTCTCATCCTTGATTGCTCTTGTCACTTGATAGTGTTGTCCTGGGTCTTCCACGTTTTCGTTGTCGGTCATTACAGTTTGGCGGGTAAGTCTGTTCTCGTCTGATCTAAGCACATGACCTAAATATCCCCAACGTCTTCTTAACAATTGTTGACACATTCTTGTTTGGGTATGTCTCTTATTGAATTTATTTGTGATAAAGTTTTTCCAGTCTATGTTCAGGATTTTTCGTAGACATTTATTCTCAAAATTATCTAGTCTTTTTTTCTATGGCTTGAGTGGATTTCCAGCTTTCTCCTATTCCTCCTGTAGCACAACAATAATAACATCGTCTGGAATTGTGCCTACTATATATGCGTGTGCATTAAACTGTCAATAAATAATAATGAAAATGGAGGGAGGTGGGGTGAGTAGAATGTTTGGGAGAGTAGAATTTTCTGTGACCACAGACACGCAGAAGCTACTGTACACGACATCATGAAAACCACAGACACGCAGCTGCTACTGTACACGAAATCATGAAAAGCACAGACACGCAGCTGCTACTGTACACGAAATCATGAAAACCACAGACACGCAGCTGCTACTGTACACGAAATCATGAAAAGCACAGACACGCAGCTGCTACTGTACACGAAATCATGAAAACCACAGACACGCAGCTGCTACTGTACACGAAATCATGAAAAGCACAGACACGCAGCTGCTACTGTACACGAAATCATGAAAAGCACAGACACGCAGCTGCTACTGTACACGAAATCATGAAAAGCACAGACACGCAGCTGCTACTGTACACGAAATCATGAAAACCACAGACACGCAGCTGCTACTGTACACGAAAAATGAAAACCACAGACACGCAGCTGCTACTGTACACGAAATCATGAAAATCACAGACACGCAGCTGATACTGTACACGAAATCATGAAAACAAAATGGTTGTGTTCTTATGTCAGATCTTATTTGTTAACTTAGTGCCATAATTTATGATTAGTTATTACAGTGATTCTCACTAGGTATCGTCAGGATAACGTGTCCCTTTCCTCTCCCTATAGACAGCTCCGTGGCTCTCCAACATAGGATTTTCCTTCGTGCTCCCCCCCCCCCACACCAGCAAAGTGTTGAGACACACCCATGAGGACCATATGTATGATTCAAGTTGCGAACCACTGGTCTACTAGACTAAAACATGTTGGAAAAGAGCTACGTGAGGTCTCGGGCAAAATACGGCCGCAAAAAAGGGCCTTATAATAACAAAAGTATTGATCAAATGCCATGTTGAGCGGTAGGCGATCATGCTTCTTCACAACTCTTTTTCTCTTGTGTTGGTAATAACTTCTGCTGGTGACCTCTAACAAAAGTATAGATATAATAAATAATACAGCAGACAATATCAATAAACAAAACAAAAATTGTTCTTAATCTCGGTTTATTACAATAATGGTTTTTTCCGTTTCTATTCCTCAGATCAAGAAGTGATTGTAGCCGCTGAGAGAGATATTGCAACTTATGACAATGTCGATCAGGAAACTTTCCCTGCTCGTGCATATACTTACGGTCTGGATGGCCAGGAGAGGGATGCTTGGGCATACCTTACACCGGTTAGTGTAATAAGTTATATGTCTTTCTTTACTTGCGCATAAACAAACGTTACAAATTGTGCTTGTATAACACGGCGTAATTAGTCTGTAATATTATACATTTCTGTCTTCTTCTTCTTCTTTCCTTCCTCTTTTACCCTTTACGGGTGTCGAGGGAGATACAATGTTCTTGTTCTCGCTATTCTGGCAGCTTCAGATAATGTTATTTGGTGTGTTCGTGTAATGTCTCATTGATGTTGTCGATCCAGCGTACTCTAGGTCTACCCTTGGCTCTTCTTTCTGCTTCTCCTCTCTTCATATATCTATATAGGATCTTATTTTATTATATATTATATTATAGTTCAGTTCTTTCTTTCCGATTGTGTTATATTTTGTCATTGTGGAGGGGTATTGCGTTTTTTCCTTGTGCGTCGCATAGGCCCGTAAATAGGGGGGGGGGTGTTGAGGGTTTGATATTTGAAAATTAAAATATAACATTTTAGACTAAGAAGCAAGTCAAGAGGTATTGTAGATGAGATTACAGTCATCCCACACATCCAAAGTAACACAAAAGTCATGCTGAAGTAGGTTCTGTCAGGTCGAAAGACGGAGATATCACAGCCAAGCTGTAAACAATGATACAACACATTTCGTTCCATGGATTACATCCTTATGATCTGCAGGATTTTTAGAATCACTAAGAAATAAACAAGAGAGAGAGAGAGAGAGAGAGAGAGAGGGGGAGGGAGTATAGTCGCCATCTAGAGGTTTTCCCTAATAAAGATCATCGCCCGTGTGTTGCTGGGTCCCGAAAGGGGAGCAAAGAATAGCAATACTGTTTACCTTCCACGCATGTCGTAAAAGACGACTAAGAAGGTTATGGGATGGAGTTGGCTGTCCCATCCCATATAGGGTCAGTGACCCAAAGCCTTGCTGAAGTCGGATGTGCCAGGCCGAAAGGCGCAGATATTGCAGAAATGCTGTAAACCATGACACAATGCATTCCATTCTCCGGACTACATCCTGCTAATCTTCAGGAGTTTGAGAACGAACGCAGAAGAAGAAGATAAAGATCATTAAAAGTTCACACAAAGACATTACCGTATTTCTTTCTTTTAGGATGATAAAACACACCTCCCTAACTCCTCCTTCATCGTGCCTGGGGATGGGATGGGCTGGTACTAAAGGGCATACTAGTTAACCAACACTTTTGTGTCACCGAATGGTTAGGACGTCGGTATCAGAATTGCGGCGGAGCGGTCTTAACACTGAGTAAAGAGTAAAGACAATATTTGTTTCTACTGGAGGTTAACTAACAAATGTACCATGTATACGTCGTGGTGACAGCGGCTTTATTACAACATGCTCTAGAATCCTCGTCTTCCCTCCCTCCCTTTTTTTCTTCTGTACTTCTTAGGGGTGTCCATAAATTACGCCAACAATTAGGAGGGAAGGGGGTCTGGTCAAGTTTTAAATTTGTTGACACGGGGGCGGTATTGGCAAACGTTGACATCTACTAAACAGTTTTCGAAACGTCAAATAAAACTGAATTTTGCAAAATGTTGTTGACAAAATAAAAATTGGGAAAAATGTACGTGGTGTTTTGTTTTCGCAACTTAATTTGCAAATAATTTTTTTGGGGGAGGGGGGGGGGAGTTTAATTTTAGACATAATTAAACAGGACGTCCTGGATTCATGACAAGTTGTTAACAAGGGGTTGAGGGAACAAAAACTGCCATAAAAAGTTTTGACGTAATTTATTGACAGTCCTTTAATAGTGGCGATGAACGTTTTACTAGTTTAACTGGAGACCTTCAGTGCGGAATTAAAACCTTCAGTGCGGAATGCTGAGTATGCTGAAAGGGCGAGTCACATGCACCATCAGTATGTATATGTTTCGACATCTGTTGTGATATATTAATCACATGTAGCTATGCCTAATGTGCAATAATGGCTGATATGCAGTGATGGATGTTGGGGTATATATTAATCACCTGTTGTTATACCTAATGTGCAGTGATGACTGTTCACAACCGTAACCAGTAAATATATGCCACATCAAGTCTTGTAATGAGTTTTCTCCGCGGATTTGTTTAATAGTGCGATTATCTCCCTTTCTCCACGCTTTTCTACTGTATACTCTCTCGAAGAGTGTATAATATCATGTATTGAACCTATCGATAGACAGCAAATAAAATGGTTCGGTCACCTTATGAGAATGAAAACAAACCATATACCAACAAGACTATATAACAAAATATCCGGACATAAAGCCAAAGATAGACAAAGAAAACAAGAGATATAAAACATCAAGATAACCTTGAGCAAATATGGGCTTAATGTAACCAATACGACACATCTGGCTGTGGAACGACATCTGAAGCTCCCACCAGTACGCTTAGCGGCAAGTGTGGATACTATGAACCATAATTCACCTGGGGATAGAGGATAGAGAATAAACATCTCTCTCAAAACTTGTTTTTCCAGGTCAAAGGGAAAATGCTCATAGGGTGAAAGCCATAGCAAGGTAAAGAAGGTCCTGGTATGACAGTTGCTCTTTGCAGATAATGCTGCAAATATGACACACTCGAGAAGAATTTTTTTATCTTGTTGCACCTCTCTTCCTTCTTCATTCTTTTCTTCTGTGCTCGCTCCTATCGACATATGTTCCTCTCTTCCTATCATACTATATGTCTCTTTGTATAATATTTTTGTGTAGACTGATGAAGACTTTTTAGTATTTATTGACATCGACAAACGACCTCTGTTTTTGTGGTTGGTGAGAGTATGTTGTGTACTTAAACATTGGCAACTCTCCCTACATATTTCAGTTTTTCCTTAGAAAGTGATAGCAGGTAGTTCAAGAGTTGCACGTCCAAGATCTCACAATTGCACACAATGGTACAAGTGTGCCTGAGATTCCTTGTTCATAAAGTGGAAGGCTCTTTGTAGCCTAGATTGGTCTTATGAGTCACATCCATCACCGCCATGAATTGCAGATTATAGCACAAAAATAATATAATAATACTATCGTCTGGAAAGACGAAAAGATGCCTACTATGTCCGTTCATTTCTTGTGCAATTTAGTTTGCTAGCTTGTCCTAACCAAGACTGATCGTTGTTGTGTAAGGTTGATATGTTGTCAGTTTTAGTCACATTGTTGAATTAGTAAAATTATGTATTTTTTTTTTTTTTTTGTTTGCCCAGGAAATCGCTAGGAAAGGACCGTCCTCCATCCATGATCTATGCGCCTCAAAGAATGGTCAAAATTATTTCTTAGCGGACATGTTTCAGCAGAAGGTTCTCAAATTCACCAAGAGATACCCAGGATAATTGTGTAGACGTTTCAACAAATGGGTCAAAATGTACATGTTATGTAACAGGCAGAACAAACACTAGACAAATATGTCGATTAACCATTGTTTCTAGTATTAACACATACATATGTCTAACATTGTAACAGGCAGAACAAACACTAGACAAATATGTCGATTAACCATTGTTTCTAGTATTAGCACATACATATGTCTAATGTTGTAACAGGCAGTACAAACACTAGACAAATATGTCGATTAACCATTGTTTCTAGTATTAGCACATACATATGTCTAACGTTGTAACAGGCAGTACAAACACTAGACAAATATGTCGATTAACCATTGTGTCTAGTATTAGCACATACATATGTCTAACGTTGTAACAGGCATTACAAACACTAGACAAATATGTCGATTAACCATTGTTTCTAGTATTAGCACATACATATGTCTAACGTTGTAACAGACAGAACAAACACTAGACAAATATGTCGATTAACCATTATTTCTAGTATTAGCACATACATATGTCTAACGTTGTAACAGGCAGTACAAACACTAGACAAATACGTCGATTAACCATTGTGTCTAGTATTAGCACATACATATGTCTAACATTGTTTATTGACAATCTTAGTCAAGCAATAGGGACTACACGTAGTTGTAATTGTGCATAAATAAATATGAAACCTCTCAATTTTACTTCAACTTTGCACATGTTTAAGTAATATGAAAACTTGACAATTATTTCAGATGCAAAATTGTATTTAATGTGAATATCTAAAAGAAATTAGAATATCTGTTGGAGACTCAACACGTGCATATACAGAAAAAAAATCGGTTTCTGACCCCAAAAAATATTGATACACAATGATCATTGTTTGTGCATGATCTGGAGTACAGGTTGTAAACAATCATGATACCAGTTCCATATCTCTGCTGTGTCCTTCAAGTCACATGTAATAATTATGTCTAACTCTCTTTTTATGAGTCCTTTTTCTCCCGTAGATCTCCCTAAGATCTCCCTAACGTATAGGCTTACTGTTCATTGTTCTAATTACTGTATGAAATTTCTAATATGTGATATTTGATTGGTTCATCTTCACATCGGAGATCACCGGGTGATATAGTTAGACTCCACAACAGATCTCCTTAATCATATTCTACAACAGGAATACATAACATACCTGTTAATTAGTACAAATGTTTTATATTTGTACCAAAAATATTCAGATTTCATTGAATATGTCCCATACTGACTTTAGTATTTACATTTAGTGAAGTATTCTTGAAGGCATGAATACAAAAAAATGACTTCTTAATACCACAGCAAAATTAAGCTAGCTAACATATTTTGAAGATGAAAAAAGGCAGAATTAGAAGACAGATTAATTGCGGAGGGAAAAGTTCCATGAAGGAGAAAACTAGATCATGATAGATGCTGATAGACATGGAATATTGAGGACCTTTTGAAAAATGGCACTAGAAAAAAGGCATTAAAAAAAGTTTACAGAGTGCTAATGAAATCAGCAAGTGGTTTACAGAACGGCAGTAAGGGTAATATTCTGTAGAGGTCATGTAAAATAAAATAAGAACTCCTCATACAAAATATGAAGATTTTTCGGTAAAATACAGAATTGTATCGATATTTGGGACTGAGGCAAACTTTCAAATGTAAATTGGCAGGTATGACATAAGATAGTGTTACTATGCTTTGTTCCTTGTTTATTTACGATAACACATGGACGATATTATGATCATATAAAGTTAACAATAATATAAGCAGGTTTACAAATACAATACCTAGTGGCATTGTAATCTATGAAGATGTCTAAAGCTAATCGTGTCACGTGATACCGTTGATATTGTGCAGTTTCATGTTAAATGTTACATCTTTATCGTGATATTGTCGATGTGTCAATGCCTGAATAATTTGTGATAACTGCTACTTAGTTACGTGAAATGAATTGTTTCATATTAAATGACACACAGATACTAGACTTCATAGTTTAACTTTTTGATGTGCACACGTCTTATTTGTCAATTATATTATGCTATACATTTTGGTATTCGTTCTCAGATTCCCACTGGATATCTTTTTTAATGGGACGATAATCATACTAGTTTATGACTACTATGATGTTGATACTATTATGATGATGAAACGACCCCTTTAGTTGTGGGCAGGTAGCCTTTGACAGTCCATAGCCTTTATGACAAAAGCACATGTCCTCTTTAAATAATAACCAAGACGACATTCAAACTCATACAGTTTACTGTCTCAAAGGCATGGTTGTGTTAAGGAGGTTTATGGATGCATGTGTACAGGGCCGGATTTAGACTTGATAAGACCCTAAGCTTTCCGTACTTGCGGCATTGGAACAAATAATGATGCAATATATTTAAGTATATATAACAATTGCTCAGGAAAGTGGGCGCCCTAATCTATAGCTGGTGTAGCTTATACGTAAATCTTGCACTGTATGTGTAGTCTAAAGGGATGCATTTTAGTGCAGCAGTATTCCATAATTATTACGTCCTGCCAGAAGTGCAGCATATACCTCTAACAGATTTAAAGACCCATCAGTGTAATGGTATACCTAGCATTCCCCGCCACCTAGAAGTCTGCCACAAACAGACAAAAGAGAAATGTCCGCTAGTCTACATCTCTTAGTAAAATGGGGACCATGTTCTAGAAGACAAAAGTAAGAAATCGAGGCGAGACATGAATTGACGATTTTTTTCACAAATTGTTGTCAGATTATCCCTAATTTTCCTTAGTCGCCTCCTACGACATGCCTGAAAAAATGAAAGTGGCCCTATTCTTTGCATCCTTGACTAGAAGGCCTGATCTCAGTTGCTACATGGGCAGTCCTACTAGATATCCAGCAAAAAATCTGTATGTCCAGGAATGAAGATGCATTGTGTCTCCGTTCTATTTGTGTCAATGGTCCAACACATTGAACTTCTTCAGATATTTTACTGTAGTTCATAAATCATAAAATCTCTGGATATTTGTGATAGGACAATGCCATGTAGTTAAAATATCTGTCTCACATTACTTGGGTTATTCTTCTATTGTGGTTAGAATGTCTGTCTCACATTACTTGGGTTATTCTTCTATTGTGGTTAGAATGTCTGTCTCACATTACTTGGGTTATTCTTCTATTGTGGTTAGAATGTCTGTCTCACATTACTTAGGTTATTTTTCTTTTTTTGTGTGATTAAAATGTCTGTCTCACATTACTTGGGTTATTCTTCTTCTATTGTGGTTAGAATTTCTGTCTCACATTACTTGGGTTATTCTTCTTCTATTGTGGTTAGAATATCTGTCTCACATTACTTGGGTTATTCTTCTATTGTGGTTAGAATATCTGTCTCACATTACTTGGATTATTCTTCTTCTTGTGTGTTTATTCTAAAAGTATGACTAGTTAGCAAGATTAGTCTAGCAAACAGAATAATTTCTGTCATGGTTCACATGATTACAAATATCTGCAGTTTTTAGACATACATCAGCAATGTATCAGACATATCTGACTTGCCTTGCCTTTTGAATAACTTTAATCTACAGAATGTAGGTCACCACTACCAATCCCCATTGATCGTCTCCTATGACATGCATGGCAGGTAAGGATCACATTGTTTGCTGCCTTTTCTAGCCCATCAATATACGAGAGCTTTTGAGTTAAAGTTGCAACAACTTGGAATTTTTTTTGAAATTTAAAATAAAGAATCTATTTGGTACACATCTTGGTAACTGCTTTATCAAATTCTACCGCTATTACCACAAATTATTCTGTGGGTCTCATCAATGGCCCACTAGACAAACGACCCATGTAACAGAAAACATTAGTAGATGACATGCAGTTAGATGGAAGCTTTGTAGCATGTCATCTACACAATTATAGACCCCCTCTGAGTAGATGTCTCCTTCAATAGACATTGCACTAAGCCGAAAGCTGAAGTCTCCTGGGTATGAAAGAAAGCTCAGAAAAACCACCCCATTGCACATAGGAAGTAAGATCTAATCGCTCGCAATTTCTGGAGTTTTGAATCAATTATGGCTCATCAGACAAACAACCATTAAACAGCAAACTCGCTGTAGATTACATACATTTATACATGCGTCCTCTCGTGGAAGTAGCCTAGTTGATAGTGATCTTGCTTACTATCACCGAGTCACAGCTTTAAAGGTTCGAAACCACGTCCAGACAAAAAAAATTGTCCGAATTGTGATTTCTCGCAACTCCAGTCAACCCAGCTGTAAATAGGTACCTGATGCATGAGTTAGGGAAGGTAAAAACAGCTAGAAAAGGAACTGGCAACCCCTTTTAATAGGTGCTGCGCCTTAGTACATGACGAGCTATCTTCATTCCAGACGGCAGGTTGCTGCCATGGGACCTATCTTTATCGTTACCTTGTGAAAACTCCACAGCACATCTATGCAATTGTTTTTAACCCCTCTGAGCAGGAGGCTACGTCTCAAAGCATTGAATACCACTGAGAGTTGTAACCATCTGGTGCACACCGCTGGGAGTTGTAACCTTCTAGCTATGAACTATATTTCTGAAGATCAAGAAAAAGATGAACGCAAGATGTCAAAGACCACTTGAACATGACAATAACAGAAGCAGGAAGACTGGCTCAAGACAGAAGTTTAGAAAGGCAGTGATGACAAGATACATTCTTGTTCAGGATATGCTACCTGATAATGATGAATGTTGATATTGCACCAGCAGCAACACAAAATTACCTATCAGAGCAAAGCAAGTTTATTCCTAGCTGCAAATTATGGATGTGAAACATTGATACTTCATAAAGTAGTGGCAAAGAGAATTGCATTTTTTTTTCGAAATGAGTGTTATAAATAGATAGTGATTAATACCATAGACAGCTAAAAAAAAAAGATGAATTAGAAAGTATTAAGAGGATTGATCTAAACAAAATTATACACGTATCAAGAATGCTGAGAATTTATTTTTACAATATAAAAAGATAAAGACAGAAAAAAATATACCATAGTAATAATAAGATCCATAAATTAGGGGTGCCACACTGGAGACAGCACAAAAAACACCTCTGCCATAAGCCATTTGGTGAAGTATAGAAAAATCATTCCCAAACCATTCCTTAATGTTATCAATCAAGTATTTTCTTTGCTCTTCTCCTTCAATCTCGACTGTTCCTTGCAAAATAATTTTAGAAAGTGAGCCATGTCTATTACATGTTGATACCGAACATGTTTATGCCATTTCACCACTGTCAAAAGAAGTTCCTGATAACCTGCAAGTTTATTTATTTGCTGCAAGACGAATATATTTTTCCTTTGTTCTTTATAACTAATTCTTAGCAAACATCTGTCCACATGAATCTTTCTTTACTGTAATACTATCTTACTTTTCCAAATGATATCAAACCTTGCCATGGCAGCCCTTGCCATCTTAAGTCTGATCTTAATATAGGCATGGTTGCTGGTAACAGTGAAATGCCACCAAAGATGACATTGGACAAGTGACATTTTAGAGTGTTTAGATTTGGCCTTGGAAGCAGCAGGTTCTCACCTAGAATCGTGAGGAGTTTTAGGTCGTCCATAAATAATACAATGTTCTAGCAGGAATATGTCACCCGAATAATGATGATGATAATAATAGTAATAATAACAATGTTGATTTTATTATTTTGCTAATTATTAAACATCTACTTCATTTGAAATTCTTGTTTGGTCAAGAAGTTATGTCAAAACACAAGGTGACATGTTTGAAAAAAGCATTTTATTTCTTAATATCTTGTACAAATCATGTTTTCATTATACATAGACATTATCAATAAATAGATTACCATCATTACCCTCTCAAGCACTGTCACACATTTAGTAATGTCACACATTTTCATAGCAAACTTATTCACACAAGCATCATACATATTATACAAATACAAAAATACACAGAAATATATCTTTTTTTAAACACAAGTTTTACTAGTTTGTAAACACAGTTCTGCCAGTTATCTTGATTGTTCGCTTTCTACACCAACAACAACAGATGCAATTAAACAAATTACAAATTAAATTTTCAAAATTCAGATTATGTTTAAAAATTACAGCAAAATTAAATACAAACATACAAGTACAAACATAAAAATGATAGCAGCACATCATATTCATGAAGTAGTGATCAATCCAGCATGTTTTTAGCTGTAGTGATTTTTCTAGGCAATATTTATATTTATACAGGTTACCACTACTTTTTTAAGGCTCAGATGAACAATTGATGAAATTGAACCTGGTAACTTGATTGTCTGAGAGACACTGTGTTCCTTTCTGTAACTGAGCCAACTTGTATTGTCAAGAATGTCAAATTATATAAAGAATATAATAATAACCAAAGTGCCAGAAGATATCCAACAAAGTGCCAGAGGATATCCAACAAAGTGCAGAGTGCCAAAGTAACGCAAATAAGAAGTGATAACACTAAGGATAGTGTAATGTTTATATTACTAATGAAACTAATAAAAGTAAAAATACTAACTGTGAAACACTATAACTGAAAAGAAAAAAAAAACAACAAAGGAACTAATATTCTATGTTTTCTATGCTGTGGTCCAAAAGGGACTTTTATGAAGAAACAAATGAACTGACATATTGAATTAATCACAGTAAATAGATTGGATTGTTCTCATCAAACTTCAAGCATATTTGGCAACAAAAAAACAAAAGAAGCTCTATAATAATACAGTATTTTCTTTCATGTTCATTTCTTTTTATGAACAATATTTTAGATTGAGTGTTTTTACTTATTTATTAGTTTTGAGTGTTTTTACTTATTTATTAGTTTGATTAGTAATAGTAACAAAACTACATTTCCTTAGTGTTATCACTATATAAGAATAACATTTATGTCACCATTCATTAAGTAGAAATGTGATTTTATAACAAAAATAAAACAATTACAGTAAAAGTGAAGGACCAATGTTTCATTATTGTACAAGATAAATTATTTCCTCAGAATTTGCAAATTAATATATTTATATAACTGTTTGCAATCTGCATAATTCCTTCTAAGCTACTTTATGAGTTTGTGTCCGACAATAAACCACTAATAAACTGCTTTAAAGCAGAATTATTTACCCTTGACTGTTAGCAAATTCTATCTACCATATCCATTGATGGTTTAGTCTTAGGAGTACTTGTCTCCATCTCATGAGGGTATTGTGCATGTTGATGTAAATTAGTCTTACTAATTTGTAAGTTTACTTTAAAATAAAAACTTCAACTAGAGAGATTGAATTAACAGTAAACAGCTAAAAATCCTGAGAGTGAAAGAAAGAATAATGATCTACTTCTTTGTCGTTGACAAATAATATTTGTTCCTCATTTATAACAAATAGTAGTCACCCTATATTTTACCCTTCTTTGTAAAAATATATTATCACCATCTTATCTTAAGGATAAATTAGATTATGAAATTTCCCAAATAAGGGACCTCTGATAGCACAGTGGCTTCCTAGCACTTGTAGTTGAGGGTTTGATTCTCTGTAGATGATATGTTTGGAACACAGATGGCTTGGTCAATGCAGCCTCAAAATGGGTATCAGAAAATACTGAAAGAGCATAGACATTCATTCTGATGTCAACACATCATCCCTAATGGACCATTGGTCATAGAAAACTACAAGTCTTACATTCTTTCTGTACTGTTTAATACTATAAAAAACAACCTTACCCCGGTACTTAGTCTTGTATAAATGCTATAATGTGTTAATATTTTACAGACGAAATTGTTCACACGCTTAGAGCACCAGCAGCAGACAAAGCACTGGTAAAAACCTGGCTTCATTTCTCTACAGGTTGCAGATCAACAAACCTGTGTGGCTAACAAAATGTGGATCAACACGATCCTAATTATGATGAAGTATGCTGAAGACCTTATGCGTGGACTACTCAAATAGAATTAATCTTTTTATTATTTTATTTTTGTAAGAGTCACAGAGAAGTCTCACACTCAAGAAGAAGACTGCACAGGTCATAGTATTGCATTCTATAGTTACATTCAGTCAAGAAGTAATTAGAGATGTGATATGTCAGTCAAGGGTCACACTTATTGGCGTAGGTGATCATGCTACTCCACAACTTTCTGTCTCTTGTGTTGTTAATAAGTTCAGGTAGTGACTTTGTTTTGTGCCACAGTGACAACCCATCCAGAAATTACTCTCTTAGTCTTCATCTGTCTCATCTCCCCTTGATCGTTCCAGTGGTTACTAATTATTTGAGCTTTACTTTTCTCATCACATGCCTTAAAAATCTTGATTGTCTATTTCTAATTTTCATTATAATTTTTTGTTTTACTGAAGCATCTCTGAGAATTAGTTTTAATTAGTTCTACATTAGTTTTCTTGGCTGTCCATGGAATTTTCAACATTCTTCTTAAAAATCATATCTCAGTTACCTCCAGCTTATCTTGGGCACTTTTGTTTACTATCCATGCTTTGCTTCCATAAAGAGGGATTGGCTCAATATAACATCCTAGCACTTGAAATCGTGTATGCATTGATATTACTCCACTGCATAGAATGTTTCTCATTTTTTTAAATGTTGATTTGGCCTGTGCTATTCTGTTCATGATTCATTGGAGCACCTGCTATCTGATGTTAAAATGCTGTTAAGATACTTGACTTTATCCGCTTGATTTAATTTTGCACCATTGATAGTAATACTGCATTTTGATGGTGTGTATTTTGTTGAAACAACTATTACTTCTGTTTTCTTCTTTTTTTAACTGAGTCCTCTGTTTTCATTTTCTTGTACTACCATGTTTTAATATGTAGCTCTAGAAAAACTTTCTATCAGAAAAGTTGCCAGCACAAACATCAGGCTGGACATCAAAGAAAATCTACTGGACTGCACAGAGAACAAGAGTAATAAACCCATACTCTCTCCGGGTTTTGTATGAAACATACAAAATTAAAACCCAGCTAAAATTAGCCATATTTTACCCCTATACCTTAATAACAAAGGTATAGCCTATATTTTATAACAGCAGAATTTAATTCCAGTAAATAATCTGAACAGTTCTCTTAGGCCAAATAATAATTAGTCCCTATGTTTAGTCTTATTTACCATGAAAATTGCATAATCTTATATTATTGGCCATTCTGTTTTATTATTTATTGAAGTCACAATATCTAAATATCAAATCAGCAAACATTTGCCAATATATCACTTTCATTGCTTACTTATAAGAATCAGTGCTACATTGTTACTCATCAACATTGAAAGTTAGTAAGAATTCATCACTGCACAATAAACACCACTAAGAACATCTTAAATGCAGTATTGATTTTTTTTTTTTTTAGTCCGTAATTAAATTTCCGGCAAATATATGAAGTGTTATCTAGTGCAAGATATTTTATTGTTCATATTTAACCTAAGTCAATTAGGCCTATATCTATTCTATATTAATTTATGGTTCAGAAACATGGATACTAAACAAACAGAAGACAGAATTTATGCCTTTGAGAAGTGGATATATAGAAGAATAGGGAGAACATCATGGAAGTAGAAGAAAACAAACAAAGAGATTCTTCTTCTTCTTCAGCGTTCATTCTCAAACTCCTGCTGGATCTCTTCTGTGGCAGTACTACTAGATCTCCAGAAGGATGCAGTCCAGAGAATGGAAATGCATTGTGTCGCCGTTTTATTTGCTCCAATGGCCCGACATATCTGTCTTCAGCGGACAAAGAGATTCTAAGAACACTTAATATGAAGAATTATTAAAGCAAATAAAATATTTTGGACACATTAAAAGACATGACACCTTGTTGAAGACCTTACTTGAGGGTAAAGTCGAAGGGAAGCAAGCAAAAGGTAGGTAGAGATACACGTGGGTGAGTAACATCACAAGTTGGACAGGTTACAGTTTAGCAGAGTGCACCACCAAAACAAGGAGACAGGGATGTTGGAGGCCTGTTGCTGCCAACCTTCGTTGTGAAGATGGCACTGGATGAGGATGAATTATTCCTATAGATATTTCTGGCTACTAATCTAAACCAATTACAACTATTATATGGTAACAGCAAATCTAGACCAATTGTGGTCCAATCTAGACCAATCTAGACCATTTTGTGGTAACATCCAATCTAAACCAACTGTAACCATTCTATAGTAGCATCAAATCTAGTCCAAATGTAGCCATGTTGTGGAAACATTAAATCTAGGTCAAATATAACTATTTTTGACAACATTAAATCAAGGTCAAATATAACCATTCTGATTCTGTGGTAACTCTTGGTCAAACATAACCCTTCTGTGGTAACATTAAATCTAGATCAAATATAAGCATTCTGTAATAAAATCTTGGTCAAACATACCGGTAAAACTTCTGTTGTAACATTAAATCTAGATCAAATACACCCTTATTCTTCTTCTTCTTCAGCGTTCATTCTCACTCCCACTTGATCTCTTTTGTAGCAGGACAATAGCCCTACTAGATGTACAAAATAATGTAGTCCAGAGATTGGAAATGAGTTGTGTTGCTGTTTTATTTTTACCAATGGCCCGATTCATCTGTCTTCTGTGAAAATATAACCATTCTGTGGTAACATTAAATCTAGATCAAATATAACCATTTTGTGAAAAATAAAATTTAGACCAAATGTAAATCATTCTAACAAAAATATTAGGCAAAATGTAAACATTATGTGGTAAACTTTCAACAAACAACTGTAGAAATTTTGATTTGATAACAAGAACTGACATGGATGCCAATATAACAACAGTGACAATACACAAATGACAATGCAGATACTGAGGTAATTCTGGTCAATCTCATGACAAACCATGACATCCATAAGGACAATAGACACCAAAAATAATATAAAAACAATGTGTAGCATGTTAGACAAAAATAAAACCATTGGTTCAAAGGGAATAAGGTGTACATTATGATATTATTAAGAACAGACTAGACATAACAGCCAATAAAATGTAATCAAATTCATTGCTGCAGTTACTTGCACAAAATGGGAGATGGCTATGAATATTTTCAATTTTTATTAGCATATCAATAAACTCTAGCACACAAGTAAACTTGTAGACATATAGATGTTCTATATTTTGTGTAGATTATAGACAACTTAGATTTTGTTCAATATGAATTAACCTTAAAGTTGAGGGTAGTGAGAGAGTTGACAGACTAGCATTAAAAGCACACTAGTCAGGACACATGGCAATTGGTAGGGAGTCCATTGTAAATTCTGTATATGCACATCTGTTGGACAAGGATACCATGGTAGATGAAACTGTTATATTGAGGGAGTTTTAAATTGCTCGAGCAGACAGTAGAGGGGGGGGGGGGGGGGTGGGGGCGATTTACAGGTAGAATTAGGAAAATATATGTAGCTATTAGCATACATACACTTTGCCATCATCTGAAAGAGATGAAACTTCTATGGGGATGCCCAGAGTGCCATCATAAGTTCAGATAACACTAATCAGGAATTAACCTTAAGTAGGGTGACCATATGGCTGAATTTTGCCAGACATGTCTGGTTTTTATATCTATATTATATATCCAGATGGTAATTTTTTTCACAATTCACTTTTCCTGGCCTTTTAAAACAATTGAACTTGTCTGTATTGACTTTAACTGTCATTCTACGTAGGATCAAATATTTTATCCTATTTGATTCAATTTGCTAGGTTGAATGTACCATTGATCAAAGTTCTAGACCTACCTTGAAATCTCAAGTGAACCAAGTTCGATATTCTGTGAATAACAAATATAATTTAAGTACTAGGCTATGCCTATAACCTATACTAGGGCATATATGTTTTTTGTGTTCATAATTGGATTATCTACAAAATTCATACAATTTCAGTGGAAATTATTGATTATGAGTTTTGGTAAGTTCATTTCATGTCCGAAAGTATTTGTACTGTTAATTTATACATTAGGGTCTACCGGTATATTTTATTTTTTAAATACATTTTTCAATAATTGTAATTTCCTTCAAAATAAACTTGTGATAATCATATTCACTGTCCATTTTGTTTCAAAATATATATAGGACCTATTACATTATAATTTTAATATATTGAGAAGTACTTTCTTGTTCCCGTGATGGATGTAGAAAAATAAAATTAAAAAAATTAAATCATAATGCTAAAAATACTCTGCAGTGAATGAGTTAATACAGACTCATAGGGCCTATAACGTATAATACATATACAGAATATTGGGGCATACAGCTAAAATATATAATTTTTGAAGTTATTCTGTGCTGAAACACGGAATGATCTAATGGATGTTTTTATGCAAAAAATTCTTTGTTCTTCGTTTTAGTCTATAAATCAACAAATGTCCTTTCTTAAAATAAAATATGGGCAGTCAGATCTAACCAATGACTTTCCTAAATTAAAGAATTTAAATGTGAGCTGGTCAGTTGACTTCACAGTACTTGTCTTTAGCGGCTGTCCATAAATTGCATTATAATGTAACAAATAATTGCTTTAAACCTCCCCCAATTTCTAACAGACTGCCAATAATTCATTCTTCTCTTAATTATATCAAAAATTGTATACCTCTCTTTCTACTTTCTCTAATCACATACTAGTCACTCCTTGATGTTATCAAGCTAAAATGTTCTTTACCACCTCTTTTCCTCTCACCCTTAACTGTTCTCTACACAGTATAATCTTTAAAAGTGAAATAAATTATGTCTATTTATATGTCATAATCTTCAAGCCTAAGCAGTTTCACCACTGTCAACATACTAAACAATAGCAACACATATCTAGTACCATAATTCTATATCTTACTGATGATTGTACTAGCAAAAGAAAATATACAACAATTTTGATAAAGTAAATTTTTTAACAAATGCACTGACACTCAAAATTATCTATACTTTTTTGATAACTATACAGTGTTGCCACACAGCCATGAGCACATCAAGTAAAAAAGCAAATAAACCGTAATCTTTTGTGAGCATTCATTTTACACATAAAAATAAAAAAAGAACCTATTGTCATAAACATATTAACAGAAAAACAAACAGGAAATAAATTGTATGAAATGCAAAAATTACTGTTGTTACACTAAATTTAAATAAATAAAAGTACACAACATAAAATATGTAATGAATAATAATGTTGTGTGTCAGGTGCAACATGACATTATGCAGAAATTCAGTATTGCAGAATTCAGAATATGTACACTAGCAAATATAGACATTTTCTATATTATAGTGTAGTTTACAGGAAGCAATAATACAATCATGATCACAGTTGGTGTGGTTTATGAACTCATTTGGAGTTAATTCTCATAAACTTTAGCTCATTTGTACTCTAATTAACATTATATACATTATAATATCTTTCTCCATCTCTTTCTCACTCTCTTTCATAAAACAATTATATTAAATTGATAGTATATTGATAATAATTTACTAATATTGGACTTAGGTAGTAACTGTAGCAAAACTGAAATTAGGTTATTCTTACCGATCATTTGTTATGTTGTTAATCTTTTCTTGACAAAGACCTTTTAGTCAAAACTTCGATTCTCACGTGTATTCAGTAATTAGCAAAACTTCATCACACTGTGCCCTAGTTTTTCCTAACATTGACTGCAGCATTTGGATGTCTTAATTTAAATATCTAGATTTGGCATGATTTTAGCTAGGAACAAAACTGAAGGTCTATCCTGCAGTTTTTCTGCTTTTTTTTTGCTCTATCCAGTGGAATTATTGATTGTCCATTCATGGCAAATTAATTCACTTGTTGTATCTCTATAATATATGTTCAGTGAAAAGGTTTCAGCAGAATCTTATCTCAACCTTCGATAAGTCTAGCAGTGACAAATATATTTTGTAAATTGTCTAACAAATTGGTAAACTTACATTCATCCTTATTTATTGAGTACAAGAAATGAAATCAACCGCTTCATAGATTTGCAATAAGTAAATATATGCTACAAATATCTACCACTCCTAATAAAAACAGAATAAAAATAATAGGGAGTAGACTAGTGCAGTGATTAGCACACTGGCTTCGCATATGAGTGGTCCTGGATTCATTCTCAGTAAGGGCGAAAAATGTTTTCAGAAAGCAACAGCTCCCGGGTCGACATAACCTTGAGTAACGGATTAATCCAGGAAGTAAATGGAGAAGTGATGGCTACTGCTCTCATATAGCAGAGCCACTGAAATGTGAGATGGCTAACATTTCACACCTCTACAATATTAATAAATGCTATGGCATAATTCTACTTGACTAACTTTATCTGAGCACACATATAATAATAAGAAAATATAATATTGAAAAAAAATGCTAATTTAAAAGCATCTTGTAAAAAATAAAGCAGTCTATGTAGAGGCCTGGCGAAAGACTGACTAAAATTGAACAATTACTATTACATGGTCGCTACACTGACTGTTTAATATTTTCAAAGATATTTTTTAATTAACTTTTTTTCTGTATTATTTTTCTTATTATGTTATATTATTACAGCTTAAGAGATCTTTGATCGAACTATCATCCCGTTTTGTCCTTATTTATTTTATTCAGTTTAAAAAAAATATTTTTATTACCGGTAGTAGTGGTAGGTATTTGTGACGAATATTTATGTAAACACTATTGTCATTTTGGTATTGATATTACTATGGCCTATACATGATTGTTGGATCTCTAGATTTCTGGTAATTATACACATTTTTAAACCTACAGCTTAATATCTGGAAGTTTTAATTTATATTTATAATGTATACAATTGATTTCCATCTATTTCATATCAGAAGGTAGCAGATAAAAATTAAACCTGGTCAGCTGATACCAATTAGCCTCACAACATGATCTACAATAAGCATACTTACAAAATATATGATTTTAGTTAAAGCATCCAATGTGTGTATTATCATCATAATGAATATTGACAGGAAAACTTAGACATCATTGAATTAATCAGTAAGTTTTTTTTTAGAAATTGTGTGCTTAACCCGTAAGATTTGTATTCCCATGGGAAGGTGTTGAGAAGATGTAGGGGATGCACAGAAAATGTAGGAGAAATGGGGAGATGGTTGCAGTAAAATGTATTATTTTTGTAAATTATATCATTTGTAAATTATGTCATTTGTTCATTCATCCATTTTATGAACATCAAAACAGTGCAATATTGCAAGCAGTGCAAACACTGAATATTCTAAACAGTGCAAACACTGAATATTGTAAGCAGTGCAAACACTGAATATTGTCATTATTGATTAAAAAATCATTATAAACTGTAAATTTACAGAAGAAGTAAGAAGGACTAATAAAATGATGTATTCCACTTGGGCTAACTGTACCAATGCTAGCTTAAATACCAACAGAAAACATCTTCATATGTAAAAAAAAAATAAAAGATAATGAATAAATTATAAGTGGGTATTATTTGACATTGAAATACCCAAGACACAAATTTGACCTCTCCAGACATCTAAACAAATATGTGATCAGTGAAATTTAACAATCACATTATTTTATAAACTATACAGCCTGATGTTTCCACTAGCATCCACATCTTTATAAACTATACAGCCTGATGTTTCCACTAGCATCCACATCTTTATAAACTATACTATTGGATGTTCCCACTAGCATGTGTATCTTTATCAATTATACCACCACATATTCCCAGTAGGATTAATATCTTTAGAAGCTATATAGCCAGATGTTTTCACTAGAATCCATATCTTTGCAAACTATATAGCCAGAGTTCCCATTAAAATCCATATCTTTATAAACTATACTATTGAATTTTCCCACTAGCATTCACATTTGTATAAACTATACTACTGAATATTTCCACTATCATCCACATCTTTATAAACTTAAAAATTATAATGTGCTTATGCATTGCTGTGATAACCACAAGATGATTGCATGCATTTTTCATGCATTGCCCTTTACTATGCTAAATACAAATTATGTAACTTCCCCTCTTGTATGCTGGATTATTTTATGACTATTTTAAATGATGATGAAAAATCTAATCAACCAACAAAAATATTTAATGACTGACCCACAATGCTTTTATCCAACCGGTTTCCTGAAGAAAAACCTATGCCTTTCATATTTCTTATAATATTTCATAACCAATCTAACGTTCTTATATCATTCATGAAAATAAAAAAACACATAGATGTCACTTGCCTTTTCAATTCAATCTTCAATAGTAAACAAAAGAAAAATTTCTTCCACAGGTGTTTATTTCAATGTACGAGGTCCACACCTAATTCTGCGGGTGTTATTTTATAATGAAACTAACATGATCTAATATATTCTTTGAAAACAAACATAATTCCCAACAATTACACATGATTTGAAAAACAATACATAAGAATTTCACTGAAATGGCCTTCATTCCAACTGGATTTGCAATGATTGTAACAAGGTAACTGACATTTTAACTGTTACCGCACTTTTGGTTAATGTATTAGTCAATGGATTATAAGGTTTGGAGCACTTTTGGTGAACCAATAAGCCAGTTACTATGCACTGATTTAGCGATGGGAACAACATGACGTTTAATGTTCATGTTACCAGATTCAACTAATCCTAGCTAGCTATTCAACTAGAGTTCTACCATTTTATTAGTAAGAAAGAAGACTAGGAAAGTTGTAATTTTATAATCTGAATGATCTGTCCACACAGAAAATTAATGCAGCGAGATCAGCGTGAATCAGGTTTTATAGACTTTGGTTTCATAGAGTTTTCTGTAAAATCAGTATGGATCGTGATTATGATAAATTCTTGTGAATAACGTATGTTTACAAAGCAGACATATGGTCATAACACAGTGGTGTAGATATGTAAATAACATAGAACTAATATATTGATGAGATGTTATCGACATGGCTAGGTCTATCTCTAGAGAACAATTTCATGGTAAATCTACATGTTTTATGTGTGTATATATATATATATATACATATATATATACATATATATATATATATATATATATATATACATATATATATATACATATATATATATATATATATATACATATATATATATACATATATATATACATATATATATATATATATATATATATATATACATATATACATATGTTGTTCTTGTTGTTTTATAACATATTATCGCTATATATATATATATATATATATATATATATATATATGTATATATATATATGTATATATGTATATATGTATATATGTATATATATATATATATAGCGATAATATGTTATAAAACAACAAGAACAATAGGGCTTAGGTGTTTTATCAGTGTTCCATTTCTGAATATAAAGGTAATTTTTAAATAATTTTTCATTTTTGTATTTTTTGAAAATACACCTTTGGAAAAAAACATTTTTACAATATTCTCACATCTTTCATGCCACACATACACAAACAAAACATACACCAATATATGTAAAATTCAATTCTCTATTTATATGTACAAATAGTATGTTAAAATCTCTAAAAACATAAAAGTTATTGTGTTTTCACAACAAAAATAAAAATTTGGTGGCATGGGAAAGATTTTGCATATTTAATCCTGCTTGTTAAAGGTTAAAACCTTTCTGCCAGCTTATTTTAAAGTGACCTTGACCTGAAAGTAAGATAGACTAATGCTACAGTGTTGCCATCTTTTCTCAAAAGAAAAGCTAAATTTAAACTTTTCATCATAGTTACAAAATTGCTTAGTGATGGTCACAATTCTGCTAACACTGTGTACAGCAGAGTACTACCAAAAGTGGGTTTTTATATGCGCCAACAGTGTTATAAAGGTTCATAAATAATTTTTCTCTTTTACTATGGCATTTGTACAGTGCCATGAAATCTTCCTGTGCAAAAAGAGATCAGATTGTACATAACTATTATCCTGAAAAATTCATGATGACTGTTTACAAATTAAAATCATTTGTGTTGTATATGGCTAGCTCTTGATAAAGGTAAAAGTATTTGGTTCTTGTCTATTCCTGGTTATAGTTTTAACATGATCTCACTTCTAGATTTATGACATATAGGACCTATAAATACAAGGTCTGTTTTAAAAATATCAGACAATAAAAATATATTCACCTGGAAGTCTGAAATCATAATTCCTTTAAAGTAATCCTATTGGATAGCATATACTTATGCTAGTAGCCTCACTATTTATGGAAGGTCTCTTTAGAAAGGAGTAAATCTGAACCTACATAATACCTTCTGAATTTGAGACACTTTCAGCAGTTTTTTTTAACTTGGTGGAAAAATTAAATATTGCAAGATGCCTTGTAAGGAGAATAAAAACCTTAGTTGTTCTGGACCTGTGGAATGTTGTGGTTGGCCAAGGAAGTCTCAATCAAATATCAGGAATAGATAGTTCTTTTAAGTGCATCAATTTTTTGCTGGGCCCAAAAGAGAGAAGTAAAGAATAACAACACTGTTACCTGGCAGGAATGTTGTAAGAGGCAACTAAGGATAGAATTTTGGGGATGGAGTTGACTATCCAACCCCATGCAGAATCAAGGTTACCCATAGGCCATGCTGAAGTCAGATGTGTCAGGTTGAATGACACATATTGCAGCCACACTGTAAAATAAGACAAAATGCATTCTGTTCTCTAGACTACATTCTGCTAATATACAGAAGTTTGAAAATAAAATGCAGAAGAAAAGAAAAGGTAATTGCTTCTGCTCCATCTTTAGTTGCTTTGGCAATAATTGTATAAACACTCTCCACATGGAAGCATATTCCAACAAAATAGTGTGTTCTGAACCAATACTTATTGCCATCTCTGAACCAATACTTATTGCCATCTCTGAACCAATACTTATTGCCATCTCTGAACCAATACTTATTGCCATTTCTGAACCAACACTTATTGTCATCTCTGAACCAACACTTATTGCCATTTCTGAACCAATACTTATTGCCATCTCTGAACCAACACTTATTGCCATCTCTGAACCAACACTTATTGCCATCTCTGAACCAATACTTATTGCCATCTCTGAACCAATACTTATTGCCATCTCTGAACCAATACTTATTGCCATCTCTGAACCAATACTTATTGCCATCTCTGAACCAATACTTATTGCCATCTCTGAACCAACACTTATTGCCATCTCTGAACCAACACTTATTGCCATCTCTGAACCAATACTTATTGCCATCTCTGAAACAACACTTATTGCCATCTCTGAACCAACACTTATTGCAATTTCTGAACCAATACTTAATGCCATCTCTGAACCAATACCTATTGCCATCTCTGAACCAATACTTATTGCCATCTCTGAACCAACACTTATTGCCATCTCTTAACCAACACTTATTGCCATCTCATCAGGAAATTATGCTGATACAATGATCCTATATGATCAAAGTTCACTCTTGATCAATGGCATCGTAATATCAGATTCTTAAAGGCCAACAGAAAAGTTATGTTGTACAACATAATAAATTTCACTATTTCCCAATTTGTGTGTTAGTCATGAAACTCTTGCCAAAAGTCTGCTAAATAGCAGGCACTAGCACATTTTAATGCAACTCATAAAATCATTGTTTAATTATGCAACAAATTAAAACCTGATAAATTGTTTCTACCCTGCCTCATAAAAACTCTCACAGCCATTTAATGACATTTTCAGCAAGTGAAAAAAAATTGTTCAAAATGTGCACATGAAAAAATCTACATCTCACATAAGGACAACAATAGTACTTTTTCACAGAAAAAGAAATACGGGACACTTTTAGAACAGATCTCCTATATATGTGATCTGTTCTAGAAGTATCTGACCGTTCTTTTTTAAACACACACATGCATTAATACACACATGCGTCAACACACATGTACATGTACATAATTTAGTAAGCTACTAACTTTATTAGAATTTAAACAGGTCATGATCATCCAACTAATCAGTCATTAAGACATAATCTTTGCCACCAATCAGTAAGTAAAATAGACCTTGCATACAAACATAAGACAAGCCTTGTCTGTAGTGTATAAGACATAAAACTTGTCTGCTTCCTTTAAGAAGACACATACTATGTCTAGAACCACTAATAAACCCCTAAACAAATCCAGGACATGACTTCCTACACTAATCAACACTACTGGAAGAACATATGTTGGCTACTCTGTTACTCCATTAAAAAAAGAAACATTGATCTATCAAGACAGCAAGTGAACACGATACTATCCTTCCACTGAAGTGAAACACGACATATACGCAAATAAATTTCATTAATAAACCTCATGAATACACAAATACAAGCAATGATGAACCTCAACAAGGTTTTTACAAAGGCAACTCTTCAATTTGAAATAGTTTTTTGTCAGGTCTTTTGTACCTCAGAATCTGTCATTTGAACAAAAGTTATGAGTATGTTGCTAAGCAACATCATATGAATGAAAATGTTGAAGGCACATTAGCCATGGAATCTTGCTCATATACTATACATATTCAATGTAGAATGGACTGCAGTAAAACTATGTACCACAGCAAAAAAATGAAGTGATGAGCATCAATAATACAGTATCAGTAGTTTTTGTTATGCTACCCCCTCCTTACTGAAAGGTTATCTATGGCGCTGCCTACATTCAATAAGTAAATAAGAAAGATTACACATTTTTGACAATGACTGAACCAGATCCAGCAACAGGCAGATATGTTTAGGACATTACTTAATAATCATTATTTAACATACTTAATGATGCAGTATGACAGCCTATATCCACCACTATTTAAGTCCATGGTCAGGCTAGAACCATTAGATAAATGCTTTCATGTTTTTCAGGTCAAGACCAGTTACAGCTAATAGATTTTTATTCTTACATGTTTCCTGATTTTTTTTAGAGTATGTGCACCATTTTTTATGCTCTTCACCTCGGTCATGTTTGGTGTATTTTGTTAAGTTCTTCACTGACACGATTTTATTCTTGACTAAATTAAGTTGACTTGAAAAAAATTCTACATCCGCAGGTTAGGAAATTTAAAGACTAATGATAAATTCACCTCATCCTCTGTGATCATTTGCTTCTTTCAGGTCATCATATGTCTGAACCATGATAAATCTTCATAGCTATATAGAGGATTATTTTGAAGCATCCCCATTTGGAAGAACCAATGACCAACAATTGACTGGGACACTAAACATATTTACTCTTGGATGTTTGATAGATTGTTGATCTGAGCACTTATAGGAATATCCTTAATGTAGTAATGCTGATTCCTTATAAAGAATCAATAATCCCTCTTTTCCTTTCAACTGAATTTTATTTTCTAGCTTTTCCCCCCATTTTCTGTTTCAAACCTCTTTCTCTCATACACTTGACCATACCTAATTATACCATAATTAATTATTATTAATATAAGGGGTCCTACCACTAGTTTATATCAATAAGACCCTTTCTGAAGACCAGAACAACCACCACTGAAAGTAAGTTGTTTTACATGCCTTGAAACCATTGAAGATTGCACTTAATTTGTTTCTATGCTGATGTAACAAAGTTAAAGTGCTTAGTTGTGTAATGAAGCTCACCTTTCTTTAAGTCTTGCTAAATAACCCCCCAGTTAGTCACATGATGATATTAATTAATACCCATAATTCATCTGAGGTTGGTGATAATAATGTTGGTTTGGATGAGTTCTTGACACTGATGAAAACTCTGAACATGTCATATCTACAGAAGGAGATGGAGTTTTTGGAAACTTTTCTCTGGATATCAACAGAGGGTTCACAGTTTGCTGCTGCTGTTGACTGCTACTGTAAGATAATGCATCCCTTTCTTGGGGAGGAACTGGCGGCCGTGTCACCTTATTACTCGTAGTTGTCCGTTGACAGCGATTGTTGCGCTGCATTAGAAAGACAGTTAATAGTATGAGTACAAGAACAGCACAAGAAGGCAGGCCAATCAAAAGAGGCAAATTGAAGTCATTAGAAGTGTCTTCTGATGAGCTTTTAGTATCCTGAGAAATAGAGAAAGATGAGTCTCCTGACTGCTGTCCATTTATCTGAGACAATAAGCTGTCAACACCTTGTTGTGAACCATCAGAACTGCCACCTGTGAAACACAAAATATATTTTTTACAAAAATATAGCGCAAAAAAAATCAACAATTACAACTCAAATAAGAACAAATATGACATCATAACATGATATAAGTAAAGCAAAACATTATGACTTTCTAATCTGAATCCTGGCAGATCTAAAAAATGTAGTTTATAGATTCCAAAAGGTTTAAACATACATGCAACCTTTGATATATATACTTTATTTCTTGATATGCTTTTCTAATTCTATTTCCCTGCCGGGCTATTTTATTTCTTCAGTGTTGGTTTTATTTATTCTGTCTTTTTAGAATCATCAGGTCCAATTATAGAATTGTTATTGATGTGACTAGATATTAAATCACATTGTCACACTTGTTCACTCTACATAATATACGCCCACCTTCATTATTGCTTTTGAGACATTTTTATTTATTTGATGGGACAGCCAACTTCATCCAATGTTCCTATGTAGGCCCATTGTTTTTTTGGTGCCTTTGATACTGATGAAGATTTTCTAGCCAAAATGTCATCTGTGCTAGTTTTCCATTGTTATTATATCATCCTCACCACTGGTGTCACAAACCTCTTTAGCCACCACTTACATTCTGCATATTAGTGTTGCTATTATTTGTTTCCCTTTTGAGTCCTGGTAAAACAGGGGTGAAATAGGACATATATTATCCTTTAGAACCCTGGATCCTGAAATTCCAGTAATTACACAAAATATAGCTCCACAGAGAAACCAATTGTTTTGGTATTTCAACTTCACAAAACAATTAATTATTATTATTATTAATGAATTTATGTATGGTATTTACCAACATCACATGCATGCATTGCATTATGGGATAGTAAGTCCACACAATTTGCAAAATGGCAGACATGTGTTAATGAAATATTGTCTCTGATCATTTAAAAAAAAATTAAGCAACGTGCAGAAAATCTAGATTTTTGGTGTTCTAAAAAGCTAACAGCTGAACAGGTTGTTGAGCTAGTGCTTGACTATTTAGAGCAGGGATCGACAACCTATGGTCCGTGAGTCAGACCCAGCCCAAATCATCCTGCCCGCCGATACCAAAACATAAATCGTAACTACTACCCCACAATGCACCTAAAAAAAAGTAATCCAAGTGCATATTTCAAACCTGGCTTAGAACCAAATGATTTTAAAACACATGTAAATATCCATAAGTTTAAAAGTGTTAAAATGCATAACATTTTATGCATAACACTTCTGGAGAGTGACTGACCATGCTTCTTGCTGTCATGGTTGACAATTTTGTACCTAGTTGGCAGGACCTATATTTTGACAAGGGCTTCATGTAACAGTCAACAAACATCAAATTCTATGGAACATGGAATATTTACCCATAGAACTTATGATAGTCTATTATTTATTGGTTGGTTGCTGATCAAGGAACTACTAAGAGAAATAAAGATCAGGCAAATAAAATACTTTGGACACATTAAAAGACATGACACCTTATTGAAGACCTTACTTGAGGGTAAAGTCAAAGGGAAGCGAACAAGAGGTAGGCAGAGATACAAGTGGGAGAGTAACATTACACGATGGACAGGTTACAGTCTAGCAGAGTGCACCACCAAGACAAGAGACAGGAGATGTTGGAGATACGTTGAAGCCAACCTTCATTGTGGAGACAGCACTTAATAATGATGATAATGATCTCATGGTTCATGTCCTCTGACACGCTCTAAATTCGTAGTCTTGAATATAGTATATATTCAATAATATAGCATATAGTTTTTTGAAAGAAATAGTATGTTTCCTCTATTTAAGATTCTATATCAGCGCTTGTTGGGCGAGGACACCATGGTGGATGAGACTGTTATTAAAAGAATGAGGGAGTTTGGAATTGTTTGAAAAGAATGTAGAAGGGGACGATTAATGGGTATGATTAGGAAAATATACTCAATGTGTCATGGGAACTATCAGCATACATACACTGTACCATCTGCTGAAAGAGATGGAACTAAATTGTGGGGATGCCCAGAGGGCACCTCTGTTTGGTTCAGATAATCACTAATTAAAATTCTATTATGACAAAACAAAAAATTATATATTTTTAGATCTGAATATTACTACACAATATCTTCTAAAAATGTTTTCTCTATTTCAGATTCTAATTAAAAAAACCAGAAATTAAATTACCTGATCGAATATCTAAGAAAGCATGTCTGGTAGTGAATCCTTTTCTGTTAGTAGCAAAGCAAACAAACATCCCTGTGTCTTTGGGCTGAACTTTCTGTATGACAAGTTTGTTCAGGTAAGAACCATCCGGACGCGCCAACAGGATCCCTGCATTCTTGAGTACCATGAACTTTTCTTCCTTGTATTGTACTAGAGTGATGTTTGGGTTTGGAATGTCTTCAGGTTTGTCCACTCGCTTCAACCACTGATTGTCAACATAAAAAAACAAAATTAAGTGTAGATGATTATAAATTACTTTAGTCTATGTTTCAAGTGGAACACTCAGAATGTATTCTTTTTGGAAAAAGTACTGTAATAATTTCATGCGAAATAGAAGACATAAAAGATACATATAACAAACAAACAAACAAATTGTTGTATGTGCAATTCCCACAAATTTGATTGCAGAGTTCCCACTAATTTATTTACACAATTTCACTGAATGCTTATATACAAAGCTAAGGAAAATATACTAGAAGAAAATAGAAGAAAAAAACACAATAGTGAAGTTGACAGATTTTTTACCATAAATAAAATCTAAAAAGTTAATATTCTTACACCATAATGAATGGTTAGTTCATGACCATCCCAACCAGTAGGTGCAAGATTAAAAATAATATGAATGTACTTATATCTTCAATAGATTCTACAAAACCAATAGAAGACAAGACAAGGAATAAGAAAATATGAACAGCTTTATTTAATCTCACTGAAAAATGTCATCCATTTCTTTTTTCTTCTCCTCGATTGCAGTTTAAGATATGCCAGCAAGTGTCATCCATTTCTTCTCTTTGATTGTAGTTCAACTTATTTGCACATAAGTGTCATCCAATTGAAACTGAGTATTTAGGACAGATATTTGTAAAGGCCCCATGATCTCTCATTCTATACCAGCTGGTATGATGATTATGATGCCCTTATAGTTGACTATGAGAATTATGAGAAATCAATCATAACTATATACTGCTTCAAGACAGGACTGTAAAATGAGAGATGAATTAGTATATACCTGAACCTCAGGTGTGACAACACTCTCAATGTGACAATGAAATGAGACTGTTGCTCCAACTTCCACTGTCTGATTCATGGGATGCGGTGCAATGAGCCGTGGCTTGTGGCGTATCTCATCTGAAATTTGAAGTAAATAAACGCTAGTTGAATTTGTGATTCTGTTTTATCTAAAGAGAAATTTTTGTAACAGCTAATTTGAAATAATTTCCAAATACATATCTTGATAACAATATTGCATGTAAAGCAATAGAGGTTTAAGACAAACATAGAGATAAACTATATTAATGTAACAAAACAGAATGGGACACATTTTAAAATGATTATAAAAATATTCTATTTCTTACGTTTCAATCAAAAGGTAAACAAATTTTGTGACTTTCTTAATGATTTTGAGATGTGCTATTTTAAAATTAAACCCAGGAATTGAAGAGATAATAAATCAAGTGAATATTTTTCTAAGACATAGATCCATGGATGTCATTGTGTTGTTGAGTTCAAAATGGGAGCAAATAATACACATTACCTGACATGCATGTCATAAGAGGCAACTAAGGAAGTTTTTGGTGGTTGAATTGGCTATCTAATTACATAAAGAGTAAAAGTTACTCAGAAGCTATACTGAAGTTGGATGTGTCTGGCTGAAAAGTGCATATATCGAAATCACACTGTAAACCATGACACAGCACATTCCATTCTCCAGACTACTTTGCTGATGTGCAGGAGTGTGAGATGAATGCAGAAGAATAGTGAAAAACTGCTGTTAGCCATTTGATATTTTTACAATGATTTATTTATTATATGGTACACTGTTTTTTTTAGTGTTCGACTGCACCCAACATCAGAAACTATGGGAGTTAATGAACAACATGCGTTTTCCAAGACATCTGACTTATCTAATAGAAGAACTTTACCAAGATCAAAAGGCTGTAGTGAAGTTAGACGGTGATCTGTCAGAGTGGTTTGAGGTACAGGGTGGAGCAAGTCAGGGATGCACACTCTCACCATACCTGTTAAACATCTACACAGAAAATATAATGAGGAATGTGAGAGAAGGCATACACAATGCTGACTAACACGCTTTAAACAGCGATGGTTTTGAAATCCCTGAACTACGCTACACAGACGATACTGAGCTGCTTTCAAATGATATTAAGGGATTAGATCAAGGAATGGACAAGCCAAGATATTTTCACACTCATCCGCATCGCTGAGGATAGAATTTGCTGGAGGACTGTGTGCTGAAGCATCCAATGCAGTACCCCTGCGACCCTGAAGGGTTATGGGTTAATTGATTGATTGATTGAAGAGATTAGAACAACTAATAAAGAACACAAAGAAATACAGCGAATCACAAAACTTATATTTTAACGCGTAAAAAACAAAAATCATATCAACAGATTTAGCAACACAACAACCAAAAATCAGAATAGGCAATACAGAGATAGAGTGTGTGGATAGATTTGAATACTTAGGAGCAAACATCAGCAGTGCAGGAGACTGCATATGACAGAGATAAGGAAGAGATTGTAAAACAACATGTTTGTAAAACATATTGAAAAACAACAGAATATAAATGAAACTACTAATGCTAAGAACTTTTATTTTTCTGGTTGCAACATATGGCTGTGAAACATGGACCCTAAGTAAAACAGCGACAAAGAAGATCAATGCCTTTGAGATGAAATGCTACAGAAAGTTACTTAAGATTATCATGGAAGGAAAACAAGAGAAACTCAAATATTATAAACACATTTAAGATGTGTTGGTTACTAAACGCAATAGCAAAAAGAAAACTACACCTGTTTGGTCATATAAAGAGACAACTATTTAGAAAGACAAATAATGGAGGACAGAGCAATTGGGCAGATGAGAAAGGGCAGACCAAGAAGATGATGGACAGGCGACAATAAGATAACATGAATACGTTAGAAAATGCAAGCCACATCGCCCAAGACAGAGAGGGGTTCAAGGAGTTCATTCGGAAGACAACATTCTACAGAGGATATGTCACATGAGACACACGCACACACGCACGCACACACACACACACACACACAGACAGAGAGAGTTTTACTGTAGCCTAGCATTCATAATACATTTAAAAGGGTTTTAGAGTTGAAAATAATGTTAGGATATATTTCTAGTGATATAGGTCTACTAACAACCAATAAAGTTTGCAACTTTCATGATACATGTGCAATGTAACAATCTCTTTAAGTTTTAGCTTTTATTTTATATGTCCAATGTAACAAAATGATTTAAAGTTTGCAGCTTTCTTGTCTATTGTATATCCCCAGGTATTGTTGTCATAGCTTTCACACTTGCCGTTGAGGGTAGGGGTTTGTGAAGGAGATGTAGTCTGCATTCCAGAGCCAGATGTGTTGCTGTGGTTGAGGTATAGTTATGTTTATTCAGGATGGTCTTGATGTTGTTTATCCACCTTTTTCTAGGTCTGCCCTTGGCTCTGTATCTTTATTCCATCTTGTTATAAGCTCTTAAGTTATGGGAAGTTGATAGTTCATCCTCATAAGACGTAACTTTCTTGTTACGTGTGGAATGTAACAATAGGTGTAAACTTTGCTGCTTTCATGTTACATGTGCAATGTAGCAAATGACTTAAGTTTGCAGTTTTCATGTTATATGTGCAATGTAACAATAAATAAAGGTTCAAAATACATAAAAGATTGACTTCATTATATTTGGATTACCCCTAATTTGTACTCTCAATAAAGTAGCATGCCACCTGCATTTTATTCCGGTTTGCATTCCTCCTGGACTCATGAGCCCCATCTGCCAGGTTATGTGTAAAGTTTTTCTCTCATAGATGGCCTGTCTTTCTGGATTCTTGAGCATTATCTGCCCAGAGTAGTTAGATTGAAGAATTGCCATCTCTGTTTTCCTACTATCTGCTTTTCCCCTTATGGGATGAGGTCTGGGGGAGTTTTTCTTGCAGACTACCTCTCCCTTTATGTGTTTTGGGTAGTTATTTCACATCCCCCTATCTAAAGATCATCCCACCACGGGGCCCAGTTGTTCAAGGGTCACTGACTTCAGGTGGTGGCTTGAGCTTATAGTGGCTCATACACACTTGATGCTGTCCATCATGAGACATATGGAATGTTTTAGTTGGGATATCAGCACCACTTGATACCCCACCAAGTTCTGGTGGATAACATGCCAGTTTTGTCATCATCTGCCTTCTCATCCAGAGATCTGGCTTATATTTCAGCTACCCTCCATATCTGGAGTTCGTTCCACTATCCACAACCCTGTGGATAAACCTGGTGGAAGTCACTCAAGAGCCCCCCCCCCTTCCAGTTTAAAATTCAAATAATTATCATTATTTATAACATTTATTATTTCTTCTTCTTCTTCTTTCGTTCACTTGAAACATGTATATATCTGTAATTCTGTCTTCTTAATAAAACTCACTGTCTTTTGTAGTTCATACAGTGTCCCATAGAGCTTTGATTCCAGTGTTGTTTCCTCTGGCCAATATGTCTGCCTCAGCGTTTCATGCTCAGAACACTCTTGAAGTATATGTTTGGCACTCTGTGCTGCCTGTCCACATGTACACATGGCCGTGTTGCCAATTTTGAACTTTGTATACATGTGACTGCGGAGTCGGTTGTGTCCTGTTCTGAGACGTAGAATTATAACTTGTTCTGATCTGTTCATAATGTGATAGTCATCTTGTGTTGGTGTTTGTGGCTTTCTTATTGACTTTATCATCTGTTTTTTCTGATGGTAGGTGATTGGTATATCTGGTTGGTCTTCGGCAGCACCTTCCTTAGCCAGTTGGTCTGCTTTTTCATTTCCTGGTATTCCACAGTGAGAGGGTATCCACTGCATGGTTACCCTATACTGGTAAGACAATTCGCTAAGTAGTTTTTTCAAGTCTGTTAGTTTTCCAGACTGGAGAGCTTGAAGCACTGACCTTGCATCTGTCAGGAATACCACAGGCTGTAGGTCAGAGTTGGAGTTCAGCAGTTTTTTAGCTGCCACACTAATTGCCTGGATTTCTGCATTATAATTATTGCAGAATTTTCCTGTCGGTGTTCTGATTGTTATCTCTAGGCTTGTGTGGATATTCTATATATACACCTGCACCTCCATTCCTCACAGCATTCTGTGCTGACCCATCTGTGTACACTCTGACCCATATATCTTGTGGATATTCCTCATCCAGGAAACTGAGGGTGACTGTCATTCGCTGCACACTGTTCTGTTCGTCCTCGCTTAGTATTCCTTTCACATGGGTCTGAATGTATATTGGCATTCCATGGCTTTCACTCCACAGGGTTTGCTCTGGTACAGACCTTAAGGGGCTGTCAACTTCAGGTAGACATTTATTATAACATCCAATTAATTCTGTACATGTATTTTATTATTATTTTTTTTTTCTGTTTTTGCTTGTTAAATTTGCTTGGTTTAATGACAATTGGTTTGCAGGCTATGGCACATTTAGTAGCTTCTCTACATACACCAAGAATAGGAACTACAAGAAAAATAGTGTGAATTTGTATTTGACTAACCTATGACCTGTACATGATAAGTGAAGTTGACCTGTCCGAGTCTGTTGCTAGCAATGCATGTGTAAGCCCCACTGTCTTCTTCAGTGATGTCTTGAATTTTTAAGGTTGAATAAGAACGGCTTTGAACATGAGGTTGTGAATTCTTTAGCCAATAGATCTCAGGCACTGGGTTACCTTCTGCTTTACAAGTCAGACGTATCGTGGAACCAGTTGGTTTGACCAGGTTTATGGATTCTTTCATTTTTTCAACATCTTCAAAGTAGGGGACAGCTATATAGGGAAATGAAAAGAATGTCTGTGATCATTCAGCAAAACTAATCATTAGACATTATCATCATTCATACCATATTGATTCAGTTGCTAATGTTTATGATGATGTTGATTTTACTGTATCATTCTTTCACAAATATTTCTGTATAGGGCCTACGTCTGGATACAAGTGTGGTGTATATTTAAATGTTTATTAGTATACTTTTGGATTATTTGTCAAATTCATGTTTGTTGGCTAATGACAAGAAGTTATCTGAAGACTGTAATGTATTATGAATTATTCAGAATGTAATGTACAGAGCTGCTGATATGACTTTGAAAAGGTAGGGATTTTTTCCTTAAAAAAGCTAATAATTAATATTATTGTTGGATTCTTGTTGATATTTTTTGAAACAGATAATGGAAGGGTTTCTTTTTTCTGAAACAGATAATGGAAGGGTTTCTTTTTTTTGGAAGCAGATAATGGAATGGTTTCTTTTTTTGGAAACAGATAATGGAAGGGTTTCTTTTTTTGGAAACAGATAATGGAATGGTTTCTTTTTTTGAAACAGATAATAGAAGGTTTTGTTTTGTTGGAAACAGATAATGGAAGGGTTTCTTTTTTTGAAACAGATAATGGAAGGGTTTCTTTTTTTGAAACAGATAATGGAAGGGTTTTACCCTTTGATTTACTAGTTACTTAGTGAAAACATATCATGATTTTTCCTAACGGGTGGGAGGTGTGTTTGAACCCCTTAAATATGACCTTGATGATGTAGTTTACAGCTAAGATGTGATATCTATGCCTTTCAGAACAGAATATCGAAATCAGTATGATATTTTCAGTCGCTTTGTCTTCCTACCTAAGGGTTATCAAACTATGCACAACATTCCTTAGTCAATCCACTCTTTAATAACCAATTAGTTTTCTCTTTTTGATGTTGAATCAAAGTGTGAGTGAGTATAGTGTGCAACTTGTTATTTTTTTAAGTATCTAATTGTATTATGGTTTTTATCAGAATTTGATTTTTTAGACCTCTGTTTCAGGGAGAAGGGTGACAAATATTTTTGAGATTTTGAGGAATTGGGTGATCAAGAATGAATGGACAAAACTGAGTTTAGTACCATATGTTACAGTGGAAGGATAATCAACATTTTTCATAAATTTGTGGTTTCTGAAATAATTAACTATGATGTTATATCTTGCTTACGAAAAGACAGAGGTTGAACATTCTGAAAAACCCTGTATCTTTGGTCCTAAGTGAATTAATCCAAATATTTACTTTAAGTATTATCATAGAACTTTAACACATCTGCATTGTAGAAACAACTCCAAAAGGAGAAGATATTTTTAGTCTAACAATAATTCAGTTATACCTTCCTTGAAGTAGTCTTGCTCAGTTAGATCTTCCTTGAAGTAGTCTTGCTTGGTTAGATCTTCCTTGAAGTAGTCTTGTTGAGCTAGATCTTCTTTGAAGTAGTTATGTTGAGTTAGATCTTCCTTGAAGTAATCTTGCTCAGATCTTCCTTGAAGAAGTCTTGTTGATGTTAGATCTTCTTTGAAATAGTCATGCTGAGTTAGATCCTCATTGAAGTAGTCTTGCTCAGTTAGATCTTCCTTAAAGTACTAAGTTGAGTTAGATCTTCTTGGGCATGGTCATGCTAAGCGCGACTATTTACCAAGCATGAACATAAGAGAAGAGGTTGTAGGTGAAGGAGATAATTAAATATAGAATTAAGGGGGTCAAAGCGCCCCCCCCCTCAGAAAAATGATGATAAGAAATTATTTCTTTAGCTGTGAGCAGGTAGCTCTTGACACATGATAATGATGAAATATTTCTTTAGCTGTGAGCAGGTAGCTCTTGGCAGCAAATAAAATTTATGACAAAAGTATACATCCTCCTCAGTTGAGTAACCAAGGTGACACCTGAACTCATGTAAGGTTTGCTGGTGCAAAGGCATTGTTGTATTGTGGATTGTGAAGGTGAGCAAGGAATATGGACGCATGTCTAGTCACCAAAGGAGAAGTACCTCAAGATCATCCACATCCTGCCAGGAGAGTAGCATATACATCTGGACCAACTAGTTTATTACTTTTCTATCAGACCTGTTGACCCACCTGCAGTGATGGCACAACTAACATTCCCCACCAAATTGGGGTCTGCCACAAAAGGACAAAGGTGCAATGTTCGATGATCGTCATTTCTTCATCATCCATGGGAACCGTTTGACAGAAGACAGAGGTAAGAAATCCAGACAAGACATGCAGTTACAATGATGTTCTCACAGGTGACAGGTCACCACCTTATATAATTCCTTATTACGAGGATAGTGGCCCTATTCTGTGCACCCTGAATTTCAGTTGCCAGTCTAGGATCCTGTTGCCACACAAGAACCCTAAAAAAAAGGACATGTTAAATAATATTTGGGGAAACATAAAAAAGTGGGGGAAACCCCCCCCCCCCCCCCTGTGTTTTCCCCCAAAGAGAATAATTAAAATTCACCCAAATCGAAAATAACTAGCATCTTTTAAAAGTAACCTCCTCCTCCTCCTTTTAAAAAAAAACCCAAAGTTGTATCTACGGCCCTGTTACTTACATCCTTCTTTATTTAAATCTTCATTAGGAGTTTGCTTGAACTGTCTGTCTGCTTCTTGTACCATTTGGTTTTCTTCATCTGAAAAAAATAAACCAGAGCAACATATACAAATGGTAGATAATCAAAAGCACAGAATGATATATTACACAAGAGTTGTCCTCCATACCCAGATATTCAATACATGAAGTGAAGGGAGAGTATCAATTGATGATTAATAGTAAGGTGTGTCACAATGATTGCATGTACCCATATTTATGCAGTGTGTCACTGATGCTGTCTATCCCATCTTTTTCCTGGCCTTCATATAGTAAAGATAAAGGTATATCCCATGGTAGCAACTTGCTGTCGGGGATGAAAGTACTAAGCTGTAGAACTTTTAGGCATGGTGGCCAGTTCCTTCATTGCTGTCTTTACCTCATACAACTCATGCGTCAGGTACATTTACAGCTGAGTCGACTGGAAGAGTGGTCGTGTCAAGCAAGAAATCACAACCCGAATTTTTTTTGTCCGGACCTGGTTTAAAACCTGGCACAATCTCACTATCAGCTAGGATACCGCGCTCCTATAGTAGATACTATCCAAATTTTCTGCTGTCTCACGCCCATGATTGTAGTTGAGTCTGTATATTAAATCAGATGCACAAACCACTTATTTCATGATGAAGTCGTTGCATGACATTTTGCCTATTGTATGTACAGAGATTTTACTCACTCTGAGGTAGAATTCTGTGTTTCACAGTATTGCAGACCACTTTTAGGAATGAAATAAAGCTTAGAAGAAACCACCCCTTTAAAGGCACTAAGAGCTAATTGCTCGTAGTTCTTGTGGATAGAAATAAAGACAGCAACAGCATCTACAGATATTGTACTCACTCACTACAGATATGTTTGCGGACACGCAGAATGTAGAAGGAAGCTGACAAAAGCTGGCTCGTTCTGTTTCTATAATACATGATCAACCTATGGGCAGTCACCATACTAAATGGCATTGGGGGATGTATATGACATATGGTTAATATGTTTGCTCACTGTGTGTTCAAGAGACTGAGGGTTCGAATTTCGCACGAGACGTCTCATTATCACAAAGGATTATTGTTTGATAATGAGTGATACTCTCGGCAGACGGTGTGTCGCTTCGTTAAGAGGAATGGAGTACATATGGGGTAACTGAAGTATAATGAAGCCAATCCTGACGCATTTTAAGCCCATTTTATACTCAATTCTCTACGATAGTCTTTACGATTGGAGGATTTTGAGGTCAATGGACACGAGTCAGAATTGAGAATACGTGAATTGGGACTGAGGATCATGGTAGCACGGAGATAGTACCAGGAACATTTCAAAAAGTCCAAATTTACATAGAAACAGAACCATCAGTGACTACAACCTGAGATATTTACTGACGCGGAGATCTGGGAAAAGACGATAATGAACATACCTAAAACAGAGATAAACGTCCATATATTAGCATTGGTCTCTCTCGTCTTAACATTACAGAAATATAGTGATATGTGAGATTAAATGCTTGAGGAAAGCCACAGGAGTCACCAGGCTCTATAGATTACGAAATGAAGATACCACGGAAAGAATAGGTATAACACCTTGCACAGAATACATATAAAAGCAGCAGATCAAGTGGTTTGGCCACATTATGAGAATGCATCACGACACGTTTCCCGTACAGGCCTATAACCAAATGAGATCAGGGTACAAAGCCAAAGGAAGACCACGGAAAAGATGGATAGAAAATGTCAGGGACATTCTGAACAAACATGGTCATAGCACAGCTGAGGCCACACATCTAGCTCTGAAACGCAAACTCAAGCTCTAATCACCCCTACGCTTAACGGCAAGAGTGGATAACAAACTATCTGGGGGAAAACAATAGACAATAGATATTAGCATTAAAAAACTACAAAATTAACATCCCTACTTCACTTTTGCTCAAATGAATAATTAATATAGAAATAGACTTCCAGTGTCGGAAAACAATCCGATGCGCTTCAATGTGAGCACTGTGGTAGCACAAGGCGAAAAAAAACAGAAAACATTTGTTTGATATATAATATAAAATCATAATACATGTATTTACTTATGATTTACGATACACGTTTCTACTTTTTATGTTGTAAAACTAAGTACTTGGTCAATGCAAAGAAATAAAAGTAAAATTGGCATTGTATATTCATTTTTAAAAAAAATCAAATACAAAATATCTCATTGTGAAAGGGAATAAAAACGACATAAATATTCCCAGTCCATGTTTTTGTGTATGAAACATAACTTGTGGTTTGTTTTCACATCCAAACAAAGAAACAATAGTCATGTATTCAAAAGCGTCAAGGATTTTTACCCCCCTTCACGCTTTTCAATGGCAGTTCTTGCAGTATAAAAACAGAGATTTCCAGAGATAAAGGGCCATAGTCTGGTTGAAAGTGCGTGTCCCAGCTTAAAAAGGTTTTAATCCCCTACCCTAACAAACAAACAAGCTGCTCTATCCATACTGGTGGTTAAGGGTGGGAATTATTCATGACATTCACCAAAAATATTCTCAAGCACACCCCGACCTGAACGTTGATGCTATTGTTAGTTTCCGTTTGTCCAGTATTATTCATACTCCAAGCTTGGAATGTGTACACAACCACATACATCTAGATACAAGGGCAGAATGAACAACACTTGAGGGATATTTCTTTATGGTTTCTTGTACTGCCGCAATTCTCACTATCCTAAGAAAGAAAAACAAGCACTTCTGGATAGTATTTCACGCACTTATCCCATACAGGGTCACCCATCTTGGATATATCCGACTTCTCCGTGCTTTTCTTTGGCTGGCGATAAAAAGTATGCGCAATGTGACCAATGTTCTGTCTTTTTGAGATCATCATAGCTATTCTGCAGAAGAACTCGGCAAATATTGTACGGGAAATTCCGATTATTTTGTTGTAAGACTCTTTCTGTGACGTTTTACAAACTCGCTACATTTTCTTTTTTAAATTCTAGATGCCCATGACACATCTCGCCCAAGGCATGACTGGTTGAGTCCTTCGTCGATATACAATCATGTGGGCTCATCTAAATCATTCTTCAACAGTGACGCTATTTGACTTTTTCTATGATTTCCATTAGCTGTCTACACAAAATATATCAATCAATCAATCAATAAACCCATAACCCTTCAGGGTCGTAGGGGTACCACATTGGATGCATCAGCACACAGAGTCCTCCAGCGAATTCTATCGTCAGCGATGCGGATGAGTGTGGAAATATCTAGCCCTGTCCATTCCTTTATGTTGTCTGTCCATGTCTTTATTTGTCCTCCTCTGCTTCTTCCACCCTCGACAGTTCCCTGCAGTATTGTTTTTGACAAGGAATCGTGCCTGCATACATGTCCGAACCATGCTAGTTTTCGTCGTTTCACTATTGAAAGCAATGGCTCCTGGACACCTGCACACATCTCTACTTTATTTCTTACGTACACATTGGTCTTATGTTCCCTATAGGAAATTCGTAGAATTCTTCTGTAGCATTTATACTCGAAAGCCTGTAATCTTCTCTCCATGTCCGAAAAATATATACCAACGGATCAACCACAATCATATAAAACAACAAGTCAGAATCGCAAAATATATACAAAATATATACAAAATATGTACAAAATATATACCAACGGATCAACCACAATCATATAAAACAACAAGTCAGAATCGCAAAATATATACAAAATATATACAAAATATGTACAAAATATATACCAACGGATCAACCACAATCATATAAAACAACAAGTCAGAATTGCGTCACTTTTGAATGATGAGTGTGCAGGACTGTATAACTGACGAGGGAATGCAGTGGTTATATCAAGTAATTGAACACGCGTGAGAGTAGTGATGAGTTATAATATATAAGACAGGACGGTAGATGCGATTTTTGTAAAGGGAAAGGGTTATTTAATACAAGAGTCTTCAAACACATAGGACCTTCTTTCTGTTTTTTATATAGTGTTACTGCCTTAAGTAAGTGAAGGTGGGGGGGGGGGTACAAACTTCTTTTCTTACTTCGGAGTATCTTGAGTGGCTACATCGTTTTCCTTTGCTCAGGAGTTAACATTTTTGGATCCCGGGTCATGATATCTTGTTTGCGAATTTTTACTGAGATATCTGGAGTATATCATTTTAAGACATGGAAATGCATTTTTTTAAAAGATATGCAATCTATGAGTGGTGGGAGATATGGACATGCATGCTATGAGTGGTAGAGGATATGGGGGTGCATGCTATGAGTGGTAGAGGATATGGGGGTGCATGCTATGAGTGGTAGAGGATATTGGGGTGCATTCTATGAGTGGTAGAGGATATGGGAGTGCATGCTATGAGTGGTAGGAGATATGGGGGTGTATGCTATATGAGTGGTAGGAGATATGGGGGTGTATGCTATATGAGTGGTAGAAGATATGGGGGTGCATGCTATATGAGTGGTAGAAGATATGGGGGGTGCATGCTATGAGTGGTAGAGGATATGGGGGTGCATGCTATGAGTGGTAGAGGATATTGGGGTGCATTCTATGAGTTGTAGAGGATATGGGGGTGCATGCTATTTGTGATACTCCATTTATTTGTGATACTCCATTTATTTGTGATACTCCATTTATTTGTGATACTCCAATTATTTGTGATACTCCATTTATTTGTGATACTCCATTTATTTGTGATACTCCATTTATTTGTGATACTCCAATTATTTGTGATACTCCATTTATTTGTGATACTCCAATTATTTGTGATACTCCATTTATTTGTGATACTCCAATTATTTGTGATACTACATTTATTTAGATGAGAAATATTATCATTTAATATTGACTATATTCATATAATATAAATGGGGTACAAAGCGCGTCTGTGCAGGCAAAGGTACCTAGTTCGATCCCCGCCACAGGCATTTGAGCATCCGGACCGTTTAGAAAGCAATGTCAAACTACTGAACGTATTTATATTGTCTAGAAAATCACTACAACCAAAACATGATGGGGTTGATGGCTACGTCCTGAATAGGATACACTACCAAAAAAAAAATAGCCTCATTTTATCTGTTACATTTTATCTGTTACATTTTATGTTACATTTTATCTTTTTTAGTTGCTTGCCTCTAATAAGAACTTTGACAATTACTTCCAACATTTCCTATAACGGATAGTGCTCGTTCTCATGATGTGATGAAATCTGAAGCCCATATATTGTATTACCTGCCAGTTGTAATTAGCCGAAGATGCTTATAAATTACGGTAGCTTGTCATAAAAAGAAGTGCCATTTTTTCTTCTTTTTCTCCTTGCATACTGTCGAGTTATCACTCAAATATTAATATTACTATGATTTATATGCTTTTAAAATTAATGCAGGCTGAGAATTTTATCTTACGTTTTGTTACTTGTAATAAATACAATCAAATTAAAACTTGTAAGCAATGCTTACATCGCTTATATGGACGCCTCGTCACTGCACTGTTCTGTTGGAAATAACCAGCAATCAATGTAATAAACATGTTTACAAGTAACAATATCTTAATGTGTACAATCTAAGACAATGTACGAATTTTGAACCTACCCAATACAACGACGGTATAGTTGATGCTAATACTACCAAATCCATTAGTAGCAATGCACGTGTACAGGCCAGCATCACTCATCTCAGTGTCCTGGATGCGCAGATGTCCCTCCCGTGATATCTATTAACACAAAATTCAAATGGTGAGATCTCCTGTTAAGATAAGCGCTCCTCTATCTCAGAATCTTACAGATAGTTAATAAGACCAATAAGAAGATGAGGGCAGAAACAAATCAGAAAGGGGAGTTTATCACGTAGATCGGAAGGATGCGATGCTCGTCTTTGAGAGCATGTTATGAGAACAGGTTTAATGTAAAAGTACGTCATACCAGCTGACGGAAAATTAATGGGAAAATGACAGTTAACGACGGGGGAAAGATACGGAACAATTGAGCATTATGTACGTCAGGACCGTAGATACGTATTCGTCGGAAATGGTGGGGTTACCTAATTAAAATGTTCTTTCATCGTTTTCGTGAAGACTTTTGAAGACTTTTTGAAAAACCATCAGCATCGGGGCCCGGTTCGGATTTATCCGCTTTTCTTCTTCTTCTTCAGCGTTCATTCTCAAACTCCCGCTGGATCTCTCTTGTAGCAGGACTATGGTCCTACTAGATTTTCAGCAGGAAGTCGTCCAGAAAGATGTCGGCACGACACATCTGTCTTCTGCGGTGCTCTGCTTTTTCATTTGTTTATTATTACTAAATATAATTTTCTGATTTCCTAAGAGTAGGTAGTGGAATGAACTGCTCTCACCCTTATTTATCAACATACGAAGATATTTCACTAAGGAACTGCTGTGACAAACTAAGGAAATATTTCACTAAGGAACTGCTGTGACAGAGCTAAGGAAACATTTCACTAAGGAACTGCTGTGACAGAACTAAGGAAATACGTTAGGTGATTCATGTTAGCAAATAATTGTTATGGTTCATTCGTTATATTTTTCTGAGTTTTCAAATTAGTCAGATCGGGATTTAGTCATGCGAATGAAATGCATCGCTTCGTGGCTTATATCTTCGCTGCGATAGCTGCGACTTTCTTCGACATCAACCACACTTCATCATGACTTTTTATTTAGTCATGTGACCATCAAAGGAATTAGACTGGCAGTCCCATGTCAACCTTCCTTAGTAGCTCCTCGTGACATGCATGTAAGATCACAGTGGTATTCAGGACAGAAAATAAATATTAAGGAAATTCGTCCATCCTAGTGTTTAATTCCTCCTTTTTTTTCATGAGAAGGTTGACGACTATTTCTGCAGAAATCGTCAGGGGGTGGGTGAGATGAGAGAAGGGCTTACCCACTTGTGGCTACACCATGTCAAATATTTCAATATGGAGCTTAGACTATCGACTAGTGTCGTCCAAACCATAAATAGCGTTCACAATTGAGGGATTTGGGGGGGGGGGGGTTGGGTTTGGTATCTGGAAAAATTTGACAGTTTTTGACAAGGGAGAGTTTGAGAAAAGTTGATGTCAACTAAACTGTTTGTACATTAATTCAATTGTACGAGTTTGAATTTTTTTTCTAAACAGCAGAAAAAGAAGATGACGTTTTTTTCGCTTTTAATCCTTTCCAAAAGTTTTTTTTAAAGAAGGGGGGGGGGAGAGAGATTTGACATAATTCAGTAGAGGGGATTGTTCGCTGACTTCTTGAGAAGTTGTTTACAAAAGAAGGGGTGGGGTCAAAAATTCATTAAAATGTATTGACGTAAATAATGAACTGCACAAAAGGTCATGTTCTGATATCCTGGGGGGGGGGGGGGGGTCTTCTACGGGTTTGGTGATATTTTTCTTTTATTTTGGGTCTTTTGGCAACACGCGGCCAAACCGATGATGATGATGATTGCGCTGATAGATTCAGAAATGATTTTTGTTTTTCTGTTCTCAAACCTCAACAGGAAGTAGCGTGTGTATTTTATACTTAATTTTAAAAAAAATATGTTTATAATAGTATCCAGAGAATGCTCTTATCTAGAATAATCAGATTTTGTAATTTTATACTTAGAAGAGCTTCCTTTCATACCCAGACAACATAAGACAATGATTATTTCACACTTTGAAGAGCTTACTTTCATACCTAGACAACTTAAGACAATGATTATTTCACACGTAGAAGAGCTTACTTTCATACCTAGACAACTTAAGACAATGATTATTTCACACGTAGAAGAGCTTACTTTCATACCTAGACAACTTAAGACAATGATTATTTCACACTTAGAAGAGCTTCCTTTCATACCTAGACAACTTAAGACAAGGATTATTTCACACTTAGAAGTGCTTGCTTTCATATCTAGACAACTTAAGACAATGATTATTTCACACTTAGAAGAGCTTACTTTCATACCTAGACAACTTAAGACAAGGATTATTTCACACTTAGAAGTGCTTGCTTTCATATCTAGACAACTTAAGACAATGATTATTTCACACTTAGAAGAGCTTCCTTTCATACCTAGACAACTTGAGAGAATGATTATTTCACACTTAGAAAGGCTTCCTTTCATACCTAGACAACTTAAGACAATGATTATTTCACACTTAGAAGAGCTTCCTTTCATACCTAGACAACTTAAGACAAGGGTTACTTTACTCAGATGTGTGTCACCTCATATATTTTTTTTAAAGTTTATTTCAAACAAATGAAGTTTTATTGGATACCTGGAATATTTCATGTCCAACTAAAATATTCAATTTCTATGGGTCGTGTACAACACCGGTTGATGTGGAGTCTATTACTACAGTGGATCCTATTATTACAGTGGAGCATATTACTACAGTGGAGCCTATTACTACTATTACCATTTTCCTTGAAAGAAAACTTTGAGCATTTGTATTTGATAGACCCATCGTTATAACACAGTTAATGCATGCACCAATCTCTATCAAACACACACACAATAATCTCTCAAATTTATAAACACTGTAGTCATATCTAATGTGTAGGGTTTTTAAATCTTCAAGTAAACAAACATTAGCTCGGTGTATGGTGGCTGGACAGCTTGCGATTACTGATAGATGGTTTGTAGACTTGCAAGACACTCATTTTAACACAGCATACTAGAAAAGAACTAAAAAGTAGAAGAAACAAATTATTGTTGTAAATAATACATTCTACTACCGCTATGTAATGGTGTAACTATGTTGTTGGTTAGAATTCCGACTTTGCAAAAGAAACAACCTGCATAACTATGCTTATCTAAGCTCACTCAATGTTCGTTGAGTTCAGATTGTTAACAATATCCTGAAAATTAACTAGTCATTTCACATGTTAACATTCTAGTCCAGTTTTACGATGTCTAAGACTTCACACAACAAACAACAAAGACAGAATATTGGATAATTTTCACTTTATTTATATTTAAATAAATACTTCTTAGAGTGATGTACGCCGCTTTTAACCGCAAACGAAGTCCAATTTGGTTATATCATAGCTATTTTTAATGGATGTTGTAGTTCTGTGATAAATTTTACTGATTTTTTAAATTTAAATGTATAGTAAGATGAGCTGCTCTCAACCACGGCCGTTAGTCCAATTTGGTTGCAATCATAACAAACAGTGGAGATTGCGGTTCCAGTAATCCAGTCACAATAACCTCTGGAACACTTTTACTATTATGAATTAAAAAAAGAATTGACGTACACCAACTGTGCCTCTTAGAGACACATAAGAAACATTGCACAATGCAATTATAACTGAACTATCTTGAGTTGCATCAAGGACATTGTTGGTGCATAAGCATTGCACAACTGTCAGCTTGAAGAATCTTGTTTGCTAACAAGCTGATATTAATCTCTCGTTGATTTGTTCACAACTAATAGAGAATGTACATCTTTTGCTGTCGTGACGATAGCTTCCCGTCTAAGTCATGGTCTTTATGCTTTTGTTCGTTTTGAAGCTTTGTCTATTTCTTACCTATACCGCGTGGTATAAGTACAATCGCTAATACAATAATATCTAGTTTAAAACTGTTCATTTCGGAACTAATTTATGATACATAGTTATGATACATAGTTATGATACATAGTTATGATACATAGTTATGATACATAATGCTGTGTACATAGTTCTAGCATACCATTTTTCAATTTCAAGAATATGTATCTGTTCCATGAAACTAGATTGAATTGAACATATTAGAGTATGTTCAATGTCGTGCCTGTTTTTGTTACAATAATAACTTTTCACGAGAACAGCTTGTTAGATCTACTAATATTATTCTCTATTATTTTTTTCCCGGAATAGCCACTCTAATTCTCCATGTAACTCCCCAGCGGGAATGTTACAGTACGACAGTTTCCTCCCTCCCCCAGCTGGATGATGGTTTATATTATTCACACTTGACGTTAAGCGAAGGAGTGACAGTCTCAGTTTTCGTTCCAATGCCAGATGTGTCGCCATGGTTGTGTCAAATCCATGTTTGTTTACGGTTACATTAACGTTTTCTATCCACCGTTTTATTGGTATACCTTTGGCTTTAAGTCCAGATATGCTTTTGTTATATGCTATTATTGGTATGGCTTCATTCGCATGTGACCGAACAATTTTACTCGCTTTCTCGCTCATCAATCACCAACAATCTTTTCATATCCCCATTCCAATGTTCCATGTCTGGCAACCCTTAAAAAAACTTACCACCTACATATTCTCATGCCACCTCTGCCACTCACCATAACAGCAGATAATTGCATATAGAACAGGTTCCACCATCTGACCCATATGTTTTAGAAACTCTTTGACAAGCACAGTTTTTCCACAGTCAGTCGGACCTACCATCAAGGCTGTAAAAGGATGTATCCACCGTGTATCCATTTCTATTAGTGAGACTGTTATAGAGTGTTTCTATTTTAATCTAGAAACATATAATTATAATATTTACTATATACCCTTTTTTTTAAACATACCGGTTAAATAAGTCAGAAAAATGTTTGCGGTGGGGATCTGGGCCCGGCTGAGTCATATACGATACATTACCCTCATATACTACTAAGATTGCCACTACAAACAAACATTAAAGATAATATGTGATGGGTGTAAAAACATACTAAAATACATAGTTCTGTCACATCGCTGAAGAAACATAGATATATTGAAGTATTACTGCAAATATACATTTATTCTATGCGCATACAAAAATGGCAATACTCATACCAGATGCGCCATATACAGTGGCGCTACCTTCTCAATCACAAAACCCTCCGTGACGGGAGCACTACCTTCTCAATCACAAAACCCTCCGTGACGAGAGCACTACCTCTCAATCACATAACTCTCCGTGACGGAAGCACTACCTCTCAATCATAAAACCCTCCGTGACGAGAGCACTACCTCTCAATCACATAACTCTCCGTGACGGGAGCACTACCTCTCAATCATAAAACCCTCCGTGACGGGAGCAGTACCTTCTCAATCACAAAACTCTCCGTGACGGGAGCACTACCTCTCAATCATATAACCCTCCGTGACGGGAGCAGTACCTTCTCAATCACAAAACTCTCTATGATGGGAGAGCTACTTATTAATTACAAAACTCTCCGTGACGGGAGCACTACCACTCAATCACAAAACCCTCCGTGACGGGAGCACTACCTCTAATTACAAAACCCTCCGTGACGGGAGCACTACCTTCTCAATCACAAAACTCTCCATGATGGGAGCACTACCTCTCAATCATAAAACCCTCCGTGACGGGAGCACTACCTCTCAATCATAAAACCCTCCGTGACGGGAGCACTACCTCTCAATCATAAAACCCTCCGTGACGGGAGCACTACCTCTCAATAATAAAACTCTCCATGATGGGAGCACTACCTCTCAATCATAAAACCCTCCGTGACGGGAGCACTACCTCTCAATCATAAAACCCTCCGTGACGGGAGCAGTACCTTCTCAATCACAAAACTCTCCGTGACGGGTGCACTACCACTCAATCACAAAACCCTCCGTGATCACACACTGCCTCCAATTCACAAAGCCCAACATTTTCTCCTAAGCTTACCTTAAATCTATCCCAACCAGGATTGATGGACTGTCCATCTTTCTTCCACTGTGTGAGCTCGTGATCCGACTGAGCAGGGCACAAGAGCCTGGTATTCTTGCCAAGTTTTGCAATCACCCTGGGCACGACTTTCCCAGATAAGGATGGCGGACCTGCAACAAATATACGAACGTTAACTCAACACAAATAGCAGTAAAACGAGACCGTTAGGTAGTCTAGCAGACCTTCCAACAGAATTAATTAGGACCACATTTGTTACGTTGTGATTATTTTTTGCTTTTGCTTAATACTATTTATATACTTGGAGCAGCTTTGGTAATTTTTGGCATGCAATTCCAAGTATGCAAAAAGTGATCAACTAAAATACCGACAATGATTTAAAAAACCTAACGACCGGGGACCTAATTAATTGTGTTGGAAGGTCTTTATTGGAAAAGGTAATGAGTAAGATGTGTAATTAGTCAATTCGCTGCAAATTCCTTTTTGAAAAAAAAAACCTTTTCAAGGAAAACAGAAATATACCCTCACATGAGCTAAAACTTTCGTGCAACACGTAGATCGTGATGCGAATGTGTTTGACAGCAAGAACAAAGACAGCAAGCCCTAACAATTCAAATCCTAACTTTAACGGTCAATTGTTTTCTTCTGCGTTCAGACTAGTATGAGTGTGTGTGTGTGTTACGTGTTTGCTGTAGATGTAAAACTCTCTTCCACCTCCACCTTAGAAATATATTAATTTGATATTAGCTCTCAGAAACAATAGCAAAATAGAGTATAACCCCAACCCTTAACATTTCCCCAAATAAACATATTCAATAACCTGCACAAAAGAGTAAAAAAGTGTGTTTTTTAATTAAAGGAAACCCCTTCCACTAGCCAAATGTTCCTTACGGCTGTGGCTGCGAACCCCAGGGAAATGTGATCTTCACTGAAGTTTGCTGTATCGAATACTGAAATATGTCTCGTCATTAGGCAAGTTTTTCTTAAGCTTATATTAGACTGTATTTTTTTAAACAACAAACTGACTGTTACCATATCTTGGTCATTTAAGTCTTCAAAATTTTAAGATTCCGAAGCTAGATTTTTTCTATTGATACATAAAATATTGAATATAATTTATGATTTGTATATCTGGAGCGCCTCCTAATATTGATATGACTCCTCAAATCAGGAAAATATGGCAACACAGTCTCCAATTACAGGCCCATCCGTCTCACAAGCTGTCTATGCAAAACAATGAAACGCATTATCAATCTTGGGATGCAGTGGTCATCCAATGTGGCCATGCAGTGGTCTTTCAAGATGCCTTGAAAGTGAAAACCTTCTGGTATCGCAGCAAGCAGGCTTCAGACAGTGCTACTCTACTGAAGATCAGGCAACCTACTTCTCCCAATAGATTGAGGAAGCTTTCCAAGATAAGAAACTGGTATTAGCAGCATGGATAGACCTCAGCAAAGCACTTGACAAGGTTTGGAAAGAACGACTCTTAAATAAATTGCGAAATTACAGGGTTAACTCAAGAATGTACATAATTGATAAAAGCATATATGCATAATAGAAGAGCCAGGGTACAATTGGATGGTCGCAAGAGCAAAAAGTCCTACTGCATGATGGAGTCCCCCACGGAGGAGTCATTTCATCCACACTTTTCTTTGTTTACAATGACCTAGTTGACGAACTACCACATGGGATAAAAATGACAATATATGCTGATGACCTGGTGCACGGAAGATTATGCGACATTGGCCACTAAACAAATACAAAGAGCTAATGATGACCTAACTCTTTGGTCAAATTAGATGGTGCCTCAGCATTAACGCAGATAAGTGCTATACTACACTCTTTACCCTTTCATCAAAACAAAAAGCCGGTGTTATCAAAACAGATGGAGAACTCTTGAAAGAAGACCAACAACTCACATACTTCGAAGTTACTTGTGATGATAAGCTGACATGGAAGCAACACATAAACAAAACAACAACAAACTCCAGGAGGAAGGTATATCTTACGAAAACTAAGTGGAACCACATGGGGAGCCAGTGAGAATATTCTCAGTAAAGTTCACCCGCAATCCATAAGACCACACCTTCAATATGGTTCAGCTTGGTGGTGTTCCGCATCAAACACCACAATACAGGATCTAGATAAAGTGCAAAACCAAGCTCTTATGATAATGTTGGGAGTAACGAAATCAACACCCACAGTAGAGATACACAAAATTTGGTGAACCGAAACAATTGGCAAACGTAGAGACACAGAGGTACTAATACAAGCAGAAAAGTTTCATTTTATACCAAGTCATCCAATGAAGGAAAGATTCCAAATTCTAGCAATGAGGCGACTGAAAAAAGTAGCTTTATCCACCATGATAAACGACTCTGTAGACAACTTACAGACCTACCTGAAATTGACAGCCCCTTAAGGTCTGGTCTCTACCAGAACAAACCCCTGGAGTGAAAGGCATGGGATACCAATATGCATACAGACCCACGTGAAAGGAATACTAAGAGAGGACCAGCAGAACAGTATGCAGCGCTGGATAATCGCCCTCAGTTTTCTGGACGATGAATATCCACAAATTTGGGCCAGAGTATACAAAGATGAGACAGCACAGAATGCAGTGAGGAATGGAGGTGATGTGTATATATAGAATATCCACACAAGCATAGAGATACGATCAGAACACCTAAAGAGAAATTCTGCTATAATTATGATGCAGAAATCCAGACAATTAGGGTGACAACTGAAAAAAACTGCTGAACTTCAACCCTGGCCCACAACAGGTGGTATTCCTGACAGGTGCAAGGTCAGTGCTTCAAGCTCTCCGTTCTGGAAAACTAACAGACTTACAAAATCTTCTTAATGAATTGTCTTACCAGTATATGGTAACCATGCAGTGGATAGATTCTCAATGTAGAATACCAGGAAATTAAAAAGCAGACCAACTAGCTAAGGAAAGTGCTGCCGAAGACCAACCAGATGTACCAATCACCTACCATCAGAAAAAAAACAGATGATCAAGTCAATAAGAAAGCCACACACACCAACACAAGATGATTATCACAATATAAATAGATCAGAACAAGTTGTAATTCTACGCCTCAGAACGATTCACGATCGACTCCGCAGTCACATGTACACGAAATTCAAGATTGGCAATACAGGTACGTGTACATGTGGACAGGCAGCACAGAGTCACAATCATATACTTCAATGGTGTTCTGAGTATGAAATGTTGAGGCAGACATATTGGCCAAAGGAAACAACACTGGAATCAAAGCTCTATGGGCCAATGTGTGAATTACAAAAGACAACGAGTTTTATTCAGGAGACAGAATTACAGATGCAGACATGTTTCATATAGACAAGTGAACGAAAGAAGAAGTATACCTTGCATGTTTTTGAATTAATAAAATAAAATTGTTGCCAAATAATTGTGCATGTTTCACTGAAAATTCCAATAAATAATTATAATCTGTGAAAAAGATATAAATGATACGAACAAAGATGATTTGAACGTTGCGAGTAAAGGAATTTTATCAAGAAACATCAACGAATATATAAGTGGTTGCAGCGAGCTCACTAAATGTTATTGTTTCTTAAGTGAAATACCAGTATAAGAACTTGGTCCTGTAGGACAAAACATGTATGTAATAACAGAATTCGTTTTATATACAATACACAAAAACAAAGTTTAAATATAATTAAGGATTTTGAAATGCATTGTTAAATAGGAAAATATGTTGTTCAATACGGGCAGTTGAGGCATACATTCCAGCTTTTAAATATTATGCGCAGATTCATTCCAACTTCTTATAGTATGCGCAGCTTTCGTGCAGTCACTGAAATCACGTCATTAGCAAATCCTGTTGTTTCAAAAACGAAATTGCTAATTTAATCGGAGATTACTACTGATAAAGATGATGTGCGTTTCTAACAGACTAGAGGAGTGCTACAAAATGAAAAGATGTGCGGTCAGGGCCATCAAAGAGGGCTGGGACTCTCAGTTGGTAGCGTGAAGCGAACATCTTTGCAGTCCACACGACTGTAACATGCGTACTGTATCTTTATCGATATTTATGCCAACACTGCTTATCTGCCCATATTTCAATTTTCGGTACATTACAACTTTTTAATATTTAAATATTTCGCTTTCCGCTAAATAATGTACGCTCAGCTGCCCATATTGCACCATATTTGTTATAAAATTATGAGCTATAGATGAATTCTACTAGATATTTCCTTTAGTGATAACGTGTCGAAATGGTCATTGTTGATAACATTTATAGTTATTATAATATATACCTATTTATTATATTTTCATTAGTTATATTACCTAACTTTGTTAATAATCACTTCATCTCTATGTTACTGTGAATCAAACAGATACAGTATTTAGACATATTAACGCCCGTGTGTTGCCTGGACCGAAAAGGGAGCAAAGAATAGCAACACTGTTTACCTTCCACGCATGTCGTAAAAGACGACTAAGGAGGTTATGGGATGGAGTTGGCTGTCCCATCTCATATAGGGTAAGTGACCCAAAGTCATGCTGAAGTCGGATGTGTCAGGCCGAAAGGAGCAGATATCGCAGCAATGCTGTAAACTATGACACAACGCATTCCGTTCTCCGGACTATATCCTGCTAATCTACAGGAGTTTGAGAACGAACGCAGAAGAAGAAGAAGACGACGACATATTAAAAGTCATGACACCTTGTTGAAGATCTTACTTGAGGAAAAAGTCGTGGGGAGGCGAGCAAGAGGTAGGTAGAGATACAAGTGGGAGAGTAACATCACGAGATGGACAGGTTACAGCCTGATAGAGTGCACCAATACGACAAGAGACAGGGGATTTTGAAGATCCGTTGCAGTTAACCTTCGTCATAGCACCAGTACAGCAGGTAAATCGATCTCATGTTGAGATTAAAACAGGCGTAAACAAATGGAAACAATAAATATATCCCGATCATATCCCTTTCAGATATAAACTTGCCAAATCTTTGTGCCCCCTCGGTTAGTGTATAGATTTGCCTTTCGTGCGTGCAATAAGTGTATAATGTTGCCAGTGCTTTATGACTGTCAGAATAAGTGCTTGAAAGTTCATAGAAAAATATGACAGTGAATAAAGAAAAGTATCAATAAAGAGAATTCGTAAATTAAGTATATCCATGAACGGGTAGAATGTTTGTAAGGAAGGATGTAATACATGTATATGTATATATCAATCAATCAAGTGCAAAGCCGAGTGGCGCAGGCGAACATGTTTCTCCACAACACTTTGTGTCTTGTGTTGTTAATTAAATTCAGATGGCGACATTCTCCCATGCATCAATGATAATCCATCCAACAACTTCTATCTGTGTCTTCCTCTGTCTCTTCTATACGTTATATATATATATATATATATATATATATATATATATATATATATATATATATATATATATATATAATGTTTACATTAAATATTTGAAGGGGAAAAAAGAATGATTGGTTATTGGTTATGAAATCGGGAACTCCCATAAGTGCTTAGTATTCTCCAGCAGATGTTGCGTGTGTGTTGCGCTGGTTAAACATATTCCACATTCTGCTCAGCCCTATTCGTGCCACACTTCTAGTTCTTTTCCTAGATATATCATCCAACACTTAATATCAAGTTATCTTAATCTCATCCTAGATGTATCATCCAACACTTAATATCAAGTTATCTTAATCTCATCCTAGATGTATCATCCAACACTTAATATCAAGTTATCTTAATCTCATCCTAGATGTATCATCCAACACTTAATATCAAATTATCTTAATCTCATCCTAGATGTATCATCCAACACTTAATATCAAGTTATCTTAATCTCATCCTAGATGTATCATCCAACACTTAATATCAAGTTATCTTAATCTCATCCTAGATGTATCATCCAACACTTAATATCAAGTTATCTTAATCTCATCCTAGTGTATCATCCAACACTTAATATCAAGTTATCTTAATCTCATCCTAGATGTATCATCCAACACTTAATATCAAGTTATCTTAATCTCATCCTAGATGTATCATCCAACACTTAATATCAAGTTATCTTAATCTCATCCTAGATGTATCATCCAACACTTAATATCAAGTTATCTTAATCTCATCCTAGATGTATCATCCAACACTTAATATCAAGTTCTCCTTATCTCATTCTAGATGTATCATCCAACACTTAATATCAAGTTATCTTAATCTCATCCTAGATGTATCATCCAACACTTAATATCAAGTTATCTTAATCTCATCCTAGATGTATCATCCAACACTTAATATCAAGTTATCTTAATCTCATCCTAGATGTATCATCGAACACTTAATATCAAGTTCTCCTAATCTCATCCTAGATATATCATCTACCGCATGACGTTCTCCCAATCTCATCCTAGATGTATCATCGAACACTTAATATCAAGTTCTCCTAATCTCATCCTAGATATATCATCTACCGCATGACGTTCTCCCAATCTCATCCTAGATGTATCATCCAACGCTTAATATCCAGTTCTCCTAATCTCATCTTAGATGTATCGCAGTGTCAGCATGGAACGGGCGCTGACTAACCAGCCTAAGTGTTCCATTTCTCCATTCACCGGATGTATGAACATTTGACTCAGGCTCCTTTTCTCTGTATATTTCTGATATAAATGTATATGTACCTTGCAAATATAATGATATTCTAAGAAGCTCATCTATTCCATCTCGTATCTGGGATACTTCTACCTAGTTTTCTTGTTTATTTGCTCTATGTGTCTTTGTATATGATGTGCCATGTTATTATCCTATTATTTCCCCAATAATTTTAAATTGAATAATAGTTTAATAATTTAAAGTTGAATCTATTCTCTATCCCCAGGTCGATGATGGTCAGAATATCCATACTTGCTGCTAAACGTAGGAGTAGTTTCTGGGAGCTTCAGTTGTCTATCCGAGGCCAGATGTGTCGCCATGGCTGTGTTTAATCTATATTTATTCAGGGTTGTCTTGATATTATATATCCATCTTGTTCTATGTCTTTCTCTGGCCTTGTATCGGATCTTCTCATGTTATATGGTCTTGTCGGTAGTTAGTTATGGTTGACTCTCATAAGGTGTCCTATCCATTTTATCAGTTGTTTCTCTACGTTTTTTTTTGCATGGTCTTATACCGTTTCTTTTTCTGATTTCCTTTGGTTTGGTCACTCTTTCGGCTTTTCACGGACATTTCATCCCACACGTTGTAAGTTTTCTCTGCCTGGCTACTGCCAACACCCATGTCTGACATTGACAGCAGAATGTTGGCATGAAAATACTGCTTACCTTCTGTCCCTTGACTTCCATCTTGATTTTTGGCTTAAGCAGTAATGGTGATAGCTGGTATGTCACTACGTTTGCTTTTTGCTATCTTGTCTTAATTTCTCTGTCTAATTTTCCGCTGTCTGTGATAATACTTTCCAGGTATTTAAATTCATAAGTTTGTTTCATTGTTGACTTGCTGTTTTTCATTGCTTCTGTTTTCTACGCATTTATTTTCATGCTATGCTACACTTTGTGTATATTGTCGTGAGTACGTTAATATGATTTTGTAACTGCTGTCCATCTTCGTAAATAATCATTGATTGTCGGTAAATAGCAGTTTGTTGATTGTATTATTTAATTTCTCTTCAGGTTGTTCTCTTATTCCGTACTATTTTCTTTCTTGATATGGAATTCTTTAGTTCCTATGTCCATGTATATGTTAAAAAGTGTTGGTGAGAGCACACATCCTTGTCTATTACCCCTGATTTTGTTTCGAAAGATGAAGCTATTCTGTCTGCTGTTCTTACTGAGCTTTTGCAGATCTGGTAACGGGATTTTGTATTTTCTATTAACTGACCTTTGATTCCATAGTTTTCTAGTATTTTCCATAAAGCATTTCTATTGACTCTAGTTTAATATTAGTTCAATATTTTAAATTGAATAATAGGTTAATAATTTCTTTTTTATTGTGTCTACATTAAAAAAAACACTAAATACTAACTCCAAAGACAAATTCTTTACTGACGCAAAGAAATTATAAATCTTTACTTCATGAGAAAAATGATCTTGAACGGACAATATATGTAGATAAAGCTTTATTATTATGGATAGAAGAATAACAAAAGATTATTGGTGCGTGATATTGTTAATATTATATATTAGTCTAGTTATAGAACAAAGTTTCTTAACGTGGGTGATACGGTACTTCATGGTACAAGTGCACTAAATGGTCAGGAGACGGAGGAGCTTTAGGAAACACTGAACCACTCGTTATACACTAAAAAATTGAAACTACTTTCTTCTTAGTAATTACAGGATCAAGAAATGGTTCGTTGTTTATCCAACGGTTCATTGGATCATGCCCTTTTACCTAATGCTATTGTGTATAATATATGCATGTGATATATTGTTTTCTTCCATATATGGTATTCCATTTATCTGACCTCGGAAGAAGAAAGATAAATCTTATTATATTGATAATAATGAAGGTCTAGTTGTAACATGCGCCCCTGTTATACTTATTCCGAGCTTTGACAAGTTTCTTAAAGGAGTTTCTAAGGGTCAAAGATATTTCAATTTCACTAAAATGTAAAAGAAATTGTTAGCCCACATAACATCAATAGGGGCCGAACGAACGAATATGTTTGAGAAACACTGCTATCGAGAAACGGATGAATATACAGAGACAGTGCTTATAAATCTCGAGTAACAACTGCACTGGAAGGGCTATAATGTAATGCAGTATGTGTTACACACCCCATACATTAGCGATCGTAGCTACCGGGTTATGTCAACATACAATTACTTTCTGCTGCTCAGTTCAGGCAGAACGGGAGGAAAAGAAAACATCCCAGAAGAGGTATAACTTCATAAAAAAATTTAATTCCGTATGACCCCAAACAGCACCTGCTGTTTCCGCATCAAACTATATAGAAAAGCTGGCAACCAGAGTAAAGAAGTGTGTTTACCTTTCATTTTCTGTCCACTCCTGAAGAAGGGAAAATGTGTACAATTTTCATTGGGGATAAATTCAGTTTGATTGAGAATTTTACCCTTCATATTATATGAGTGAGGAAGTAGTGTCCGCGGAGAGAGAAACTGCCATCATGCTTTCTTCACATTCTTTCTCGTTCCTATTGAAGTAGGCTTTCTGTGTACGGTGTGTGCCGACTGGCTTTCGTCTTTTCGCTTCACTGGAAACCCATCTCCGTCATAATGACTAGTGTTCGGGCGCTTCATTCAATTCTTTGTGCTGTAGTCGCTCCGCAGATAATATTTCAGAGCAAGCATAGAATTTTGGACGACCCCGAAGGAGAAAGCTCTTTTATACAGGAGAGACACGCGTTCATTGTGTCAACAGCAAGTTCAGCTAAAGGTCTTTGAGAACTAACAAGCATTTTATGAACTGGGGAGTTGTAAATCTGATCAAAGTCAGCCAGCTTGTAAATTATGGTTTTAGTTCGGCAACAAACAAGTATACGTTTTTTTTTATCTCCTCAAAGATTACATGACTAGAATATATATATATTAGTTTATATTTTATAAACTATTTTATATATATATCACTGACAGCTGTAAATGACTTCAAATATTTTTCTCTCTCCATGTAATGTGTCATTTACAGAACGTTGTCCTCACTGCCACTCTGTAAGTCTCTCTGTTCTGTGCATGCTGTCCAGTTCTTTCAGTGTCATGTTCAGAAGGTCTTCGATGTCATGTGTCACTTCAAACATTTACGTTATGTAAATATGACAATAGTATTAACTCAATCGTTGACTCCCGCCAACACTCACCGTATAGATAAAAATTCGGTGTCGGGAGAATCGCCGCATAGGTAGGTGATTTTCATAGACATCTCCATTTAAATTGGTAGCATATCCTATCCAGGACGTAGCTATCAACCCAGCATTTGTTGGCTGTGGTGATTTTCTAGGCAATATAAATACGTTCAGTAGGGTGCCATTGCTTTCTGAACGGTCCGGATGCACAATTGCCTGTGGTGACATCTCCATAGATGCTCAGATATCTGCCTCAGTAATAGATCAGGGTGTAGTGGCTGATAGATCAGGGTGTGGTGGATGATAGATGAGGATGTAGCGGCTGATAGATGAGGGTGTAATGGCTGATATATGAGGGTGTAGCTGTTGATAGATCAGGATTGTAGTGGCTGATAGATGAGTGTGTACCAGCTGATAGTTTTCTGTGTTGGTTGAGTTATGGCTATTATTTCTTATCAATATCGTTCAATATATATATATATTTATTTATTTCGCTTTAAGTATCCAAAATACTGTAGCTTTCTTCGTATGATGGTATTTAGACTCCACCCTTCGGTAATTTTGACCCGTTATGGGATGTAATGTGACTCTCCATATTATAGTCATCCTAGCGGAATTAATTTGGACCTAGTTTGTTACGTTTCTGATTATTGTTGGAGTTTTAATTGGTCGCTATGTACATATTTAGAGCTGCATACCGAAAATAGCCAATGCGAACCAATATATTTAACGCAAATCGGAGACTAGTTCATGTTTACGTTTTAACGAACAGATCTATACTACAGACATGGGACAACCAACTCCATGCCATAGCATGTTTAGTCGGCTCTTAAGATCTTCACGAAAAGTTAATAAAATTGATATTTTGCCCCCCTTCCCCCTTGTGGTACCCGATAACACTTGGGTGCCTCGTCCTACTTATTACTTTAAAACCTTCCGGACAATCCTTCTCTCTACAGGTATAAACTACATGCAATTGTATTATCTCCCCCTTCCCCGCTTGATACGTCCATGATAATCCTTTCAGTCAGATATAGTTAGTCAACACTGATGAACTTCGCTTCACCTGGTACCACCTGCATATCAATGAAATATAACTGTGTATCTGAACATCTCAATATGACAGGTAACTAACAGAAGTACATTCATTGATTTTAGTTTTAACAAGCGCTCAAAGAGAGTTACACGAGTGTAGTTGTTCAATTCCAATAGCTGTGAAGAAAGCCATTAACTCCAAATGTATGTGCAAATGCCGAGTTTTAAAACGGATGAAACATATGCTTGATGTGTGTGCTACAGAATAATTTGTATGCATCGGTCAGGAACATTTTGAAATGTTGTACTAAACGACATGGAAGTAAACGACACAGAAGCATAATTTACTGGAGGTTAACAAAATGGCGGAAACCATCATGATGAAGATAAAACACTAGGGAGTACGAGTTGATTGTACTGTAATCTGTTGATTTTTACTTTCAGCTCCAGACGGTTTATCAGGTATTAGTTTTGATTGGAATATGATAATGAAGTTTTGCTTATAACTAGAAACGCACATACTAGCATACACAAATCGACGTTTCGATCAAAGGCCTTATCGGGACTACATACACAACAAAAAACGACAAGTATATATCGACGTTCATGTGGCAAAGCTAAATGTAGTGTCGCGATAACCCAGAAGGATTGGAACTAGGTCAGAGGTGAAGCAACACAAACATAGAATATACAAACTACAGCCAAATACATGTGAAACGAAACAGAGAAACGATGGAACAACATGATATTTCGATATTACATTTAGCTCTGCTATGTGAACGTCAAAAGAGTCGTTCTTGCTCGGCCTTTTTTGTTGTGTATGTAGTCTTGATAAAGGCCATTTGGGTGAAATGTCGACGTGTTATATTATTATTTGTGTTTTAACTATTATCAAAACTTCATTACCCTGTTCCAAGCTTTGCTTGTTGGATTTCAGTTTTGTGCAGTGAGTACATATTATTTTTGATGGTGTTTCCAGTTTTGCAAGTTCTATAAGATAGTTTTACTAAATGAGCTGTTAAGGTACAATGTCACAAGTGAACTGTTCAGCAGTGTTACATTTCTTTGTTAACATGCACCTTTCTATTTGAAGTATCATTATTTGATAAGTGAAAGAGTATCAAGGTGTGTCATCCGACGTTTCTCTCCAGAACGTTGTCTTCTCAATGACCTCCCTGAACCCTTCTCTGTCTTGGGACGTGCGGCTTAAGTTTTCCAACGTTTTATGTTATTTTTCATGTCATCAGTCCATCGTCTTCTTGGTCTGCCTTTCCTCCTACCATGTGCTCTTCCCTCCATTATTTGTCTTAACAGTTGTCTCTTTATATGACCAACCAGGTGTAGTTTTCTTTTTGCTATTGTGTTTAGTAACCAACATTGGAATCTTCAATGTTTTTATAATATCTGAGTTTCTCTTTTTTTTTCTTTCATGGTATTCTAAGTATCTTTAGTAGCATTTCATCTCAAAGGCGTTGATCTTCTTTGCCGCTGTTTTACTTAGGGTCCATGTTTCACAGCCGTATTTTGCAACCAGAAAATTAAAGTTCGTAGCATTAGCAGTTTCATTTCTATTTGTTGTTTTTCCATGTTTTCAACCGTGCTATTGTATAATATGCCATTGCCAATCTTTTCCTTATCTCTGAGCTGGTATTTCAGTCGCTAGCTAACTTAGTGCCACCGCCGCCTCAATATATCATGATTTCAGATCCAAAACTTCTGTGAGATAAACGAAAAAAATATTAATGATTTAAAAAAAAATCCTGCTTTATTCATTGTGGCTGCCGTATTGGATGGTTGGTGTGTTGGTTGGTTGCTGATCCAGCGGTCCATGGGCTCATGCCTTTTGACATAATGCCATTAAATGGCATTATATTGCTGGGAAGTCTGTGAATTTTTGTTCCACCCCGGGACAGAGCCAGAGAATAACTATCACACCTCCAGGAAGGTAGGTTTCAACCTATGCACTGCTCCTAGCCACTGTAACCAAGATAGGGTTCACTGTGCTCATTCCACGCCACCAATTGACTACTGGTTATGCCGAACTTCTCTATTGCTCCAGGCATGCAACCAAATGTTCAAGTCAAAAGGATTGTCACGTTCTGAGTCACTGTGCCTCTATGATGGGTTTCAGCCATAGGAAAAAACAGTGCTGTCAGTTTCCTCCTCACCAGTGCTGCACAGTACATCTCTGGCTCCCTCCCAACCACAGAGGGTGCATACGTATATATTCAGGTAAACATTAAACACATTTCAATAACAAAATAAAAGCATAATTGTATAGATGATGTGTCATGAAGATTCTCTGAGAAGATAACCAATATAACGGCATGTCATCCACTAAGGTTTTCTGTTGCATGGGTGGTATGTCTAGTGAGCCATTGGTGAGACCCACAGATGCAACCACAAGCGTTATTGGATAGTTACAATATCAATGGTTGCTTGATTTTTAAGAAGAAATGACAGTTTTTAGTGTATCGACATGTCCTACCACCTTAATTATGTCAATAAAATCCTGCACGTGCAATCTTGGTGCAGACGGAGGAGGGATACAGGGGTGTTTTACTTTTAATAATATATTCACACACAATTGAACATTTTATTAGAAACGTACTCCCGAAATTTCTATAAGTACTTGTCCATGTTTTACGCCAACAATTAGGAGAGTGAGTCTGAACAAGTGTGACAGTAATTTGACAAAGGTTGACGTCAACAATACTGTATATTAAGCACCAACTAAATTGTAATTTGAAAAGATGTTCTAAAAGTGATCAATCACGTCGTTTTTCGTACTTGTTTACATTAAAAATGTGTCTCAGGAGAAGGGGGGTAGAAACATGGATATAAATAAGTATGTCAGGGGAGGGACCATGAAGTCTTGAGTTATTGACAAAGTGGGAGAAGGGGGGGGGAGTCGAAAATGGCTAAGAATTGTTGACATATCACATTTCTGTGTATTACATCGACATTTCTGTATATCACATCAACATATCACATTTCTGTATATGACATCAACATATCACATTTCTGTATATCACATCCACATATCACATTTCTGTAACACACTTTCATAGATTTGCCATTATTCTCCACATGTTTCCAAAATATTTTTTCTGCACATTTTATTTCTTCTATTCCAGTGCCGACACTGCCTGCCTTAGCATATATTTCTATTCCAGTGCCGACACTGCCTGTCTTAGCAAATGTTGCTGTTTCCTGCTCCCTGTTTACAAAAATAGGAACTAGAATATCCCACGGAGATGACCTGTCTCGTGTGAATTCGTGAACTGAATTATATTGCTGGTTCACGGGTTTAATGGTATAACTGCCAGTGTTATTGGTATAACTACGTCTCTGAATAAGATGATGGATATTTGTGGGTGTTTCGTTCCTGGTAAAGCTTCTATTTTAAAAAAAATATATGTTTGTTCATAGGCTGTTGCTCTTTCTTGTCTATTTACGTATTAATCACCCGAAGACAGGTATATCTTCATTTACACAAGACGTCTGTTCTTGAAAAAGAGAAGGGTATCATACAGAAAATGTAAATACCATCATCCTGTGTCATATCAGCTGTAGTAGGTGCACAAATCTGTAAAGAATGTTACCTACCAATTTCCAATATCTATATGGTCGACATTAATGAATGTATGTGTCCGATGTCGACAACAAACTTGTTCTGTGTTCTTACAATTTTAATGTGTTCTTGCCATCTTACAATATTTCATCGCTGGTCTGTTTTGTTATCAATTATTTGTATTTTCAGCATCCGTCTGTACGTGTAATAAAAACTACTAGATGCACGATATCTGTGTTGATTACTGGTATATGACACTTTAGGATAAAAATTACTATTACTAAATGCACGATAGTTGTGTTGATAACTACTAGATTGTACATAAGGATAAAAGCTAGCAGATGCACAATAGATGTGTCGATTACTAGTAGATGGTACTTTAGAATAAAAACTACTAGATGCACGAAATCTGTGTTGATATTTAGTAGATGATACTTAAGTATAAAACTACTAGATGCACGATATCTGTGTTGATAATTAGCAGATGGTACTTAAGTATAAAAACTACTAGATGCAGGATAGCTGTGTTGATAACTAGTAGACGGTACTTAAGTATACAAATAATCAGGAAAACATGTTAGCCTGGTATAGCTGGAGGACTCCCTTGGATAGTGAGGAATGAATAGCTAGCAGCAGCAACAAATCGAGACATGACTACTAGTACTAGGAACTTGATCACATTGCGGGTAAAAAAATATCCCCCCCCCCCCAACAACGATCTTTCACAAAAAAGGTCATCAAATTGTTCATGAAAAAAAGGATATGACAAGGGAAAACACACGAATGACCATTTTATTTAAAGGTAACACCTCCCCTCCCGTTTTGAGGAAAACATATCTACAGCCCTGGCTAGCTGCCTTACTCATTGGCTATGGTTCAGCGCTGGGTCTATGGATATCTCTAACGGGAAATGATGTTTGGCAGGGGGAACTGAAGCTTCTGGCTCCAAATTTGCACTTTGCGGGAAGCTAGAAATAACCATTCTTCTTCTGTGTTCGTTCTCAAACTCTTGCAGATTAGCAGGGTGTAGTCCGGAGAACGGAATGCGTTGTGTCATGGTTTACAGCAATGATGCGATATCTGCACATTTCGGCCTGACACATCCGACTTCAGCATGGCTTTAGGTCACTGACCCTATATGGGATGGGACAGCTAACTCCATCCCATAACCTCCTTAGTCGCCTTTTACGACATGCGTGGAAGGTAAACAGTGTTGCTATTCTTTGCTCCCCTTTCGGACCCCGGAAACACACGGGCGATAGCCATAAACCCATAAAATTTACCACCCTCTGGGTAGGAGACTTCTTTTAAAAGAATTGCACACCGCTGAGACTTGGAGTCTTCTGTGTATATGTAATCACTCTCTGGAAAAAGCACTTCATTGCTTTTGAATTAAACGCTCATATGTCATGGGAATCTAAACAACAACTAGATACCGGACGGACAACTAGATACTAGCACGAACGGGAAGCAAAGAATAGCGACAATGTTACCTACAAAGAGGCAACTAATGAGGTTTTTGAGATGGAGTTGGCTGTCCAATCCCATACAGTCTAAGCTAGAATCCATGCTGAAGTCGGAACTGTCAGACCGAAAGGCTCAGATATCACAGCTAAGCTGTAAACCTTGACACAACGCACTCCACTAACTGGACAACATATTGCTTATATGTAAGATTTTGAGAACGAATGTAGAAGAAGAAGAAGAAGAAAAACAATACATTGCTCTTCTATCTTTTAATCACTTTTTTCCCTTCTACTTTCCACTTGTGTTGCTGATTTCAGAAGAATGCCTACCTACATGACCATAAATGATAACAGTAACTTATTGGTAGGTGTCAGAAGAATGCCTACCTACATGACCATAAATGATAACAGTAACTTATTGGTAGGTGTCAGAAGAATGCCTACCTACATGACCATAAATGATAACAGTAACTTATTGGTAGGTGTCAGAAGAATGCCTACCTACATGACCATAAATGATAACAGTAACTTATTGGTAGGTGTCAGAAGAATGCCTACCTACATGACCATAAATGATAACAGTAACTTATTGGTAGGTGTTGCTAACAAATACTGGCAAGTTAGAGCTGATAAACACTTGATATTACTTACTATTTGCGACACAGGATGTGAGCACTTGCATGAACAATAGACTCCGCCACACTGTTACACCGCCCATGATGAGTGGCACTGAAATAGTTTTTAAAAAAAGATCACATTATTTTTCTATGATTCAAAATATTCTTCTAGCAAACACTACAGATACACAGAAATAGTATTTTAGCAAACACTACACAAACAAAGAAATAGTCTTCTAGTAAACACTACACAAACACAGAAATAGTCTTCTAACAAGCACTACACATACAGAAATAGTCTTCTAACAAGCACTACTCACACAGAAATAGTCTTCTAGTAAACACTACAGATACACAGAAATAGTCTTCTAGCAAACACTATACACACAAATATTCTTCTAGCAAACACTACACAAACGAAGAAATGTTCTAGCAGAAATTACACAAAGAAATGTTCTCATAGCGAAAATTACACAAACAAAATATTCTTCTAGGAAACACTACACAAACAACGAAGTAGTTTTCTAGCGAACACTACACACACAAAAGAAATTCACTAGAAACACTACATAAACGAAGATGTTTTCTCTAGCGAACACTACACAAACGAACAATTCTAGAAAACACTGAACAAATGAAGAAATGTTGTCTAGCAAACACTACACACACGAAGAAATCTAGAAGAAAATATTGCACACACGGAGAAATCTAGAAAAAATACACAGTGTAACAAAGAAATATAGAAAACACTACACACGCGAAGAATTCTAGAAAACACTACACACGCGAAGACATCTAGAAAACATTACACACACGAAGAAATCTAGAAAACACTACACACACGAAGAAATGTTCTTTGGTGTAAATTCTCAATTTACTGCTGGTTGTAGTTAGCTGAAAAGTACTGAGGTCATGAGTTACAGCTTAGTATGATATTTGGAACTTTCGTCTCGACATATCCGACTTCAGCATGTCTTTTGAGCCACTGTTACCTATGGGAGTTGGACAGCTAACAATACTCTCAAAGCTCCTTAGTCACTTTTCACGACATGCATGTCAGGTCACAGTTATGATATTGTTTTCTTTGCTCTCCTTTCGAAACACAACAACAGATAGGAAACATTTGTAAAGCACAATCTGCACAGAACAAATTATTTTCGTACCAAATATGAAAAAATCAAAACAAAAAAAAATGCATTATTGTCATAGCAAACGATTGCATAACATAAATGAAGCAGACATCTGAACGAGAGAATATTATCTTCCTAAGAAAGATTATACACGGAGCAAATTATTTTCATGTGAAACATTCTACACACAAAAAAAATCAAATTATATTTATGTGAAACATAAGCGTTCTCAGTTTTAACAATCGCCCCCCCCCCCCCCCCCCCCAAGATTTTGTCATCCCATAAAAACGCGAAGATTAATTATACATATTTATATTTTACATACTTCTCCCCGTTTACTAAAGTCGTACCCAAGGACCTACATATGAAAGTACAGGGCTGACAGTTCTGTTATCTTTCATGTAATGACAGTGATTTCTCGTGGCTTTCTTCCTTACCTAGAGACTGACGGTGTGTGAGTCATTCCTGGGGGTTTTAAGTCCTCTATTGAAGAAGAACTAGGACAACAATACGACCGATGCTTAAAATAATTTCAGCATGTGTGAATCACAATAGTGTCTGTCTATCTGTAAGAAATATCCGGTTTATGTTCATCAATCAAACTGGATTTTTCCCGCAGCAGCTTAAGCCAGTGATTCTCACCCTTTTTTTGATGATGTTCCATCTCACACATAAAATAAAACTTGTTAAAAACGTAGAAAAACGTCAACCAATTAAAAAAAAAAAGGATCTCTGAAACAATCCACTTTGTAAACAAAACGTCGCGGTAGGTATTTGAGTCGGTGAATACTCTTTTCGAACTATTACACGAGGAAAATCCCCCCCCCCCCATTCTCACAAATATTAGTACATAATAAACCAAGTTAAAGAAAAAAAAAAAAACAAATAGGAAACATGTACTTCAAATTTTTTTTAAATTCTTCTAGTCCCCTCTCCAGAAATATTTAAATGACACCCTTCCCCCTTGTATGGGACGTATATAAGCGCCCCCCCCCCCAAATTCACATATTTGAGATACGTTTAAATTATACGTTAATCACAATCTAGTAACAAAAGAAATATTGTTGACGATGTGAATACAAGTAAAATACAAGAAATATTATTTACAATGTGAATACAAGTAAACAATAAATATTATTGAAAATGTGGATACAAGTAAACAAGAAATAATATTTAGCGTGTGAATACAAGAAAACAAAAAAGAAAGAGAAAATTGGTTGCAATAAATTTCCAGAATAAACTGAACAAACAAATATCAAATGTCCATTTACGATTTTGCGTAAAGTGAAGTAAAATACTTTCATTATTTTCCAAATATTAAATCTTGCACAAAGTTCGTACATGATCCAGTTATAGACATCATTTGTGCTGGAAATTAGCGATATCCTCTTTATGTTTCTCTATCTCTTTCTCTTGTCTTTTGCACACATTCGCCAATAACCGATTACTCATAAATTATAATACATTTTTTTTAAAAAAGGAGAACATTTTAATTAATTAATTACAGTCTAAAATCTATTGTTGAATGTCTGCGATGTTAAATTCACATTTCAAGGATGTATAGAACAAAAATGCATAGAACAACATGCCACTAATTAATTGTTCTCATCAGAGGAACATCAAGATGAAAGATGGTATAGAAGATTACGATGAAATTAGAATGACACACACAAACGGCAGGCAAAGGCAGTTATGTCGTAAAGCAGACACGTCTGACTAGGCGATCATTCAGATATCGTAGCCAGTGACAGCTATTACCCTATAAGATTGCAATCTCATCCTTTTCAGTCTGAAGTTGCAGAAAACACGATTAGGCTCGTGCAAGTGTTGCCGTGCGTAATACTATTACGATGAGTGTTACCGGCTCTGCTATCGTTTGCATATCTATTAGTTTGAAATGACGGATGGATTTACTGGTGTTCCTGGGAACATCACAAACCAGGGAGGAAAAAAATCGTTGCCTGGTCACTATTTATGCTGCTTGTGTTTATGGCAGATGTGGATAGCGGCAGACGATGACAATGATTTAGCACGCGTACTCACACACAGACATGCATGCACGCACGTTTGCTCGCACGCACACAAATAAATAAATAAATAAATATTTTTTTAAGACAATTAAGCTACAGCCTAAGATGAAAGTTTACAGAGCAGTGGTACTTCCAGTACTGTTATACGTTAAGTGAACTATGTATAGACGTCATTTTGGATATCACAAGCACTTTCACACAACTTTTCTCAGAAAAGTTATGAACATCATACAATTCCGGATACCACTGTCCTTGACAGAACTCGTATCCCTAACATTGACACTATTCTGATACAGGGACAGATTCGTTCACCAGGGCATATGGTACGTATGCCAGATCATCGTCTGCCAAAGATACTTCTCTATGGTGAGCTGGAGAAGGGTAAACGATCTCAAGGTGGCCAAAAGAAGCGCTACAATGACTCATTAAAAACCTCAACGAAACCCTTTGAAATAGACCAAGATACATGGAAAGAACTTACACAAAATAGATCTACATAGCGCTCTACGGTAAAAAAAGGGCAAATCATCTTGTGAAAAGAGAAGACATGCTGCAGCTCAACATCGGAGAGCTGCTAGAAAGTCATGGATAGACTAAAAACCATGCCCGACTGTCCAATGACATTTACAGCTCGAATAGGACTCATTAGCAATGACTTGTGATAGTCGAACAATATATTTTTCTGGATGAGAATTGTTCAATACATTGGAAAAATTCACAAACCATTCAATAAATCTTACATTGGTTTTTAAAAAATCTACTTGGAAATTGCTGGGCGATGACCACACTGCCTTCCAAGTGGCGTCCATAATTCAATTATAAGCCAATTTTGATTTCCACCCCCCCCCCCCGATCAGAAACTGTAAACAAAATTCATTGGCACGCCCCTGCTAAATTATGTCAACATAAATGTACGTATTGTACCTTCTCCTCTTCATAAAATTCTTAAGCAGAAAAATTACACAGAAAATACACATTTCGTTTCACATGTTTATACAAATGTTTACACTTCAAAACTATCTAATTGCTATATAAAATACAGTCTTGGTGCCGTCTACTTTTTTGTCAAGCTTGCACACCTCATCAATAGCCGCCAAAAATGTGCAGACCCCTTCCCACTTCATAACTGTTGACGCAATTTATGGACAGTCCCCCTAAACAAAACTGTACTCACAGGCTCAGTCACTTTGGACAATTATGATAAAAAAATTATGATAAAAACAGAGGACAGGAGAGAAAGAAGCAAGCACAAATAGTCTGTGGCTGTGACGTGATTGCATAGAAGGTTGGCATGGCAAATACTACTCAATTACCCGGTAGTAATTTTTTGCTTAGTGACGTCTGCCAGACGAAAACAGCCAAATATATATAACATTTTCCTTACATTCTTCTTTCTTCCACTGTCGTCAGCAGTCACATTGAGCTCAGTGTTTCTAGCATTGCATCTCCGGGCACATTTCGTAGTTTCAGCAAGGCATTTGATTCACGTCATATTAGTTTGTCGTGTGTGTACTCGTTCGTGTCAAAGTCGGATGTGTTGCACAATCAAACTGCAGCGCAAGTAATTTTCGTTAACTGGACAGCACAATGCATCTCCGTTAACTGGACGGCACAAGTCATCTCCGTTAACTGGACGGCACAATGCATCTCCGTTAACTGGACAGCACAATGCATCTCCGTTAACTGGACGGCACAAGGCATTTCCGTTAACTGGATTATATTCTGGTAAACATCTAGTAGGGACATTGTTCTGTTAGAAGACAAATACCGTGAATGTTTGAAAATAGTGCTGAAGAAAATAAGTACTTTTTCAGAAAATAGTGCTGAAGAAAATAAGTACTTTTTCAGAAAGTAGTGCTGAAGAAAAAAAGTACTTTTTCAGTTTCCTTATAATCGATCTCATATTTTCTCTGCTTTTTTCATTTGATGGTTTTCATTGCGATGTCTTAATTGTTTCTTCTTCTCATCATGTGACAGACACATTTTCTAGATAATTTTCTGAATATCCATGATGAGATTGCTGGTTGCATGCATATTTATCTTTCTATTAGTCTTTTGCTAATCTCACTGTATAAGTCAGCTATGTTTACTTTTCTATGTTACTGATGTGTATTTGAGGACACGGTGTTAAGTCCGTAATTTTCATGACCAACAGCATACATAAGGATGATGTGTTCAACACCCTGCCGCCTCTACTGTGCCAGAAGATCTGTACCCACTATCTCAGGCTAGGTCTCCTAGAAGCCGTTGGTGATTTAAAAATATTTCCAGTTGAAATGTTGAACCTTGGATCACCCGACTTGGAAGCTAGTCACTAACAATTGAACTGTCGCAGCCACACCTGCATCTCACTGTATAGGCGATCAAATTTCTGAAACTGTTTTCAAATATGACAAGTCTTCTCTTTAAAATTGTTTTCAAATATGACAAGTCTACTCTTTAAAACTGTTTTCAAATATGACAAGTCTACTCTTTAAAACTGTTTTCAAATATGACAAGTCTACTCTTTAAAACTGTTTTCAAATATGACAAGTCTACTCTTTAAAACTGTTTTCAAATATGACAAGTCTACTCTTTAAAACTGTTTTCAAATATGACAAGTCTACTCTTTAAAACTGTATTTGATTTCCAGCTTTAGAATGTATTAGACATAGTGGATTCTTTTGTCTATCCCCAGGTGGAAGCTGATAGATAGCATCCACACTTGCCGTTAAGCGTAGTAGAGGGAGCTGTAAGTTTATGTTAAAGGCCAGATGTGATGCCTGAATCGCCCTGAGTCGGGTTAATTATATACCCGAGTTAAATAACCTAAGCTTTCCTCGTGTATTTCAGACTGTTTATATATGCATAGACAATTTATATATGCATAGATAGTTTATATATGCATAGATAGTTTATATATGCATAGACTGTTTATATATGCATAGACAGTTTATATATGCATAGAAGTTTATATATGCATAGACAGTTTATATATGCATAAATAGTGAATGTGATAATCGCCAATGAGGAAGACATGGATAAAAATAGACACCAATAGAAATGGAACTCAAAAAGTGGAGCTGAGTATATTCAAGCCCGTAGATTTCAAATATGAAGAGGAGTTTAGGTTAGGAGAGGCGTTTCAATCCTCTATATTAGGAGGGAATGAGAACATGCTATTTAGTACTAGGAAGCAAGACTAAAATTGGGTAAATCCCTCCCAATGCCCCAAATATCCCCCTCCCCCTAATAAATATACAAAATTCAGCAAATAAACAAGGTGACTAGCTTTTGTTTAATGTCCCCCCACCTCCACTTTACACGAAACGTATTAACGGCCATGAATACATAAATAAACCCAATAGAAAGCATTGTAAAGCAGACGTTATTATGGAATACACCGGGAAAGAGAAACATAAGGGTACACCAGGAAAGATACACATAAGGGTACACCGGGAAAGATACACATAAGGGTACACCAGGAAAGATACACATAAGGGTACACCGGGAAAGATACACATAAGGGTACACCGGGAAAGATACACATAAGGGTACACCGGGAAAGATACACATAAGGGTACACCAGGAAAGATACACATAAGGGTACACCAGGAAAGATACACATAAGGGTACACCGGGAAAGATACACATAAGGGTACACCAGGAAAGATACACATAAGGGTACACCGGGAAAGAGAAACATAAGGGTACACCAGGAAAGAGTGATAGATACAGATATACAAAGAATGGGAGACATGGAACAAAACTGGAGGCAATAGCTAAAGATAGGACAAGATGGAGGAGCTTTGTAGAGGACTAATGCTCCGCACGGAGTGAAAGGTGCATAAACAGATATGCAAGTGGTTTAACACTTCTATCGTTGTTCTTCTGTACATTTGTATGCATGTATAACCATGTATCAGGAGATGCGGTAAATGTGCTCAGTGGTTAATGCTCTGGATTCCTAGTCGGCTGATCCATTACAGTTTATAATATAAGACCTAGTAGCTAATTGGAAAGCAAGCTTTATTACTGTCTCGTTCCCTACTCCCGTGATTTTCCCGTCATTTCATTGGTCAATATGATTACACTTTGTGTGACAGCCAATGAAAATCAAACTGTTAAGAGGAAGAAAAAGACACATTCAATAAGTTAAAGCACCACACATAACTAATCATTATAACACTACGAATAGAAAGCTACAAACGATCGAATTGTTTGCAACTAGTTGCATAAATGACACACGAAACAATGACGTATTCATATTAAGAGTACCCACGCCATTTTTTTAATGCGTATTCACGCCACTAATCATGACACAAACACTTTGCACTATGGAAACCTTGTCACATATTTTCAAATTCTGGTTTTATTTTATGATCGCATACCTTCATTTCCTTCCGGTATTTGTGTTTTCGTTTATTATTTTTAAGCGAGGATTCCCAGTGCCGTCCATTTTTCGTTGTGGGATATGTTGTGTCCTTGATATAGACGGGATAAATCCAAAAGAGTGTGATATTAATCTAGCGATTAATATGTGGACGTGGAAAGCGTCGTTTCTTACTGGTCGAGTGTTATGCCGTGTTCTTGATAAAGGCTTTTTGTTTAAATCGTCGATCTATGCGTGTTATTTTGTGTTACCAGTGATTAACAAAACTTCATCCAACTTATGTTAGTTTATCCAGTTATCCATAGGCTTGTGCTAGTGTTCTGTGTTCGAGCTTAAATAATCAGCTAGAGTTTTCGTGTGATCTTGAGACGGAGTGCGCATAAATAATGTACTCATAGTTTACAGCTGAGTAGCGATAGTTGCACTTTTCGATCTAAAACATCAGATTTCGGAATGTTTATAGTGTTAATCATGATTATATATTTTTCTAAAGGGGATGGGGGTTAAAATCCTCCCTTTTACCATCTCCTCGTATCTTATCCCAATTTTACCATCTCCTCGTATCTTATCCCAATTTTACCATCTCCTCGTATCTTATCCCAATTTTACCATCTCCTCGTATCTTATCCCAATTTTACCATCTCCTCGTATCTTATCCCAATTTTATCATCTCCTCGTATCTTATCCCAATTTTACCATCTCCTCGTATCTTATCCCAATTTTACCATCTCCTCGTATCTTATCCCAATTTTACCATCTTCTCGTATCTTATCCCAATTTTACCATCTCCTCGTATCTTATCCCAATTTTATCATATCCTCGTATCTTATCCCAATTTTACCATCTCCTCGTATCTTATCCCAATTTTACCATCTCCTCGCCTCTTATCCCAATTTTACCACTTACTCGCACTCGTATCTTATCCCAATATTATCACGACACTTTGTAAGAGGCGATTATGGAGAGTGTGGGATAGATAGACAACCACAACCTAGCAGATGTAAAGAACGTAGGTATTTATTGTTACAGAAACATTAAAGACAACAAACCAATCAATGTAAGTGGACAAGGAAAGGTCTTCGTAAAAAGATAATCTTTTTGGTATGTATCATATGGAGAAGCCGGAAGAGAATATCTAAGGATAATTTCGATTGAAGAAAACTCGATAGTAGAGTTTGATATTATTTTTAATGCGGCCAGGGCCAGATCGACATAATTCTGCTGTTGGTTGGGTACCAAAGTCCAAGCTGACAAACATCATGGTAAAGAGTTCTGTATTGGCTGGGTACCAAGTCAAAGTTGACAAACATCATGGTAAAGAGTTCTGTATTGGCTGGGTACCAAGTCAAAGTTGACAAACATCATGGGAAATAGTTCTGTGGTTGGCTGGTTATCATGTCCATGCTGACACACATCATGGAAAAGAGTTCTGTGGTTGGCTGGGTATCCAAATCCAAACTGATAAACATCATAGTAAAGATGTTTCCGATGGTGGAAGGAGAATCAGGCTAGAGATCAAATGAAAAAGAATATTCCAGACAGTGTTGACTGGAAAGTTCTGTAAATGGAACTAGAAGCATCTATTTGAAATAATAAGATCTAATGTTGAAGCAATATTTAACTTCTTCACAGCAAAATGCTGAAAAGGAAATGGTGTAGAGGATTGACTTCGTGGTAATCGGGTTACCTCCATATCCATTCCATCGTTCTCAACGAAACAGTACTCCGCTTGCGGAGAGTACCACTCACCGCACTTGACTCCGTAGCTTTAAGCAATTATCCCCAGGGATTCTGACAAAATACACGTTGTAAAAAAATAAACCCTGAGTGGGATTCAAACCTGAACCTCTGGAGAACAAAGTAAAAGGCGGATTTATAATAGTTCACTTTTCTACAGCATTATATCGTTGTAAATAACGGCACATTAATCTTTACACAATGTACGTGTCTTATGCCAAGTTGCGATGGATTAACATAAATATTTCCATTAACCATTCACGTGAACACAACAAATAGAATAATATGACGCAGTTGGAAGCCAGACTCTTTATTTAGCCTACTATGTCAGTTAACGGAATAGTGTTGTTTCAACCTTCAGAAATGATCGCGTATCCATCTTTTCCCCCCTATGTTATGGGATCATATTCTACGGCTCATTCTTTCATGCCTAGAAGATTCCAAGTCTCGACGAGTGTGCAGTGTCTTGAGTTGAAGACTCGTGTACTGTTAGTTTGATAGAAATGAGAATTTGCTACTTATTTGCTATAACCAACAAGCACTCATGTGGAAACCGGAGGGGAAAAGAAAAAGAGGAAGACTTAAAGCTACTCTAAAAAACACTATACTTAAAGAAGGAGACATTTTGAGCTGCAAGGGAATACAAGAATTAAAATTGCAGGTAGCTAACGGCAACAAATGGAGAATAAAAACATCTGCCCTATGTGTCTGTGGCATGAAAGAAATAAACTTACTAACTAACTAACCGACTTACTAACTAACCTAGTGTGCCTCAAACGCTTTCTTGTCACTGCTCCCTTTCCTATACATTTTATAGACCAACGCCTCCCATGCCTAATTAGGGCAGTAGATGTCTCCAGTAATGGGGGTATACCTAAATAAAGAAATGTCTTTGTTTTTGTGATATGTCTCTCACAAATGGTTATTTAATCTTAATAGTCTTACATATCGAGCACAATTACGATGGCTTTTAAAAATAAGAGGGGGAAATGAATTTGTATTTAAAGTATTCAACATTGAACTGACAACTTATTTTGGGGGAGTTACTACCAAGGTTGAGAATAGAAATTGTACAGTCTGATTTACGGAAACTACACGTCAAACTAGCTTTAAAAAAGTACTCAAATATATTTCCCTCCCCAATAAAATACAGTAAATACATATTTCCAGCTAGAACACTTGTGACTACATTGAGCTTGCAAAGTTAATTTCCAAGTCTCATTGCACCTGTAAGCCAAAGTTTGATATTGTTGAAATGTTTTCCATTATTTTCATTTTAGTACAGCTGAAAATGCATGTTGTCAACAGACAGAATCTTGTCAATGATTTCAATAATTATAATTAAGCCAGGTTTCAGATAGAGTTTAATTAATATCAACAAAAGTGTCCAATTTCATGTGTTCAGTGGTTCTTAAAACTTGCTCTCCTAACCTTATCCTGCCCCCATTAAACCCCATTGATCCAACATCCCCCATGAAGTTTCTCACCGCCCACAAGGGGACGCTGTCGCCCAGTTTGAGAGACCATAGTCTTTACAGTCGGTTTTGAACTGCTGTCGTCTTGTTCAAGAAAGAAAATAAAAATATTAATATATTAATTCTGTTCTGTTATCTAGTAGAAGAAGAAAGACACTCGATTTGCCATTAATGCATGTTGACATTCAGACAATGAATGTTGACATTTAGTTGATATTCAGACAATTCATGTTGACATTAAATTGATATTCAGACAACGCATCCTGATTTTCAGGTGATACTCAAAGTGTTTACGCATGTTGACATTAAATTGATACTCAGATAGAGTGTTGATGCATGTTGCCATTAAGTTGATACTCAGAGACAAAGTGTTGACTTTAAGTTGATAAATAAAAAAAGGTGTTGACATTGATACTGAGACAAAATTTTGATACACGTTGACATTAAGTTGATAAAGTGTTGATTAATGTTGACATTAAGTTGATAAAGTGTTGATTAATGTTGACATTAAGTTGATAAAGTATTGATTCGTATTGACATTAAGTTGATAAAGTGTTGATTCGTATTGACATTAAGTTGATAAAGTGTTGATTCGTATTGACATTAAGTTGATAAAGTGTTGATTAATGTTGACATTAAGTTGATAAAGTGTTGATTAATGTTGACATTACGTTGATACTAAAAGTGTTGATTCATGTTGAGGTTTCGTTGACGATGTATGTTGACATTAAGTTGATCCTCAGACAAAGTATATTAAAGCACGTTGAAATTAAGTTGACACTCAAAAGTTTTGATGCATATTGCCATTAAGTTGATACTCAGACAAGGTTGACTTTAAATTGACAAATTAAAAAAAGTTTTGATGCATGTTGACATTGATACTGAGACTAAATGTTGATGCATGTTGACATTAAGTTGAAGTTCAGACAAAGTGTTGATTCATGTTGATAGTAAGTTGACACTAAAAGTGTTGATGTATCTTGACATTAAGTTGATACTCCAATGCTTATGTATGTTAACATTAAGTTGATACTTAGACAAAGTGTTAATGTTGCATGTTGATATTGTGTTGATACTCAGAAAAAGTGTTGATTCATGTTGACATTAAGTTGATAGACAAGTGTTGATTCATGTTCACATTAAATCCATACTCTGATAATGTGTTCGTAAAACATGTCAAAATTAGAATATTACAGTTACAACCAGCTGTGGAGCCGGATATATAAATAAATACAACCTCCATTTTTGATATGGTCACATCTCTGATATAACCAAATTAAACTCACGATCACGGTTGGTTAAAAAGAGCGTAACTCACTATAAGATGTACTTTTTTAATTTTAATAGTGAATGAAAACAGTCGCTGCAATAAGCTGATATACTAACAAAATACTAACAACAATTACCTGATAAACTAAATACTAACAGCAATTAGCTGATAAACTAAATACTAACAGCAATTAGCTAATAAACTAACCAAATACTAAAAGCAATTACCTGATAAATAACCAAATACTAACAGCAATTAACTGATAAACTAACCAAATACTAACAGCAATTAGCTGATAAACTAACCAAATACTAACAGCAATTAGCTGATAAACTAACCAAATACTAACAGCAATTCGCTGATAAACTAACCAAATACTAACAGCAATTAGCTGATAAACTAACCAAATACTAACAGCAATTCGCTGATAAACTAATCAAATACTAACAGCAATTAGTTGATAAACTAACCAAATACTAAAAGCAATTACCTGATAAATAACCAAATACTAACAGCAATTCGCTGATAAACTAATCAAATACTAACAGCAATTAGTTGATAAACTAACCAAATACTAACACCAAATATCACCAAAGAATAAACCGAAACCATATGAAGAAAAAACCACTAGTGTGAATACAAATAAAAATATATCATTCATGCTTGCTCTACGGAGATATGAGAGAGAGAGAGAGAGAAAGAGAGAGTTACATGATAGAAAATATGGTCTAGAAATGGGAGCTACATTCAAACTTAAGGAACATACTCCATAGATGATCTCAAAATGATTGATTTAATAGAAACTAGTGGTAGTGTGACTAGAAACTAGTGGTAGTGTGACTAGAAACTAGTGGTAGTGTGACTGGAAACTAGTGGTAGTGTGACTAGAAACTAGTGGTAGTGTGACTGGAATCTAGTGGTAGTGTGATTAGAAACTATTGGTAGTGTGACTAGAAACTAGTGGTAGTGTGACTGGAATCTAGTGGTAGTGTGACTAGAAACTAGTGGTAGTGTGACTAGAAACTAGTGGTAGTGTGACACGATTGAATGATAGAAAAACACAAGAGAACAATTTAGTATTACATAAATACTCATGTGGGCAATCATATAATGTGCTAGAAGCCATAGAAGCAGGCCAGGGAACACGATGATGCTTTTAACAGAGGAGAGCGGGTGGGGGCGGTGTTTTTTTTCATTTTTAAAAAGCTAAAAGCTAATCACTTCGCTGTTGAGTTTAATCTGCGATGGCCTTTGGGGTGGGGGGGGGGGAGAGAGATTTATTTACCATATTATTTACTAGTTTCTTATCACTATCGTGTTCTATTTTCCGGGGGGGGGGGAATAGTGAGTTGAATCCCTATACCCACCTCCTTATATTCGGCGTTAAAAAGGTGTAAATATAGTACTATGTAGCATATAGAATGTTGCAATTATAATACTTTGTAGTATATAGAATGTTGTAAATATAATACAATGTATTATATAGAGTGTTGTAAATATAATACAATGTAGTATATAGAGTGTTGTAAATATAATACAATGTAGTATATAGAGTGTTGTAAATATAATACAATGTAGTATATAGAGTGTTGTAAATATAATACAATGTAGTATATAGAGTGTTGTAAATATAATACAATGTAGTATATAGAGTGTTGTAAATATAATACAATGTAGTATATAGAGTGTTGTAAATATAATACAATGTAGTATATAGAGTGTTGTAAATATAATACAATGTAGTATATAGAGTGTTGTAAATATAATACAATGTAGTATATAGAGTGTTGTAAATATAATACAATGTAGTATATAGAGTGAATGACTGCCAGCTAATACATAAGGCTATAGTGTTTGGTGATTAGTTATGATCACAAGTAAGAAACGGGTCATTTGGGTGCTATTCCAGCGGTCCATGAGCTCATGACCGCTTATCAAATACTATTGTCAGGATATCTGCATGTGTGTGTGTAAGCTTGAGATATCTGAATGTATGTGTGTGTGTAAGCTGTGAGATATCTGCATGTCAGTGTGTGAGCTGTGAGATATCTGCATGTGTGTGTGTGTGTGTAAGCTGTGAGATATCTTCATTTGTGAGATGTTTGCATGTGTGTGAGAGTTGAAATATCTGCATGTGTGTATATGTGAAAGCTGTGAGATATCAGCAAGTGTGTGGTTGCCTGTGTGTGTGAGAGAGTTGAAATAGCTGCATGTGTGTGTGAGCAAAGTCAGAAACTAAACCAGAAATACAAACATGAATGAATTCAGTGCGCTTGTACATAAGTCCACGTTTATATAGTCAAAACAGTATGTATACGCATTTGGGCTGTCCCTATATTACTTCAACAATTGTTTACGACTCCCCCTTGTCAAGATGTCTGGCAGCTCTCTCCCCTTGTTTAATGTTGTCAACATTTTAGCACCCCACTCCCCAATAAATTAAAGCAGAAAAAGTACAGAAAATCCTACATGTTTCAGTTTTTGTAGAAAAACGTTTCGAATATCAAGCAATTTAGTGTATAAAAACAGTTATTGTTGACATCAACTTTCGCAACCCATTTTCCTTAACTATCAAACTTTTTAGATCTCCTCTCCCTTGTTCACTTCTTCTTCTTCTGCGTTCAGCATCTGTGATCATGTTATATTGTCAGGCCTGTCGTCAGGACGAAGTCCACTGTCTTCTACAAGCCAGAGAGGCTGCCCCATAGCTTTTGCCTCAAGTCTGTATCCTCTGGCCAGGTCTGCTGTCTCTGCTCTTTGTATGTTGGGCAGTCCTGAAGTATGTGTTCCAGAGTCTGGGTTCTGGATCCACATGGACATTCATCTGTGTGTGAGATCCTCAATCGGTAAAGGTGACCCAACAGTCTGCAGAGGCCCGTTTAAGGCGAAATATTGTGGTCTGTTGATATTTTTGTAGGTGATGTATTGCATCATGTTTGTATTCCACTTCCATTTGTTTCTTCCACTTCCATTTGTTTCTTCCACTTCCATTTGTTTCTTCCACTTCCATTTGTTTCTTCCACTTCCATTTGTTTCTTCCACTTCCATTTGTTTCTTCCACTTCCATTTGTTTCTTCCACTTCCATTTGTTTCTTCCACTTCCATTTGTTTCTTCCACTTCCATTTGTTTCTTCCACTTCCATTTGTTTCTTCCACTTCCATTTGTTTCTTCCACTTCCATTTGTTTCTTCCACTTCCATTTGTTTCTTCCACTTCCATTTGTTTCTTCCACTTCCATTTGTTTCTTCCACTTTGCTGTGTATGTGTTCTGGATTTTTGTTTTTGCTTCTCCGCAGGACAGTGGGTGTCTGTGTTGCTCCATTTCGCTAATTTATGACATAGACAATTAAATTAAATGTCTTTATAATAAAGCTATATAATTTAACATTATCATCTGAGTATTGAAGGCCACTGCGTAGAATTAATTAGGACTTCATTCGTTACGTCTTTGATTGCGACTTACGTTGGTCACTATTTATATACTTGAAGTTGCTTTATCTATTTTTTGCATGCGACTACAAGTATATAATATAAATAGTGGCCAACGAAAATTCAAACAATAATCCAAAAAAGCCTAATGAATGAAGTCCGAATTAATTATGTGCAGAGGTCTTACAATACAGACGGTCATCAATTGCTAGTGACGGTTACACGTAAATAAAAAAAACATAAAACAGGGCCTGGTTTTTGTGTTCACATTTAGTATGCGTGCATTGTTTCATTTATAAATTGATAAAAATGTAATCGCATATATCAAACTAACCTGCGCTAGTTCGAAGTCATCTTGGTTACGGTACATGGCTTCCAGCAGACGACTGACTGTCTAAATAATCCACATTAAGTTTCACTCACAAACTGCGATAGCAATAAAGTAACACTCGTGTTTGTCACAATGGTGCTGTTGAATATATCCACTCTGCTTTGCTTTGCACACAAAAATATAAATCCGGAGGCAAGCCAAGAGAAGCGAAGTTGGTTCTCTTCCTGCTGATTTACGATAGCGCTTTCACGTCAACCACAGCCAATAACGACCTCGTATGTCTATCACGTGACTGTAGGCGCTGCTTGTAGTTCTTGTGCGAGTTTTACTCGAGTGAGTGCGGGTGTCAGGGAACTCGCAAGTAAATAATCGTCTGTTTTATAACATAAATGAGGGGCTAAAGTTGTGCAAACAAGAGTAGGGTATTTTGAATTTGATAATTTAATTGGTTTATTTACAGCTAAATATTATTGAGGTGTACAATGAATATTCTGTTCGTTGGATTTCCTTGCGGAAATAAATAAATGTGAAAAATATCATAGTGTGAAATGAGATGTTAGAGGAAATATGTTTGTTAACTGGTGGGTTTGCAGCACAGTTATAAACCATGGCACAACTCATTCCGTTCTTCAGACTACATCCTGCTAATGTGCAGGAGTTTGAGAACGAACACAGAAGAAGAAGAATACGTTCGAGAAACGTCACTTTCAACCTAGGAATATAATTCTTATTTGGTTATATCAGGGCGTCTGGGTTGGGACCCTGATTCCTTGTGGCGTGGCTGCGTAGTTGTCGCTAGAATTGTGGTTGGTGCCCAGTCGGGCAGCAGCTGTGGTTTCTAGCTGAAGTTCTAAATAGGACTTTATTTTAGCGGGTGAAAGTTATAAATGTCACAAGAGAGGACAACGGAAGATAGAATACACAATTGATACATTTAAGATATGGATAACAGAAAAGACAGAACTTCGTGGAAAGATTTGAAAACACAGGTTTCGACAACACTTCGTATGAATAAGAAACATTAAAAGAAATGCAAATAACAGAAGACATTAAAAGAAGGCCCGTAGATAAGGGGGATGGGGTGTTCAACTCCCCGCCACTTAGTAAATATAAACATTATTTTTTTAAGTTAAACCCCATCCTTCTGATAATCATAGCTACGGCCCTGATTAAAAATCGTCTTTTGAATATTTAGTCAACTTTCATTGGTTGTCTGCACATAATAACCACAAGCAGACCAATGAAAACCATGGTCAAAGTCAAATGCGTCACTTTAAGAGGATGATTCCCAAATGAGCTAGCAGGCATAAACACGATTATAGACTACACTACATCCCCCCCCCTCCGATTATGTGCAGGGTTGCTGTTGAGTCATATTTTGACTATCTCATGTTTGATTTCAGTTATCTGGTCTGTTCAATTGTTGTTAAAAAGGGGGGGGGGTAAACATAGTGGTCTGTAAGCTTGATGAACTTTCTGTAACTCCTGAATCTGTTATTTGTACTACATTTCTACAAATGTACATTCCACGTTATCCGTACGTATAGCTTCTCAATCTGCTTTGTTCTAAATCTACATTCCACGTTATCCGTACGTATAGCTTCTCACTCTGCTTTGTTCTAAATCTACATTCCTCGCTACCCGTACGTATAGCTTCTCAATCTGCTTTGTTCTAAATCTACATTCCACGTTATCCGTACGTATAGCTTCTCAATCTGCTTTGTTCTAAATCTACATTCCACGTTATCCGTACGTATAGCTTCTCAATCTGCTTTGTTCTAAATCTACATTCCACGTTATCCGTACATATAGCTTCTCAATATGCTTTGCTCTAAATCTACATTCCGCGTTATCCGTACGTATAGCTTCTCAATCTGCTTTGTTCTAAATCTACATTCCGCGTTATCCGTACGCATAGCTTCTCAATATGCTTTGTTCTAAATCTACATTCCACGTTATCCGTACGCATAGCTTCTCAATATGCTTTGTACTAAATCTACATTCCACGTTATCCGTACGCATAGCTTCTCAATATGCTTTGTTCTAAATCTACATTCCACGTTATCCGTACGCATAGCTTCTTAATATGCTTTGTTCTAAATCTACATTCCACGTTATCCGTACGCATAGCTTCTCAATCTGTTGTGCTCTAAATCTAACAATAACAGTCTATCCTCTGTCTTACAATAAATAGTATTATAATTTTCGCCTGTGTGTTGACGGGAAAGAAAGGAGTACAAAAAAGAACAATACTAATTCCTATCAGGCGTGTCGTAGAAGGCGACTAAGTAGGTTTTGGGGTGGAGTTGGCTGTCCCATCCCATAGTTTAGATCAAAGGTAACTGACCAATGCCCATGTCAAAAGGGCCCCCAGACTCCAGAACATATTCTGCAGACATGCCCACTCTTTGATGACGTGAGAACCAAAATATGGCCTCAAGAGACAGATCTGAAGGTGAAGCTGTGGGGCAACCGTGAGGACCTCCTGCTGACGACTGAATTCATGGAGGCGGCCCAACTTCCTGTATAGACTTATGAGCATAGGAAACCGATCGCAGAAGAAGAAGATCAAAGTTACCCAGATGCCATGCTAGAGTCGGATGTGTCAGGACGAAAGGCGCAGATATCACATCTAAGCTGTAAACAACGAATCAACGCATTCCGTTCTCCGGAGTACATTGTTCTAATTTGCCGGAGTTTGAAAACGAACGCACACGTAGAAGAATAGATATTTTAGGTTTACATTTGATGTTGTGCTTCTATATTTCCTGCCCCGTTTTATGATACATTTTGTTGTGAATGTCAACACTGCCTGGGACTCAACCTTGTAGCAGCAATAATAGTTGCACTTATCTCCATTTACATCCAGTGATTAACCTGACAATTGCCGCTTGCTTCTCTCGAGTTACACCAGTTGACTCATGCCGACATTCTCATCTGCTTGCAAATTATATATTTTTATTCTCTCCTTCTTGTCTTTTTCTTATCCTGCGTTTGTTCTCAAACTCCTGCGGGTAAACACAATATAAAACGGAGAAGGGAGCAGACAGACGGATAGACGGGTGGATAGACAAGACAGACGCACGGACAGAAAAAGATGAATATATATTTCAACTAGATATCCAGACAGATAGACCGATATATATATAAATAGACAGACATTTCTCTAAATCTGTCTCTTTGACCCCTTTAATTTGCACAGTAGTGCGAGATGCGTATTACTATAGTGTAGCGGAAGGCCGAGATGTTGGATCTTTGGTATCACACCATTGAGGTTCAGGATTCAATCTATTTTTTGCTAAAATAAACTAATGGCATGCTCCGTAAAATTCTTTCTGGCTGCATGTTGTCTCAAAGTGTTCTCTCTCTTTTTACACATTTGATAAGTGAAGCTGATAAGTTAGGCGTTGGTCTCACACCCGTGATGTCCATGGCTCGATCACCGGTAAGTACTGGGTTTTTATGTGGAAGTTTATTTTTTTTTTTTTTAAACAGCCTACCCTGGGCATGACGACATCGAAGGCATGTGATTTTTTTCGCATAAGTCACTCAAAACATCAACTCCATAACAGGGAAAAGATGCATCATTTACATAAAAAAATTATTTACATACAATTCATTATAAACATCTGCCATCCCCTAACAAATCTTCCACTTGACGCCTTGTGAATGAGACAACAGCTTTCAATAAACAAATACCACAAACATGCGACTGATGAACCAAGTGCGTACTCTACCTTACACAAGAACACATTTCTCGTCAAAATTTATTACATGCAAGCTACTTTCACTCGTGACATTTGAGACTTTGAGAGCGACAGTTCCATCACATATACACACTCACTCTTTCACTCACTCGCACTCTCTTAAATACTACATCCGCAAGTAACAGGCTCATGATTGATAACAAACTCGTGGCTTCTCGACATTTTTTATTAAAACTTATTATTCATTTCGCGTCAATGCGAGAGGCTCTGTATTTTTCATTGGCTGGCCGCATAAAATATAGGAATCAGACCAATAGAAAGATAGAAATGGCCTCTTGCGTGACACGCAATGCGATAGGAAATAATTCTATCGTCGAAAGGTCACGACAAATCCAACAGCCTTGCTTGTCACATGGGGAAAGGGAGAGAATACTTTCAGACATCATGTAGCCAGAAAGATTTAAGCGGAGCATGCTGTGAGGGCCCGCATGCATTTCCCAAAGCTGTGCCATATAAACGATATAATCTAAGCTGGCAGGTTATGGTGCTGCACGGAACAGACAGTTTATTTTAGCAAAAATAGATTACAAAAATTGAAAATATGCGATTCCAGCTTTGACAATAAGCTGCATGTTGTTTAACTACACATCCATAAAGGTTTCCTGTCCAGATGTTATATATTTAGAAGTTATAATCTAAAAGAGAAAACAAGGGGGGTGGCGTTAATTGGGTTGCTGGCACGACGCATGTCTGCAATATAATACCTAATGGGAAATCAAGCCTTCTTAATGACTCATTTTACTATTCTCGTGATTTTTATTGGTCACTATGATTGTACTTTATGTGAATGCAAATGAAAAACAAAGGAATCGTCAAAGGAGCCATTTTAGAAGGCTGAATTTCCCATTTGCCAATATGTCTTATACTTTAGATTAGGGGTTCTCAAACTTTTATACGTCGAGCACCATCCACATGTGATCGTTAGTGCTGGTTTGCACTTTTTAACTGGCTTCGCTGGAGCATATGTCCTTATGAGAGTACCAATGTGTTCGCGAGCACAAGGTTGACAGCCATACACGTCATGTAGGTAGGTAGGTATACACCAGAGCTGGAGAACCTTTCCGAGTCCGCGACCCGGACTGAGACTATAGTTGAAGATGTGGACGAGAACATTTTTTAGTCCCTTGGATGTTGTTGTCTGAGCTCAGGAGTTATTGGTTAAGTCAAATATACCTATTATTTAGTACCTTGTAGGTTCTAATGTTGTTGTCTGAACTCAGGAGTTATTGGTTATGTCAAATATACCTATTATTTAGTCCTTTGGACGTTCTAATGTTGTTGTCTCAGTTCAGAAGTTAGTTAGTTAGTTAGTCGTCGGATCATCATCACTGCAAACTGGACACATCCATAGTTGCTCCGATCTCTCCTTGAGTGTATCCGCCATCACACTTCTGCTGACAGTACCGGTCCTATGCTGGTTGACCATCATTCTTCTGCGCCCTCCAAAATGTTCACCTCTAGCAACACCGCATCTCAATCCCTGATCTTTAATCCTAGCCATTGAAAAGGAATCATCATCCACATTCGTCTCACTCTCGCGTGTTATATCTCTTAAGGAGTTCAAAACGTCAGCGCGATCCATTGCCCCATCGCCCTTTGCCACAATCGCACACGATGCCAGTTGATCCGCTCTTTCATTGCCTCGAACGCCCACATGGTCCCGGCACGAAAATAAATGTAACCGCTTTCAAGCTCGCATTTCTCAAGGCCTCAATCCACTGTTCGCGAACGAGACCCACTTGTACCTTCTTAATCATACTCATAGAGTCACTCAAGATGCAGACCTGCGTTACTTTCTGTGTGCGTAGCCACTCAAATGCCTTGGTCACCGCCATAGTCTCCATGGTCATACTACTAGTAGTGACCGCAAAGGCACCACTTTCCTCCTTGATCGTTTTACCTGCGCACTGAGCTGTAAAGGCCCAAGCACTGCGAACATGCCTAATTACAGATCAATCAGTGTATATAATCACATCCCCCTCTTTGGTATTCTCACTGATTAAAGCCTGCACTTCTTTCTCCACAGCTGTGGGACACCATTCTCTGCATTCCCTGCTAAGTGATATTACTACTCTCAAACAAGTTTCGAAATCTGTGGGTAGACCTATCCATTCCGCACCAACTGCCACATCCTGTAATCGGCACACGTTTTGTATTACATCTTCAGCACGTCCCATCCACGACCTTCCTCTCTTGAGTCTGCTGCCTTTAACTTTCTGTATTTCGGAATGCAACGGGTGTTCCTTATCTGCATGTATTTGAAGGTACGCCCGTGCACGGCAATACTGTAATCTATGCTCAGCTGTTGGGCAGTCAAGTAGGTATCGCATAGCTCTTGTCGATGTGTCTCTTGTGTATCCCAGAATGATACGCATTGCTGCATTCTGGACTCTATCCAGTCTTTCGATCTGAGTTTGGCTAAGAGTCAGAATTGCCAGTGCATATTCCACCACAGCCACAACCAAACCCTGGTACAAAAGAAATAACAATCTTTGCTCACATTGCGCAGCAGCCATAACCTTCATTGCTGCTAAGCCTTTGCCTGCCCTTATGATAATGTGGTCAACATGTTCCCTGAAACTCAGGCTTCTGTCAAAAAACACACCCAGATATCTCATTGTGCTAGTTCTTTCTAAACTTTTCCCGGACAACGAAACTTGTGGCATGGGTGTCTTTACCATGTGATTGTTCAAGGAAAACCACGTCACGAATGCCTTAGACGGATTAACCACTGCTCCCGTATCTCGACACCAATTTATCAGTCTGTCCAGCTCCTTCTGTAGTTCCACGACGCACTCTTCTCAGTTCAGAAGTTATTGATTAAGTCAAATAGTATGGCGTATTCAATATTAATCATAATTTGGTTATATCAGAACTTTTAATCATCATAGAATAATGGAGGTCATGGTTCTGGTAATCCAGTCAATTAGATCTCCGAGTTATATATTACGAGTAAGCTCAGAAACCAATGATTATGACAGTTTAAAACCAGCATTGTGAGTGAGGGGTGACAGTAACAACTGGATTAGTGTCTTACCGCAGATACCACATGTGTTAAACAAGCTGGCCTCATTTCTTCTTCTTCTTCTTCTTCCCCCACATCATTCTCAAATTCATGCTGGTTAGTAAAATGCAATCCCGATAGCAAAATGCACAACGGAGATTATGGTTGCTATGTTTGTGCTTTCCCGATAGCAAAATGCACAACCGAGATTATGGTTGCTATGTTTGTGCCTTTCAATAAATCGTACTTCATTATATCGTTACCTTTAGCAGTATGAAGTGGCCAACACACACCGAACCCTCCTTAGGTGTCTCTAGCAGTGTGCGCTTGGATTACGACAGTAATATTCCTTGTTCCCTGTTCGGGCATTGGCAGTACAGTTTACTTAAATGTTATGCTATATTTGGTTTATCTAGTTGTATAGTATTCCAGATGTATTGTCTAGGTATGGAAAACTGCTCGACAGAAACATCATCAAAGGTTTCCTTGTGATAGTGAGTCTCTGGCTGAATGTAGATGAAAGATACACCGCCAAAATACGGACATATTAGTTTAGCAGTTTAGAAAATTAGGGTATCCATTTTTAGTGGGGTAGACTATGGAATCGACAATACACATTATTCTGAGATGTAAGGTGTTGTAAATATAAAGTGGTAGTAATCATGCTGTGAAAGTATTTTGATAAGGCGCTCAGTAATAACTACAGTAAACGCGTTATCTTATCGCAGCATGTCGTGCTGTCAGGGCTGGATAGATTTGAGATTGATTATTCTTTGCTCATTCTGATTTTTAGATAACACATTTTGAATCATGTACAAGCAATACCATAACTTTAGGAAGTATATACACACAATATACACACAATACAATAACCTTAGAAAATATGCATAAGTAATACCATAACTTTATTAAGTATATACAAGCAATAACGTAATTGTATATATGTATATGGAACATCTAAAAACAACAACGTAATTTCTGTGCATCATCTACAAGCAATAACGTAACGTTCTGCATGGTCTACAAAGCAATAATGTAGCCTTTACGGGTCGTCTATAAGCAATAATGTAGCCATTACGGGTCGTCTATAAACAATAATGTAGCCGTTACGGGTTGTCTATAAGCAATAATGTAACCTTCACGGGTCGCCTATAAGCAATAATGTAGCCTTTACGGGTCGTCTATAAGCAATAATGTAGCCTTATAAAGTACGTAGCTGCAGTAACGCAAGCGTATAAAGTATCTAGAAGAAAATAAACTACTTTCTATAACAGTTTTAAGGTAGCAAGCAAGACACGACCCCGTTCCTTTTCACTAGCAACCTCGCCTCGCTTAGAAGTATAGTGAGTGTAGCAACTAATGCGTCATATGCCTATTGCTTAATAAATATGAACCGACTTCCTTCCACTAAGGAAGACCCATTTCTGCTCAGTCTTCCCTAGCAAATGAGGAAAGGTAAACTGACCGTCCTAGAGATTCTTCTTCTTCTTTCGTTCACTTGAAACATGTCTATATCTGTAATTCTGTCTCCTTAATAAAACTCACTGTCTTTTGTAGTTCATACAGTGTCCCATAGAGTTTTGATTCCAGTGTTGTTTCCTCTGGATAATATGTCTGCCTCAGCGTTTAATGCTCAGAACACTCTTGAAGTATATGTTTGGCACTCTGTGCTGCCTGTCCACATGTACACATGGCCGTGTTGCCAATCTTGAACTTTGTATACATGTGACTGCGGAGTCGGTTGTGTCCTGTTCTGAGACGTAGAATTATAACTTGTTCTGGTCTGTTCATAATATGATAGTCATCTTGTGTTGGTGTTTGTGGCTTTCTTATTGACTTGATCATCTGTTTTTTCTGATGGTAGGTGATTGGTATATTTGGTTGGTCTTCGGCAGCACCTTCCTTAGCCAGTTGGTCTGCTTTTTCATTTCCTGGTATTCCACAGTGAGAGGGTATCCACTGCATGGTTACCCTATACTGGTAAGACAATTCGCTAAGTAGTTTTTTTCAAGTCTGTTAGTTTTTCAGACTGGAGAGCTTGAAGCACTGACCTTGCATCTGTCAGGAATACCACAGGCTGTAGGTCAGAGTTGGAGTTCAGCAGTTTTTTAGCTGCCACACTAATTGCCTGGATTTCTGCATCATAATTATTGCAGAATTTTCCTGTCGGTGTTCTGATTGTATCTCTAGGCTTGTGTGGATATTCTATATATACACCTGCACCTCCATTCCTCACGGCATTCTGTGCTGACCCATCTGTGTATACTCTGACCCATATATCTTGTGGATATTCCTCATCCAGGAAACTGAGGGTGACTGTCCTTCGCTGCACACTGTTCTGTTCGTCCACGCTTAGTATTCCTTTCACATGGGTCTGAATGTATATTGACATTCCATGGCTTTCACTCCACGGGGTTTGTTCTGGTACAGACCTTAAGGGGCTGTCAACTTCAGGTAGGTCTGTAAGTTGTCTACGGAGTCGTTTAACTTGATGGATAAAGCTGCTTCTTTTCAGTCGACCCATTGCTAGATTTTGGGTCCTAGAGATGACTGAAGAGTGAACTGACAAATAAAGAAATGACCGAAGGGCAGACTGACTGATCGTGTAGATGACGAAAGGGTAGAATGATCGATTAGAAGACGACTCAAGGTTAGAATGACCGACTAGAAGATGACTCAAGGTTAGAATGACCGACTACAAGATGACTCAAGGTTAGAATGACCGACGAGGAGATGACTGAAGGGTGGACTGACAAACTAGGAAATGACTGAAGGGTAGACTGATAAACTAGGAGATGACTGAAGGGTAGACTGATAAACTAGGAGATGACTGAAGGGTGGACTGATAAACTAGGAGATGACTGAAGGGTGGACTGATAAACTAGGAGATGACTGAAGGGTGGACTGATAAACTAGGAGATGACTGAAGGGTGGACTGATAAACTAGGAGATGACTGAAGGGTAGACTGATAAACTAGGAGATGACTGAAGGGTGGACTGATAAACTAGGAGATGACTGAAGGGTGGACTGATAAACTAGGAGATGACTGAAGGGTAGACTGATAAACTAGGAGATGACTGAAGGGTGGACTGATAAACTAGGAGATGACTGAAGGGTGGACTGATAAACTAGGAGATGACTGAAGGGTGGACTGATAAACTAGGAGATGACTGAAGGGTAGACTGATAAACTAGGAGATGACTGAAGGGTGGACTGATAAACTAGGAGATGACTGAAGGGTAGACTGATAAACTAGGAGATGACTGAAGGGTGGACTGATAAACTAGGAGATGACTGAAGGGTAGACTGATAAACTAAGAGATGACTGAAGGGTGGACTGACCAACTATCAGATAACTGAAGGGTAGACTGACCAACTACCAGATAACTGAATGGTAGACTGACTAACTACCAGATGATTGAAGAGTAAATTGACCGACTACCATCTGACTGAATGGTAGATGTCATATTAATATAACTTTATGTAACATCTGTAAACAAAAGTCAAGCTTTTGTAACATCTGCAGACAACTGGTATTTATAATGGGTTAAGGAGTAACTGACGATAGAAGAGGAATGCTCTTAAAATTGGTGTAGTCCGTGTAGGCTAAATCCTGAAGTCCGACGCAACGACCCTTCAATTCCTCTTCAACTCAAGTTGTAAGGTTTCCCGCGAATTCTCACACAAGAGGACAGGGGTGAAGTAGGACGCGAGGGCGTTCATGGAGCCGGATAACAAAGCCTCAACGAGACAGACACGAGGTCACGTCAATCAGATGGGAAACTCGATGCAGTGGTGCTTAAAATGAGACCCAACTGAAACATTGTGGCGAGGTAGGAAGAAAAACGAAGGAGAAAGAAAACAAATTGAAGATGCATTCTTTCACACGGAAATAACGAGAGATGCTATCTCACCCGACCCCACTTCAAGTCCACGGGCGGCTTCTGTAACTCACTCTACTTGGCTACAAGTAATGCATCTATCCCACAATCGCGTATATTTCTTACTTTAGAATGGTCATTATTATGAAACTGGAAACATCCTCTTTATTCTTTCCTTTATATTTGTTTTAAAAATTTCTTCTAGTTGATGCTTTGTTTTTATTTCTTTGAATATACTTTTTGTTAATAACTACTAGCTACGTTGTCTTGTTCCCCGATAAACTCCTGTTCAACACGTCGATCCTGGCCTCTAAATACTATATTGTTTAACATATCCATTGAGCATTGAAATTGAAAATTAAATTCATTTCTTCATAAACATAATTAATTTATATCACTTTCTGGCTTGCAAATGAATTTAGGCAAAAATGGTTGAAATATAGTGCTACACGAATAAATACACGGAACCGACGTTTTGACTAGCAGGTCTGTATCAAGATAGGGACAAACAAAAACATTAGAAGCTCGACAGAGAATAATGAAGCGAAATCTTCAGAAATTGCACAATCCACAATATGAAAACTAGCTATAGTCCGTTTATAAATTCGTAATAACACATTCAATCGAAAATCTCAGAAACTGTATTTGATTGCAGAGATATTTGGTATGCAATATTATATTTATCCGATGCAACAATACTTTTATTATTTAGTCCATACCTGCTCTGGATTGTGCATGTCAGCGAAATTCTTATTGCCTGACTTATTGGCAGGCAATGCGGCGATAGACGGCACATTGCTGAGAAGAGATAAAGCAGATTTAATAAAGGCAGTAATAAATTCATTTCAAGATGCAGATGATGTCAATGAGGCTGAGAACGTACACATACAGAGAATGTTAGAAACGGGAGTATTCAGAGGTGAGGGGAGGAAAAGTACATTTTTTTGGAAAGTCCCGAAGATCACACAATCAACAACTGACCGGAACTATGAGTCGTCATACACTGGCATGGCTGCTGGAGCGGAGGGCGGAGCACTTATGGGAATGTCCCGCGTGCCGTGAAGCCAGTTTCTAATCAAGAATCAAGAAGAACACTACATTCAAAGGTGTATTGTCTAAAAATACTTGTACGGTGAAATTGATGTATGTGTTATCAATTGTATGTGTTGTCAATCGTATGCAATAGTAAGCCTCACGACATTATGCAGCAGTTAGTTTGCCCTTCAGTCATCATTAGACACAAGGGTTTCTTAGCTGCTCTTAAATGCTGTATTATTTTAGCAAATATACGATGAGATGTATTTTGTTGCCACTGAATAATGTGTGCTCAATATGCACTTATTTATGTATGGTCATTATGTGATCTGCCCACGAAATACTTTCTTCAAAATTCCGAATCTGATGATTCCAATAGGTTGATTATTCAAATAAAACAGCGACACAGCGCATTTCCATTCTCTGAACTACATCCTGCTGGAATCTAGTAGGACAATGGTCCTGCTACAAGGGAGATCCAGGGGAAATTTGGGAATGAACGCTGAAGAAGAAGAAACTATCCTGAATGAAGTGAAATTAAAAGTATGCTGCTTGGAAGAAACCAATCTCAACAAAAATATAGCTTTCAATGTAGGAGAGTTCCAATGTTATCAATCAGCGATCAAGATCGACGAAACTGTAGAATACGTACGCTTGATAAGAATAGTACATTGGATGCCAGTTAGAAAAATATATGGAGTGAGTAGAATACGAGATACTCCAGTCCCGAAATAAAGAACATAATTCCATCTCTTCAACGACTACTGTCCGAATGACCGTCCATTAGCACTAGACACAATGTCAGTGCAATGACAATTAATGGTTTGCGGAAACTTCAATAGTCACTCGCAGGATTGAGGATATGATCACATGGTCAGGAGAGGAAGAACTAGACAACTGGCAGGATCAACATGCAATTATCCTCATCAACCAACCTATTGATTCACCAACCTTCTACTCAAGATCATGTCATATTACGTCTACACCAGATTTGGCACTGCACTCATCAAATTTGGAGTGGAACATCGATCGTGTTGTTGGAAAACAACTTAAAGGCAACCACCACAGGGCAGTCTTTCTGATTATAGAAAATGAAAATATTAAGGAAAGTGACACTCTCTCTGGGTGAAACTACAAGAAGGAAAACTGGACATACCTACAGACAACGACACCAATAAGGATGTCAATGAATTATGTAGATATTACAGGCTGTAGATATTACAAAATATCACTAGAAGGGCCCGTAAACACAACAAACCTAATTGTAGTAAGGAACTAGAGTACTGCAAAATGAAGTGGAAACATCTCGACAGCAGTTAGAGACAATACCATGTCAAGAAAGTAATCTCACAAGTAGCAGTACAATTTTTGGTTAACATTCTTCTTCTTCGGCGTTCATTCTCAAACTCCCACTGGATATCTCTTGTAGCAGGACCATGGTCCTATTAGATTTCCAGAAGGATGTAGTCCAGAGAATGGAAATGCGTTGTGTCGCAGTTTTATTTGCGCCAATGGCCAGACACATCCGTCTTCGACGGAGGTTAACATAAAAATATTTAATAGCGATAAATAAAATATCTTTAAATATCCAATATATTGGCGGTTGATAGGAAAGAGTTAACTTCAATTTTCCTTATATACTTTAACAAAAAATATTCTGATGGTATTGCATACAAATCAATGCATGCAAGTCGACTCGGGCTGGATTTCAAATCTCTAAATATCACTTGTTTAGGAATAATATTCATTATTTTGTATGTGCTTTTTCAACAATCACCAGTCGAAAGTTTGATACATAGGTGGCGTCATACAACGTGTACAGTAATCTTTGATTTTGTTAATATTGTTGCAAATTTTGTGAATATAGTTGCAAATTTTATTACTTCATCATGTCGTAATCTAAGAAGAAATAGCGACAGTACAGTATTGAACATCTGAAATATGGATTCATTCAATCTCCTACAAACCAATTATTACCTATGTGCTTGATTTGTCAAAAACTATTTTCAAATGAAGCAATCAAGCCTTCTAGGCTACAAGAACATTTGACTAAAATGCATTCGGACAAAAATGAGACAGACTTGTCCTATTTGCAATTACTAAAAGAAAAACATTTTAAGCATTCAACTATATCAAAACATTTTGCATCGTCCACTAAATACGATACTGACGGATTACAGGCGTCTTATAAATATTTCATTAGCACTCACAAAAGCTGGAAAACCCCACACTATTGGTGAAAATTATTCTTGCAAGCAGTAAATGAAGCCAAAAACAATGTGCTTTATAAGCCAGCGTCAGATATCATCCACTAAATTCTTAAGAACAATAATTCAGTGAGACGAAGAAGAAGAATCGAAATGGCTGAGGACGTTGAAAAAAAAGTGCAATCATTTGCAGACATGCCAATTTTCCATTCAGCTAGATGAAGAAACTTTCCCAAATAATGAAGCACTACTCTTATCAGACGTACGATTCATAAATGATTAAAAAGTTTGTCAAGAATTATTTTTTGTTAACAAAGGGAGAATCTATATTTAATACCATGAATACGTTTCTTCAAGAGAATGGCATTCCTATTCGTAATATTTTGCCTGCTGCTACTGATGTTGCTACATTCATAACGAGGCGTCACAGGACTTCAAAGCACGTTTGAAACAAGCAGTACCAAATGTACTCACTATACATTATGTACTTCATTGTTAACATTTGGTTGCGAAGAATTTAAGTGAACGCTGCATACGTCACTACATTACATTATTAGAGCAATCAACAGGATTAGAAGCAACTCATTGAGTGGCAGATGCTCAGAATATGAAATGCTGAGGTAAATACACTGACCCAGAGAAAGAACATTTAAAAACAAACTCTACGGAGCTCTGTATGAGTTTCAAAACACGGTCAAGTTTAAAGAAGAAAGGGAACTTCAGATACAGGCACATTTCAAGCACACACAAGAAGAAGAAGAAGAAGCTATTTGACAACCGTGAAATTATGTAACTCAGAACAATATTTCCACGCAAAAACTGTTCGCGGGCATATTCCTTCTCCAAAATAGTTCAACGTGCAGATCCCAAACAGCGTCATTTATCTTGGCTGGTCCGATTTGCTCCGTGTATTTAATTTGCTGTGGACACAAAGTATACGTAAAATGTCCACAGATCATGAGCCAAGATAAATGAGATTGTTATGAACTGAGCTAAGATTTTCTTGTAAACGTGTTTACTAAATTCAGCATGTGTAGATGTTTTTTTATATTTTCACTTTGTTGCCGACTTATTAACGTTAATTAATCACTACCACAACGGAGTCGGATGAACATAATATATATATATATATATATATATATATATATATATATATATATATATATATATATATATATATATATATATATATATATATATATATATATATATATATATATATATAACCATATATATATATATATGGTTTGGAGATTAAAAAAGGACGACATGGAATAGAATACATCGAAATACTAAAACAGATCTGTACTGAAAAAGTTAGGCGACAAGAAGATCAAGTTGTAGACTACATAAGAGGGTAGAACAAAATTTAGGAAGGCCAGGGATGACAGCTTGAAAAAAGAAAGACCAGAGACACAGATGAATGGAGAAAAATTGCCTCAGTAGAAATAAATCCTTATGACTTGCGAAGCTAAGATGATGAGGTGTTATATAATATTTAAAAACCATGAAAAAATGGAACCACACACAATCATTATGAGAACTACTGATTAAATAATAGGTTAGATGTGCTCAGATCTTTGGTCGCCAAATGTAGGCCCAATCTGTTGCAGGTGGCAGAATTTTTTAGTGAGTTAAGAATGTAGATAACATTATCAATGACCGAAGTTCACACGCCAATATAAACACAAGAAGCGTGACGAAACTGTAAGAAGGAAAGTTTTTGCTAGATTGACAAGAACGTAGTAGCGCTGAAGATGAATAATAGCGGTCGTTATCAAGAAGCAAAGAGCAAACCAAGAGAAGAAAAAAAGTAACATATAAAACTATTTTTTGTATAAGGAGTTGCTTTATTTTATATTTTCTTCAGTTTTTAATTTTTGACTACTGAACAATCAGTTCTAGGACGGTGGGATGAGCAGAAGGTAGGATTCATGCAACCGTGAACAATCAGTTCCAAGACGGTGGGATGAACAGAAGGTAGGATTCATGCAAACTAAAGCTGAACACCTCATTTTACTTTCAAGAGGTAAGTCTCTCTTTTAGTAATCCCACAAAGTGGTAATCTCCAAGTGGTGATGTTTTCAAGTGGTGGTCTATCTAAGTGGTTATTTTTTCAAGTGGTGGTCTATCTAAGTGGTGGTCTTTTCAAGTGGTGGCCTATCTAAGTGGTGGTCTTTCCACGTCCTAACCCCTAATATCCGGAGGTCGTGGCAACTGGATTACCAGAACCGCGAAATCTACTATTTTTCATGGTTAAAAGCTCTTTTATAACAAATTTGGACTAGAGTCAGGTTGAAATGAGCGTACCTCGCCATAAGAGGTACATTTTCCTTTTTTTTTTAAAGCGGTAACTCATCCAAGAGGTGGTCTCTTCAAGTAGTAATCGCTCCGAGTTGTAGTCTTGAAAACCATGGTTTCGGTGCAATCTGACAAAGTCAATAGTGACTGAAGAATGAAGGTAATGCCAGTTTTAGAACTGACAAAGCCAATAGTGACTGAAGAATGAAGGTAATGTCAGTTTTAGAACTGACAAAGTCAATAGTGACTGAAGAATGAAGGTAATGTCAGTTTTAGAATTGACAAAGTCAATAGTGACTGAAAAATGAAGGTAATGCCAGTTTTAGAAATGTAGTGTAAACAGGTGTGTCGTCCTGAACAGAGTAGATATCCCAGTCTCTACGATAATTGCTAAACAACATAACAAAGACAACTGAGAAATATTAGCGTAGATTCATTTTGTCAATTGCAAGATATATTCATAATATTGATATACTTTCATAATATTGATACTTTCACAATATTGATACTTTCATGATATTGATACTTTCATGATTTTGATATTTTCATAATATTGATACTTTCATGATATTGATACTTTCATAATATTGATACTTTCATAATATTGATACTTTCATGATATTGATACTTTCATGATATTGATACTTTCATAATATTGATACTTTCATAATATTGATACTTTCATGATTTTAATACTTTCATAATATTGATACTTTCATGATTGATATGTTTGTCTGCATGTTCGCCATGGTCATTCTCGACTGCCTTGTCTGCAACCAAGCTTGGTTGCAGCTGACCTCATCCTTTGTCTCTTACCTTAGTGGTAAGACTCAGGCAGACGGTGTCCTGTTCATCTCATGTTTCTCTTCCACTTGTATATTACAAAAACACTTCTCACAAATTCTCAACTGAAAAAAACCGCTTTATAAACAACATGTCAAGAATAGGCTCGAACTCCACTTCTTAAGCACAACGTGAACAGCTTAATCACTACGCCAATTAATAATTCTAATTATTGGAATGCATTTGAGATATTGAGAAACTCGGAGAACAATTGAGCCTGGCACAATATAGCCGCCACCCCTGACTAAAAAATGATGTAAAAGGTTAAAGAGCCGTATATTGTGATGAAGTTTAATGTATATGGACAGAAGGAACATGTATCGTAGCCATGCTAACAGCCACGACACAAAGTTGTACTTCTTCCCCAATTATTTCATCATGTTAATTGACAGGAGTGAGAACGAATGCGATAGGTAATAGTTAGAAAAGCTACCGAGAAAGTTGATAAAATTAACATGTGCTGGCTTGGTGTGAATACAGGGACTATAATTTTCTCAACTTATTTAGCGTTTACAAATGCGAAGTCCCCCTGGTCACTGGTTGAGAAACATCGCACTAAAGTTCTCATCTAGTCACGTGATACATTTATGGTTGACTAGCTCGTTAGTGTTCCGTGGATTGTACTGTGGCTACGTTAAGTGTGAAGACTTAAATAGCTCATGCTAAGGTATTCTAATTTCAGGTCTGTGGGTGTGGTCATGAACATTGATGCTAAGAGTATATAATTATTAACTAAATCAGCTTGAGATGGTTCATAAATAGAGTCTTGCCTTTAGAGTCGTGTTGTGTTCAACAATTTCTGTTCAGAAAACACTCGACAGCCATAATACAACAATAATATATAATTAATAATTTCAGAGTGGTTTGCACACGCAAATATATTATATAGTAGACTCTAAGAGTGAAGAGACATGACGGTATGGAGAGAGTGATATTGGAGGTAACAGGGATAAAGGCCAATCAAGACGCTGGTGAACAGAAGACACACAGAAATGCCTGCACATGTTCCTAAAGGAGGCGGGACAACTTGCTGAAGACCGAGGAAAATTTAGTAGATCCGTAAGGATAACTAAGTTTTGGAAAGAATATGTACAAAGTACTGACAGTAATCGGTACTCATTATATATGAGCAAATATATTTCAAGGAGTAATTCAGTTGAATAACTGCAAAAATCATGTTAACTCACTATCCGCAGGGTGGAGAAAATATAACATGAAGACGGAAACTATGAAAATATGCCGAACACCGAGGCCACTAAACATACAGGTAGACAACATAAGAGTAAAACAAGTATCGGAGTTCAAATGTCTCGGTAGTATTCTCACAGAAAATGGAAGCCTTGATAGAGAGAGAGGCGAGATGACAAAAGGCAAATGCGGTAACATACCAACTGTCACCACTGCTTCTTTATCTAAAGATAGAAATGGAATAGATATCCGTGTTACCAAAATAAAACGATAAAACAAACTAACAACGAGACATTTACGGATGACGTTTCGACTAAAAAATCTTCATTTGGACACAGACAAGCAACAGGCAGTGAATGTTACAAAGAAAAAATACTATAATGTAAGAGAAGAGGAAATGAAGAATGCGAAAGATCAGATCATTCTGATTCATGTGTTTCTAGGCCCGAAAGGGGAGACACGAATAGCAATACATTTACCTGTCATGTGACATAAGAGACGAGTAATGAGGTTTTGGAGTGGGATTGGCTGTCTCATCTCATAGAGGGTCAAGTAACTTAGAAGTCATGCTGAAATCGAATGAGTCAGGCCCAAACGGACCGATATCGCAGCTGAGCTGTAAACCATGACAGGACGCTTTCTGATATCTGGACTACAGCCTACTAATCTGGGAAGAAGACAGAAGAATAAGAGACATCTTGGGAAGTAAAACAAGGCAGTACATTCGAAAGGAGGGACCATAAGGTATTTAAGTGCATAATTCTCTGGTATCTTCTGAAACCTGCCAGGTTCTAAGCGTATCTGTTTTACTGTTCTATAGGGGCTCATCAACGAACTAACTAACAATGGCGCTGAGATTTCGTTGTTTGTTTGATCTTTCGTAATTAGGAGCAATAAAGCTCTAATATCCGATATATTTTCAACAGTGCGTAATGCTTTGAGAATATTACTCCAGCGCATGATAAAGAGTAGCCGAGAAAGGAAGTTTGCGAAGCTTCTACAAGATTCTTGATTAGAAAGTAGCTTCACGGCACGTGGGGCATTCCCATAAGTGCTCCGCTCTCCGCTCTCATATACTCTGCTGGAGACTTGCAGTTGGCTTGTTGGGCCATTGGCTACCTTCAGACCTTCCGCTCAGTTACTGATATATCGCAGAAAATAGACCAAAAAATAAACTCCGAGAAAGTTAGCGTTTTGTGGTGACAGAGTCATTGAGCAGAACATTGTCAGCGACGCACATTAGGCAGTCGGCAGGAAAACTCTTCATAATTTGACTGTGGAAAAAGGCAACATTGCGACTGAAAGTAATTAAATAAATAGTTCACATGTCTAGATTACATATCTAGAAGTATTGCATGTTGGGATGGTTAACGGTTAAGCCGTTTGTCATGTGATCAAGAGGATGCTAATTCGAATGGTAACGTACTTGTGTGCAGTGAATTAGCAATTCGGAAACCCCAATTGTATATAGTGAATTGGAAATTTGGAGATCCCAAAGGATTATCGTTTGAAGCTATCGAGTTACGTTCCATGAGTGTTACTCTCGGCAGGCTAGGTGCCGCCTCGTTAAGAGTGACGGGTAAATAGGGAAAACCCGAGAAAATGACGCATGATCATCTACAGTACAAGATGTATTTGCTATTGGGAAATCCAATGTTCTAAAATGACTCGTTTGATCCGTGGCTCTCGACTGTACAGTCCTTCTAGCTGAATTAATGGGGCATTCAATTCGTTCCTTTTCTTCATTATTCCCATGTTTTCCGTTGGCCAATATTTCTATAATTGAAGTCACATGCCAAAAATAGTCAAGGCTACTCCAAGTATACACATAGTAACCAATGGAAATCGTGATAATAATCAAAGTCGTACCGAATGAAGGCCTCATTAATTCAGCTAGAAGACCTGTATTGTCGAGAGCCACGTGTGATCATCCACTTGATTTTCATGCGCTGTCACACAAAATATAATCATAGTAACCAATGAATATCGCGGGAGTAGTCACATGAGTCATAAAGAGGTCTGATTTCCCATTAGCCAGTATGTCTTATATACTGTAGGCGGTCAGAAATGAGGGCATACGTTTTTTGAACTTTTCCATATATAACGAAATATATACATTCTTAAGTTCATCTTATTATTGTTTTTAAATTTCTTCTGAGTAAAATACAAACTAAAAATTGTATTCGTTTGCACAAGCCAGATGTCTGTGCATTCTCCAGCTCATTCACAAAGGCGTATTTTCTTTTACTCAGATTCCTTTCTGTATGATGGTGTATGTGGACGTGTACTGTGTATGAAAAAATAAATAAATATTCAAAGCCGACAAGGACAAGAGCAAATTCCTTTTTCAATATTAGCATATTTCATTTCCTTTAATGTCAGACAACTGATGGACGGAATATAGGACACCCCCTTCCCACGTTTCTATGAAATTCCACACCCAGTAACTTGGGAGGGGGGCGACGCCATCCTGTCATCCTACACCACCAGCACAGGGGAAGGAAGCAATGACCGCGGAGACTGTTAAAAACCTAGTGACAGATAATTAATCGTTAGGTTTCCAATTTACCAACGGAATTTTCAACAGCGTACACCCGATCAGCCGGATTAGATTAAAGGGGTTTCATTCAATACTGTTCTACTGTTCCTGGAATAGGTAAACCCGTTTAGTGACATTTTTTGTGTGCAAAAAAAGTGTGTAGTTTAAACAATGGACAGTATAGGGTGTCAAATTAATAACAATGTTGTGAAAATATTACTGTTCAAACTTTATATTCCAACAAATGTTGGACATATATCTGCATATTTAAAAGTTGAACATATGTCTGCAACATATACTGTTATTCTGTGTCTTATTTTGGGTGGTTTTTTTTTTTACATTACAGCTCTATTCACAAAAGGTATGCGCCGGGGCTTACTTTTAACAATACCAGTATTGGAACACATCAAGAGACAACAGATCAAGTGGTTTTCGCATTCTTCCATACTACCAACAGACAGCATGCTACACATGGTCATGACACACAAACATTACGGCTATAAAGCCAGAGGCAGACCATATAAAAGATGGACCACAGAAATCAAAGCCACAAGAGCAAAATAACAAACAGCACACAAGAAAGCCATCTACAGAGAACTCTTATACACCTGACGCCACAAGGCAAACAAGGGCCACATAGCGTATAGATAGACAGATTTAACTTAGAAGAAGTAAGTAGTTTGTGAGTGTTATTATGTGTGTCTCTTGTCTCTAATTATTAGTTATTACAACTTTATTACCCTTTTCCTGGATCTACCTGTTAGAAAAAGATAAAATACTGAAACATCTGCATATAGCAGTGATATTCTGAAGTACAGTTCAATGGAATTCGAACTATGACGTAAAAATGACGTTGCTTTTTACTTCAGTTCAAATCAGTCCTATATCACTAAATGTACACACCCTGTACTCCTGGTAAGAAATTTAAGGAAATAAATCTGGTTTTTATCGGAAACTGTTTACCCATTCCGAGATCTAACACTAGAAAGTTTGCAAGATAATTCGAACGAACTTCGAATCTACCTGTCACGTGGATGTATCACATATAGGTGTGTTTACGGTTACGGTTATCTGTTAGTCATGAGAACAGCATGAGAACAATGTGAAACACTTTGCATGTCTTAGTTTGAAAGTTCAAATTCACTCTACGGTGCTAGGTCATACCCATATATTGTCCGATTGGGAAAATTATATTTAACAGTAAGATATGGGAACATTATATTTAACAATAAGATATGGGAACATTATATTTAACAATAAGATATGGGAACATTATATTTAACAATAAGATATGGGAACATTATATTTAACAGTAAGATATGGGAACATTATATTTAACAGTAAGATATGGGAACATTATATTTAACAATAAGATATGGGAACATTATATTTAACAGTAAGATATGTGAACATTATATTTAACAGTAAGATATGGGAACATTATATTTAACAGTAAGATATGGGAACATTATGTGTAACAGTAAGATATGGGAACATTATATTTAACAGTAAGATAGGGGAACATTATATTTAACAGTAAGATATGGGAACATTATATTTAACAGTAAGATATGGGAACATTATGTGTAACAGTAAGATATGGGAACATTATATTTAACAGTAAGATAGGGGAACATTATATTTAACAGTAAGATATGGGAACATTATATTTAACAGTAAGATATGGGAACATTATATTTAACAGTAAGATATGGGAACATTATGTGTAACAGTAAGATATGGGAACATTATATTTAACATTAGGAAGACAGTTAAACGCGAGTAACACCCTCCCACAATTGATTGTCCCCCCCCCCCCCCAGTCACAAAAGAATAACACTAAGTAACATTTTTTTCTTTAATTGTAAACACACCCCCACCCTCCATGTGGAAGATGTACCTACAGCACTTCTTATGGTGAAGACGTATGTGTAGAAACGAAAGTCACATATATCGCAGCAGTGACGTAAACCAAGCAAAAAAACCGTGTTATCTCCGATCTTCGTCCCGTTAACCGGCAGGAGATTGTAAGAAAAATACATTGTTATCTCCGATCTTCGTCCCGTTAACCGGCAGGAGATTGTGAGAAAAAAACCTTGTTATCTCCGATCTTCGTCCGGTTAACCGGCAGGAGATTGTAAGAAAAATACATTGTATTCTCCGTTAACCGGCAGGAGATTGTGAGAAGAATACATTGTATTCTCCGTTAACCGGCAGGAGATTGTGAGAAAAATACATTGTTATCTCCGGTGTGAGAGGAGACTAAGGATTTTGTGGGGGTGGAGTTGGATGAGCCATGTCATGGTGGGTCAAAGTGATCGAGATTTATGATGAAGACGGATGTATCAGATCAAATGGCGCAGGTATCATAGGTAAGTTAACCATGACACCGTGCATTCAGTTCTCCTGATTACATTTTACTGATCTGCGGGAATCAGAGAACGGACAAAGAAGAAGAAGAGATATTATTTTTCACCAAGTGACTACAACTGGACTTATGGTATCTCCTATATTTATTTAAACTGAGAGCATAAAGAACTTCAATAATTGCAAGTATTGCTTTAGAGGCACAGTGAACCTTCTCTCCGTTTAACCGTTTATCTTATCAGGGATTTCCATGCCGATGTTGCAACGGAAATATGCGCATTTATTAATCTGAGTTGTTTTTTTTTCTCTCTCATGTAATGCCAATGACAAATTTGTATGTGAATGCAACCAATACCAAATGTCAAATTGTATTAATTCTATGGAATATCAAATACGTGCAGAAACAAATTCTCTTTCATTTTAAACAAAACAAAAATCATCTAACAAGATAAGAAAATGAAATACAATATGGCAGACTACCTGGAGGGTTGGGTACAATTTCTAGATTAAGACTTTGAAACTTCGAGAAATTGTGATATGGAATGAAAGGTTTAATATTGTTTGAAAAGCTGGATGGTACTTGTTTAGTTTAGTTTCTTTAAAAAAAAATATTGTTTGCGAAAGAAAACGAGGAAGAAAATAATAGGTTACAGTGTTAGATTATGAAATCGTAACAGCTCAGTGGAAATTGCACTGACCTACTAGATCATGTGGTTCAGAATTCGATTACCGTTATAGCTAAAATGTTTAAAATCAGAGCATATTTCGTGTCAACTCAGGTAAAAAAATAAGCGTCAGATTAAATCGGGGGGGGGGGGGGGGGGGGCGGGGGCAGGTGGGGGGGGGGAGATGGGGTGGGGGGGGGTCTGATGAGAACATTACAATGAGTATTATTTCCCCTACCCAGATTTTTCGTTGCTTAGATACCATTCTTGTGTCCATTCTAAACTTCTGTTAGTGACCAAGACATAAGTCATGAGATATGAGGATATGCGTGATCCGTAGAAAACCCCTAACAAATATTTCAAAAAGATCAGTGAACCAACATAGAACCGGAACCATCAGCCATTATACCCTAAGAGATTTATGGAAGCGGAGATTTGAGCACATATAGATATGCTCGGTGTGCGAAACGGATAATCAATAACATAATTACCATTGGCATATATATTAGCAGTAGCCATGAGTTTCAGACCACTGCAACCCAGGTTCTTCTCAGCATCTCCATCCCGAAATACGTTTCTGACCACTGCAGCACAGGCTCTTCTCAGCACCGTTATCCTTAAAAAAGTTGCTGACCACTGCAGCCCAGGTTCTTCTCGACATCTTTATACTGAAATAAGTTGCTGAACACTGCAGCCCAAGTTTTTCTCAGCATCTCCATCCCGAAATAAGCTGCTGACCACTGCAGCCCTTTTTGAGCCAGAGATGTACTGTGCAGCACTGAGGAGGAGGAAACTGACATCACTGTTTTTCCTATGGCTGAAGCCCATCATAGAGGCATAGTGACTCAGGACGTGACAATCCTTTTGTTTTGAACATTTGGTTGCATGCCTGGAGCTATAGAGAAGTTCGGCATAACCAGTAGTCAATTGGTGGCGGGGAATGAGCACAGTGAGCCCTATCTTGGCTACAGTGGCTAGGCGCAGTGCATAGGTTCAAACCTACCTTCCTGGAGGTGTGATAGTTATTCTCTTGCTCTGTCCCGGGGTGGGCCGAAAATCCACAGACTTCCCAGCAATATAATGACATATAATGGCATTAGGTCAAAGGGCATGAGCCCATGAACCGCTGGATCAGCAACCAACCACCAACCAACCACTGCAGCCCAGGATCTTCTCAGCATCTTCATCCCAAAATAAGTTGCTCAAAAACATAAACTTCATATTTTTTAACTAGTAATATTTAACCAATTTCTCTTAAGGAATGCAACGTGGGCAGAAAGCTCCAGGAGAGAGACGGATGAATAAATGCCAGAGAATAACTGTCGTTTCCAATTAAAATTTGTTATTTTTGTTCAGCTGTGGCCTCATGAACTCAGATTTATTTAGGATTACCGGCTTTTCAAACAAATCCAATAAAATAAAGTAGGGGTTATGGATTTAAACGGCCACGGAAATATGAGATCTGAGATTTTACAAGTGCTGGTTTGGAGCTTACAATAACACGTCTCTAAAATATGTCAGAACGAAAGGTGTGTTCAGTGAGGGAATGAATGGGTGTTCACAGGCACACGGGACCACGGGAGATGGAAGAAAATTGACAGGACAAGCAGGCTAGGGGTAGATTTGCGCTAAAATATGACACGTGTTTCGTATTACTTTGAGTACACATGTGAAGGTCGGAATTCGAGACTGAGAAAACACAGCCATCTTGATTAAAAATCTCCATTTGATCGGTGCGTATAAATAAATGTTGTTGATCTTGGGGGTACTCGCCGAGGGTCAAGTGTGACACGGAGTGTTAACAGTGAAATTTGTCGTCTTTCATGGTAGGTCTACCTTAAATAGTACATTTTTGTAAAGAAAACTAATTATACCCGGATGACTTTCAGTACAGACGAGATATAACAGACACCAAATAATCTATACCAATTTTATGTTCTTAATAAAAACATGAAATCAATACTTATTAGCCGCAGATTTAGGCCATATATAATTTTAACTATGCTTCATTATTGAACAAATATCTCATCATCATCAAGTGCCGTCTCCGCAACGAAGGTTGGCTGCAACGTATCTCCAACATCTCCTGTCTCTTGTCTTGGTGGTGCACTCTGCTAGACTGTAACCTGTCCATCGTGTAATGTTACTCTCCCACTTGTATCTCTGCCTACCTCTTGCTCGCTTCCCTTTGACTTTACCCTCAAGTAAGGTCTTCAATAGGGTGTAATGTCTTTTAATGTGTCCAAAGTATTTTATTTGCCTGATCTTTATTTCTCTTAGTAGTTCTTTCTTCATATTAAGTGTCTTTAGCACCTCTTTATTTGTTTTCTTCTCTTTCCATGATGTTCTCCCTAATCTTCTATATACCCACATCTCAAAGGCATCAATTTTGTCTTCTAATTGTTTATTACAAATATCTAGACAAAATATCTAGACTGTTTTTATTTCTGACATCCTTAATGTAAACACAAAGTGCTGGGCAAAAGTTTGTCTTTGAAATTCAAAGCTCATTGTTATTTACCATATCAGACGATTCATTCAGTTTTAAATGAGAAATGAAGCGGACAGAACCCAATTCGTTTCGTCAAAGAAGCACTAGTCTCGTGCCTAAAAGGTACTAGAAAGCAATACATTTTGGGGGGCTAGCTAAAAACACTAAATGCACACAAAATGTAGAAATTCACAAAATAAATTTATAAAAGCGCTAATTAATGTGCCTGTACTATTTTCGAAATTCTGACACTAGATGATTTGAAAAAGCATACCCATCGAGGCCAGCACTGTGCAGAGGTGATTGGGCTTAGTTCAGCCATCAGGGGCTGGAAACTAAGACTTGTCGGGCAGTCCCACTCGAGCAGGACCATAGTTCTGCCCAAGTAAGCAGAGTGCTGAAGACGGAGGCATCCAGCCAAAAGGCGCATAGATAATCAGGATGCCACGCACAAAACACAATGGAAACATGTCTGTATTTATAAATAGTTATGGTGCCTGCCCTGTCGCGGACGTTCAGGCAAGGACGGTGCCGGGCCCTATACCTCGAAAGGGCCCAGCCTCAGTTACTGGAAGTCCTTCTCAATTGCCCCGAGGAGCCAGGAGGCAAGGGAATAGAGCTACTAGCCAAACAAACAAACGACCAATAAAAATAATGCACTGGAATCCTGAGAGTGTCAACAGTAAAAGAGATGGATACAGCAAAAAATTGGAACTTGAAAATGTCCTCAGTGAAGAACAAGTTAATATATGCTGTATCCAAGAAACACACCTCAGCAGCGACATAGCCTTCAAAATCAGAGGCTACCAGTGCTACCGGTCTGACAGAAAGGACAGGCGAAAGGGTGGAATTCTGATACTTGTTAAAAACAATATCAGCACATGTCAGCTGGAAGTATATATGCAAGGGGCAGAATACCAGATGCTCCATCTAAAAACAGACAGTGCAGAATTCCATCTCCTGAACTACTACAGCTGTCTATGCAAAACAATGGAACGCATTATCAATCTTAGGATGCAGTGGTACCTTGAAAGTGAAAACCTTCTGGTATCACAGCAAGCAGGTTTCAGACAGTGCTACTCCACTGAAGATCAGGCAACCTACCTCTCCCAAGAGATTTAAGATGCCTTCCAAGATAAGAAACTGGTACTAGCAGCCTGAATAGACCTCAGGAAAGCATTTGATAAGGTCTGGAAAGAAGGGCTCCTAAAGAAATTGCGAAATTTCAGGGTTAGCTCAAGAATGTACAAATGGGTAAAAGCATACCTGCATAATAGAAGAGCAAGGGTACAATTAGATAGTCGCAAGAGCAAGAAAGTTCTACTGCGTCATCGAGTCCCCCAGGGAGGAGTCCTGTCACCCACACATTTCTTGGTTTACATCAATTACCTAGTTGCTGAACTTCCACATGGAATCAAAGTGGCAATGTATGCTGACGACCTGGTGATCTGGTGCACGGAAGAACATGCAACAGTGGCCACTAAACAAATACAAAGAGCAATCGATGCCCTAACCTTATGGGCAAATAGATGGTGCGTCAGCATTAACACAGATAAGTGCAGCACTACACTCTTTACCCTCTCACCAAAACAAAAAGCTGGTCATATCAAGATAGATGGAGAGCTCTTGAAAGAAGACAAACAACCCACATACCTCAGAGTTACTTTTGATGATAAGCTGACATGGAAGCAGCACATAAACAAAGCAACAACAAAAGCCAGGAGGAAGTTAGCTATCCTGAGAAAACTAAGTGGAACCACATGGGGAGCCAGTGGAAATATACTCAGTAAAGTTTACCAGCAAGGCATAAGACCACACCTGGAATATGGTTCAGCTGCGTGGTATCCTGCATCAAACACCACATTACAAGATCTAGATAAAGTGCAGAACCAGGCACTTAGAATAATGTTGGGAGCAATGAAATCAACACCCATATCAGAGATGCAGAAAATGGGAAGAATGCAAACACTTGGCGAACGAAGAGACACAAAAGTACTAATTCAAGCAGAAAAGTTTCAGTGTATGCCAAGTCATACAATGAAGGAAAGATTCCAAAATCTAGCAATGGGGCGACTGAAAAGAAGCAGCTTTATCCATCAAGCTAAACGACTTCGTAGACAACTTACAGACCTACCTGAAGTTGACAGTCCCTTAAGGTCTGTACCAGAACAAACCCCGTGGAGTGAAAGGCATGGAATGTCAATATACATTCAGACCCATGTGAAAGGAATACTAAGCGAGGACGAACAGAACAGTGTGCAGCGAATGACAGTCACCCTCAGTTTCCTGGATGAGGAATATCCACAAGATATATGGGTCAGAGTGTACACAGATGGGTCAGCACAGAATGATGTGATGAATGGAGGTGCAGGTGTATATATAGAATATCCACACAAGCCTAGAGATACAATCAGAACATCGACAGGTCAATTCTGCAATAATTATGATGCAGAAATCCAGGCAATTAGTGTGGCAGCTAAAAAACTGCTGAACTCCAACTCTGGCCTACAGCCTGTGGTATTCCTGACAGATGCAAGGTCAGTGCTTCAAGCTCTCCAGTCTGGAAAACTAACAGACTTGAAAAAACTACTTAGCGAATTGTCGTACCAGTATAGGGTAACCATGCAGTGGATACCCTCGCACTGTGGAATACCAGGAAATGAAAAAGCAGACCAACTGGCTAAGGAAGGTGCTGCCGAAGACCAACCAGATATACCAATCACCTACCAACAGAAAAAACAGATGATCAAGTCAATAAGAAAGTCACAAACACTAACACAAGATGACTATTACATTATGAACAGATCAGAACAAGTTATAATTCTACGTCTTAGAACAGGACACAACCGACGCCGCAGTCACATAAATACAAAGTTCAAGATTGGAACACGGCCATGTGTACATGTGGACAGGCAGCACAGAGTGCCAAACATATACTTCAAGAGTGTTCTGAGCATGAAACGCTGAGGCAGAATATTGGCCAGAGGAAACAATACTGGAATCAAAGCTCTATGGGACACTGTATGAACTACAAAAGACAGTGAGTTTTATTAAGGAGACAGAATTACAGATATAGACATGCTTCAAGTGAACGAAAGAAGAAGAAAAGCATCAGTTGTGATGATAAAAAGTACCAAAATTCCAACACTGTGTTGGAACAAGGCTCCAAAAGGTTGAACTGTGACGTTTTCTACATTTTGCCATAACAGCCCTGCTACAGATAATAAAAATCCACACAATCATCTTCTGCTGTGTTTAGGGTCTGCTATAGTTCTTGTCTTACCTTCATTCGATTCTCTCTCCCCCCCCCCCCCCATTCTACACCTACGTCCAGAAGGTGTACCTAATATGTTTAAAGATATTAAAAGTTCATTGCCACACTCGAGGACCTCTTCCATAAATGAAAAGGAAAAAACCACAGACATCACCCCTTAACCATACAGGTGGGACACAAAGACCATGATTCAAGCAGAAAATTATAAGAGCATGCCAGCACACCCAATGAAGACCAGAGTCGGCGATCTTGCCAGTGGACAGCTGAAGAGCAGCAGTTTTATTAACCGATCCAAAAAACTAAACAGAGAATACACGGGTGAACAACCAGACATAACAGAAGAAATAAAACTAACAACTTTCCCTGTTTCAAAATATTACACCACGAGAGAGCTAAATATTCACCAAAAGAAAGCAGTAGTATGCAACATGATTGAAGATATGTACCACAGAGAAGCGCGGATACAAGTATATATTGGCAGATCCGCAACCAGGGCCGTGAGGGATAGAGGTGTTTGGGTGAACATAAAATGTCCAAAAAAGAAAATGAATCGGCATGCTCACCAATTGGAATCTTTTGTTGAAATTTCTCATCGAAAGTACAGATCCAGAGCATTAAGACAGAAATAATTAAAACAGAACAAGGTCATGTTAACAGGCGGTGTTTTTACTGGTGTGATGTCTGTAGTACAAGCCATTGACAGGGTAAACTGCCATAACTGGAGGCAGCCATACGAGAAGTGAGTTTTCAAATAAAGGGTAGTACAGTCATCCCTCAGTTATCGCGGTTAATAGAGACTAGAACCGGCCACTATAAGTGAAAAACCGCGAAGTAGTGTCATCCTCTCATTTTTAACACACGTGCATTTTTTGTGTAAGTATAATATCAATATGGTAGGGTATGTGCTACCTGGTTATGTGGTTACGTCACCAGTTATGACAGTATTAGGGTTGCTTCTTAAAGTTGTCATATACGTTGTCATGTTCAATGTGTGATACATAAAGTATAATAAAAGGCTGCAACTTCAGCTTTTACATATATCTCGAACTTTATTACACATTGGTTCAAAGTCCAGAAACATACAACATACACTTATAACATGAATTTCATAAATTGCATATCCAATATTCGGACATAAACTCAGTGTCCAAACTCTCAAGTCTGAAAACTATTCTCTTAACCGAACCATTTTTGGTCCGAAAAACTAACTTTCCTGGACATGTTCGTCCAGGTCGACTTCCAACCTCAAAACTCCACTCAACTGAAAACTAACTCTCCTCTTTCAACCAATCTATGCGTTCATTCAACATAACAGTCACACTATCCATCCCGATACGTACTTAAAAGTGTCTGAATCTAATCCGGTGATCTCTACTGTCTTTTGTATTTTACTGGTCAGCCTTTGGTGACCGCGGGGTATAATTTGTGCGTGTCCGCCCTTTTGTATTACCCGTTGTCATTAAACATTTCGTTCGGCTGAAGTTCAGATTCATATCAAATAATGAATCTCTGTTACTGATACTATCTGCATTTCATGTGGTGGCTAGCGATGGTTCTAACGGCCACATCAATAAGTGTATATGAAACCATTTAAGTGCATATGTTATCATTAGAACATTAAAGAATAGTTTCAAACATGTAAATAAAATATTAATAGTATAAATAATATACATAAAATAATGTATAAATAATATAAATATGATACGTGTGTGTGTAACATACGTAGATGTAACTAAAGTGTACATACTATAAATATGTTTTTAGAACTCTTTTATTCTTATAACAACTTTTCTTGTATAAGGGAAGTGGTGTTGGGGGGCAGGAACTCCACATGGGCTCCGTCATGATGGAGACTGGTTGCGTGCCCTCCTGCACAGTCCATGAAGAGGACGACCTTCTGCGATGTACTGCAACTTCCGCGAACAATCCGCGATGTACTGAGGCCGCGATAAATCAACCGTGAAGTCTCGAGGGATGACTGTACTACAGTATGCCATCCCAGTTTGGCATGCCAGGAAATGTCATGGCATGGCAGATATGTTAGCAAAAGATGAGGCAACACAGAACAAACAAAAAAGATTAAGAAATTACCTATCATGGAAAAAGGATCCCAATCAAAGCCATAATAAAAGTCGACCATCCACAACAAACTATCACTATCTCGACAGAGCCGAGCAAGTTATCAATTTCCAACTCAGGACAGGATACGTTCAGACTAAACAACCACTTAAATAGACTAAAAACGGGTTCCATCACTTCTGTATCCATGTGGACAGGTAAGCACAGACCGCCGAACATCTTATGCAAGACTTTCTTATACCAAACTAGTTGTGAGAGGAAACATTGCAACGTGGTGACAGTTATCCACAGAGACGGCTTGGTGAATAAAATGCAGCGCCAAAGTTAATATATACTTTCTCTGAAGCTGACAATAATAAGAAAAACACGGAGCACCTATGATGAGGACTACATTATTCCTCCTATGATGAGGACTACATTATTCCTCCTATGATGAGGACTACGTTATTCCTCCTATGATGAGGACTACGTTATTCCTCCTATGATGAGGACTACATTATTCCTCCTATGATGAGGACTACATTATTCCTCCTATGATGAGGACTACATCATTCCTCCTATGATGAGGACTACATTATTCCTCCTATGATGAGGACTACATTATTCCTCCTATGATGATGACTACATTATTCCTCCTATGATGAGGACTACATCATTCCTCCTATGATGAGGACTACATTATTCCTCCTATGATGAGGACTACATTATTGCTCCTATGATGAGGACTACATTATTGCTCCTAATTCCGAAAGATCAAACACAGAACGAAATCCGAGTGCCATTGTTAAGTTAGTTCGTTGATGAGCTCCTATAGAACACAGTAAAACAGATACGCTTAGAACATGGCAGGTTTCAGAAGATGAAATCTGAGTGCTATTGTTAGTTAGTTCGTTGAAGAGCCCCTATAGAACAGTAAAACATACGCTTAGAACCTGGCAGGTTTCAGAAGATACCAGAGAATTATGCACTTAAATACTTTATGATCCCTCCTTTCGAATGTACTGTCTCGCTTTACTTCCCAAGCTGTTTCTGTCCTGTTTTCTTCTGTATTCGTTTGCACTCCTGCAGATTAGTAGGATGTAGTCCAGAGGACAGAAAGTTTCGTGTCATGGTTTACAGCTCAGCTGCGATATCGATCTGTTTTGGTCAGACCCATTCGATTTCAGCATGTCTTCTGGGTCACTTGATATGCGTGTTTATTTATTTGTTGCCGGACAAACATGCTTGTCGTGTGTGTTATATAACTAATTCGGTACAATACAAGAATCAGTGGACAAATCACGTGACAACAGTCCGACTTTTTAATTTCATATGCTATTGTACTATCTCGGAAACTTAAAAAGTCGTAACTTAAAATACCGATCTAGCGATTTGCGTGTAATGAACTGGCCATCCACCTCCCACTCAGTGTGCAGCGCCCATGTCGATTGATCAGCGGCTCTCATCGCGCAACTTGTAGAATATTGGATGCGTCAATATATGCGTCTTTATCGGAATTTCGTTCCGTTTAATTATGTTAGCTATTTGTTCCGTAGAAACATGTCCACTGATTCTTGTATTGTACCACTAATTCTTCACAAACGTTTGTGTTGTTACTACAACCGGAATAATATATTTGACCAACTTGAGTAAATATGATGGTGTCAGTATGTCATTGAGATCACAGAAACGTATGTTCAAACAACAGAAACAGAATAAAATAAGCACTAATCAGACCGATGTGTGCTAAACTATAAAGTGGTCAGTCACAATCAAACTGATGGCTTTTTGCCCCACACATTAACTGAAGGATTTTTGCCCCATACACTAAATGAAGGATGTCTGTCCCATATATTAACTGCTGGATGTCGCCCGTGTGTCGTCGAGCCTCTAGAGGGGAGCTACAAAAAAAAAGCAACAATGTTTACCTTCCATCCATGTCGCAAGAGGCGACTAAGGATATTATGGGATGGCATCGTCTGCCCCATCCCATATAGGATAAGTGATCCAAAGCAATGCTGAAGTCGGATGTGTTAGGCAGAAAGGCGCAGATATTGTAGCAATGATGTAAACCATGACACAACGCATTCCGTTCTCCGGACTACATCCTGATAATCTGCAGGAGTTGGAGATATAATGTAGAAGAAGAAGAACTGATGGATGTTTGCCCCATACATTAACAGAAGGATGTATGCCCATACATTAACTGTATGATTTCTGCCCCATACATTAACTGAAGGATGTTTGCCCGCATATTAACTGATGTATGTTTGTCCCAAATATGAACTAATTGGTGTTTTCCCCAGACACTAAAAGATGGATATTTTCATCACACATTAACTGATGGATGGTCGCCACAGACATTAACTGATGGATATTTGTCCCAGACATTAGCGATCCAGAAACATGTAAATCTGAAAAATCGCCCGTTAAACGAGACGAAAATAATTTCCGAAAATAAAAACGATCAGTGTAATTTCTAAAATGTCGTGACCTCGTCATCTCTAGAAATCTTGCCTCGGCCCAGATTATTTTGTAGAAAGTGGCCAATTACAAATTGATTATGTGGTAATCTGCTGTCCGCTTTTCGCTGGAAATGTTACTCCATTTTATGGAGCTACTAATATAGGCCCTACTGTTGATATTTCAGACTGTTTCTTATAGTACGGAGTTTAGATTGTAGTAATAATATATAGCCTGGTATTGAGATTGTAGAAATATAAAACCTGGGAAGAGATATTGTAGTAATCTATAATTTGATATTTAGATTGTAATAATATATAGCCTTGTATTGAGATTGTAGTAATATATAGCCCAATATTGAGATTGTAGTAATATATAGCCCAATATTGAGATTGTAGTAATATATAGTCCAATATTGAGATTGTAGTAATATATAGCCTGGTATTGAGATTGTAGAAATAAATAACATGGGACTAGGGGGGATTGTAATAATATATAGCCGGATATTGTGATTGTAATACTATATAGACTGATATTGTGAGTGTAATAATATATATCCCGATAGTGAGATTGTAGTATTGTATATGTGGTATGCCGCCGAAGACGGATGTGTCGGATCATTGGCGCAAATAAAACAGCGACACAAGGCATTACCATTCTCTAGACGACATCCTGCCGGAAATCTAGTGGGACCATGGTCCTGCTACAAGTGATACCGAGCGGGAGTTTGAGAATGAACGCTAAAGAAGAAGAAGAATATATGTGGTATTGAGATTGTAATAATCTATAACCTGGGACTGGGGATTGTAGTAATATATAACCTGGGACTGGGGATTGTAGTAATCTATAACCTGGGACTGGGGATTGTAGTAATATATAACCTGGGACTGGAGATTGTAGTAATATATAACCTGGGACTGGGGATTGTAATAATATATAACCTGGGACTGGGGATTGTAGTAATATACTTTCTAAATTTGATATTGTAATAATATGTAGTCCGGGATTGAAATTCTAGCAATATATAGCCAGGAATTGTAAATATAGTAATATACATCCGGGGCTTAGAATATATATATAAATGGTTATCTCCCTAGCTCTGGATCTTGTATTTCACTATATAAATTTTTAAAGCATGACGTGTAGGAATGAAATTTGCCACCGTTATAACAGTTCGAGTGGACGGTACTGACGCTAGCAGAACATCGAATTACTATCCACTTGTCCGGTAAAAGCTGACCAATGATACGATTGGTAACCTTTTACCTCTGGCCACTTCTCAAAGATCAAATTAATAATTATAATAAAATAGGTATAATTGACAAAAATAATATATTTGCGTATCTATCGATGTTTGCGCTTTTGTAACAGGTTCAGTATTCTTTCTCTTTGCGTTTGTGCGATTAAAAAAATTATTACATCAAATAAACATACAACAATCCATCCATCTTCACTGCTGACCAACATACCCTGCTTTCACTCACCTCACAATAACAGTTGCATCAAAATTATGATTATGATATATATTTAAATTTTTACGAAAATAGTTTTTAATGGGAAATAGTTTTGTGGTCGTGTGGCTAAGTGTGTGTGTGTTTTTTTTTTTGGGGGGGGGGGTGTAGCAGTTATTTGTAGTTCTGTGTTCAATCCCAGAGATTGTGGTTAATTTTTTTTTGTGCTTCATTTTGTAAACGCAGATGAAAATCTTTAGGTCATTTCAAGAATAATTCGCATCTATTCTTATTAGTTTTATTTGTGCTGGTTGCTTCATACTTATTTGGTAATAACATTTACGAAGTTTTAGATTAGCATTTCCTAGCGGCAACGGTTAAGTTCGTATATTCTCCTCGATGTTACATACAAACAGTGTCTACAGAAAAAAATTGCTATTTAATGTAAGTACTTTAGACGGTGTCTTCGTGTTATTGTACAATGTGTTTTATTTTTTATTAATCTATTAAATCAATTTTCTTTTCTCGCTATCACCCGGGCAACGTCGGGTATTGCTTCTCGTAGTAATATACAGTGCAGATTTGAGATTGTAGTAATATACAGTGCAGATTTGAGATTGTAGTAATATACAAACCAGTACGGTTGGCCTACTACCGATGCGACTACAGACGTCCACCGTTCACAGCAAATGTAAAAACACTGAAAGGATTAGTTATCACACCGAAGTCGGATGTGTCCGGACATTAACGCAAATAACAGGACGGCACAACGCATTTCCGTTCTATGGATTACATCCTGCTGGGAATCTAGTAGGACCATTGTCCAGTTACAAGAGAAATCCAGTGCGAATTTGAGAACGAAAAAAAATTACGTACGTCTGAAAGAAACAAAGTTCAACAGCACGCGAACGATCACTTCCAAGCATGAAATCAATGAAGATCACGTAATTATTGCACCATTTTGTAACTGGTTAAACTTCCGGCTGTAAATCAATCTTGGCGGCGCAGCAAACCCACATTTTCCCGCATCAACAAACCACTCTGACAGCCGCAATGCGTCAGTTAATGCGACGGCAGCAGTATCTCGATTAAATGTGAATTATTGTTGGCCCTCGACAGTTTACAGAGCCGCTCGGTCATTAAGCAGCAGTAAATCGCTTAAGGTTCAAGAAACCGGTGCGGAGAATGCGCAAATTATATCGCACGGGATGTTTGTGGGAAAGACAGTTGCCTTTTATTGATATTTTGACAAGAATAATATATAGGATGTGATACTAGGAGTCGTTTTCATCATTGCTAAGTGTTCTCTCGTTGGCTCGTGTTATGAGCTTCGCCAGGTTCAAGTGTTTTAAACATGTTTTCATTTTTCAAAGTTGGAACACATGCCATTTTCTCACTGACAGAGATATACACACAGAATCGTACACTTGAACACACACACACGTGCAAGCAGATATATGCACACGTACAGTAGCATACACACAGTTACGTAACAGTTGTACACAATTCAATTACAAATGTACACACACACACACACACACAAAGAAGGATGTTCATGGTATGCGACGCTTATATCCAGCCAGGGCCATAGAAACAAGTTGTGAAAAAGGAGAAGGTGGAGGGATTTTTCCTAGACAGAGCTACAGAGTAATCATTTTGTTTATTTGGATTGAAAGGTTAAAAGGACTTAAAGAATTGACTTCATTGTGTCCTGGTTACCCCATATGTGTCCGCCTCTCTCAACAAAGCAGCATGTCTTTAACCGACAGTACTTTCCATTAATAGCATGTAACTCTCAAGCTTCAAGCCATAATCCCAGGGTCTTTCATAGCATGTAACTCTCAAGCTTCAAGCCATAATCCCAGGGTCTTTCATAGCATGTAACTCTCAAGCTTCAAGCCATAATCCCAGGGTCTTTCATAGCATGTAACTCTCAAGCTTCAAGCCATAATCCCAGGGTCTTTCATAACATGTAACTCTCAAGCTTCAAGCCATAATCCCAAGGTCTTTCATACACCCTCTGTATAAAAGGTGTGGGGTGTTTTACCTAAAAAATAAAGATTATTTCTTAACGTTTCAAGTGATTTTTTGTGTGACTTTTTCGGATAAACTATTGGTAGTGGGCAAAGTTACCATTCGGGGCTTGCTTCTTATTACTAAATGTCATGTTCTGACTTTCTAATCTTGGGGGAGGGGTGGGGTGGTTGCACCCCCCAACATCTTACCTACGGGCTTGAATATTCTTCATGCATCTCCGGAAAAAAAATTCAGTATGTAAACGCTTGCAGTGTTTTAAATCCAGTACGTAAAGAGATGTAAATGATATCTAAAGAGATGTAAATGATAAGTAAAGAGATGTAAATTTGATGTAAAGAGATGTAAACGCTTCCAGCGTTTCAAATCCAGTACGTAAAGAGATATAAAGTGATGTAAATGAGATGTAACTGAGATGTAAATGAGGTGTAAATTCGATGTAAAGAGATGTGAATGAGATGTAAATTCGATGTAAAGAGATGTAAAGTTATGTAAATGATGTGTAAAGAGATGTAAATGATATATAATGTTATGTAAATGAGAAAGAGATGTAAATGCTAGACAAAAAATGACAGAGATGGAAGCAATAGCTAAACATAGGACACGATGGGGGACGTGTGTTGAAGACTCATGCTCCGCAGGGAGTTGCTAACAGGTTTATAGAATTCACTACAGCCGAACACATTTGCTGGATTGATGTCTACATAGAAAGTTGATAGTCAATCCCCACCCTTAGGAAAATAGCATACTATATCTAGCAATACAACTCAATGGTAACACCACCCCTATTCATATTTCCGATAAATAGGCTTATGCAGAAACTATAGGGATGTTTTCTTCTTCTAACAGGTTCAAAAGGTGAAATATCAAACCTTTTTTAAATGATACCCCTCTTCCCCAATCCCAGGTCCCGCAACACATGGTATTCCTGACAGATGCAAGGTCAGTGATTCAAGCTCTCCAGTCTGGAAAACTAACATAATCACAAAAAATACCTAATGAACTGTCTAACCAGTATAGGGTAACTATGCAGTGGATGCATTCTCACTGTGGAATACCAGGAAATGAAAAAGCAGACCAGGTGGCAAAGGAAGGTGCTGCCAGATGTACCAAGCACCTATCGGCAGAAAAAAAACAGATGATTAAAAACAGTCAATAAAAAAAGTCACAAACACCAACACAAGATGACTATCACATTATGAACAGATCAGAACAAGTTGTAATTCTATGTCTCAGAACGGGACACAACCGACTCCTCAGTCACATACACACACAATTCAAGAGTGGCAACACGGCCATGTGTACATGTGGACAGGCAGCGCAGAGTGCCAAACATATTCTTCACGAGTGTTCTGAGTATGAAAGGCTAAGGCAGACATATTGGCCAGAGGAAACAACAGTGAAATCAAAACTCTATGGGACACTGTATGAACTACATAAGACAGTGAGTTTTATTCAGGAGACAGAATTACAGATATAGACATATTTCAAGTGAACGAAAGAAGAAGAAGAAGAATTGGTCACATCATGAGTAGAGGAACATCGTAATACGATGTAAGAACATGCAAAATTGAGAACATAAGAAACAGAGGGAGTCAAAGATAGAATATACTGTATAGTTTGATATCATGATACATGGTATAGTCATCAGGAAATGATACACATTGCAAAAGATAGCATGTTGTAGAGATCAATGACAGGCTATTATGTCCGGCACGACACGTGATGATGACAATCTAAACAAATATCGGATGTAATAACACCCCAACATAAAATGTCCCTTGTCATAATAAAAATAACGTGAAGAGTCTATCTCCTATTATATTCCTTGTCAAGATACTACATTGAGATTGACTGAGATCTTGTCCCTTACCGTAATGTCAAAACAGAATGAGATGACTTAATGTTTTCATTCCACAGATTGCACTGTCACCTACTTGTGGTGTCAATAGATAAAACATCAATGTGGGGAAACCGATTCTAGACATAAGGGGGCTGGAGTAACACAGGTCAAATAATAAAACAAACGCAAATATGTACAAGTATTATACAATTTATTAACGAAATATACTAGCATAGAGGCACAGCGTACACGGAGTTTCGACTAAAAAGCGCTCGTTAGGACGAAAAGTGACAGACAGCATACTTTACATAAAAACACACATATGGTTTGACGATAGTAGGAGAAAAAGATTAAAGTATGGTAAGAAATATGTCATACAGAATGAAAAAGAATAAATAGAGGAAAAGTTCAACAGGAGAAGTGGAAGACTTATTTCCTACTATGTTTTAATTTCTTCTGCCTGCTATCGCCACACCAACGTGCGTTTCTATGTAAAGTATGCTTTTGTTGTCTTTCGTCCCAACGAAGGCTTTTTTAGTCGAAAAGTCGTGTGTCGCTGGAATGTGGTAACCCGACAGTATATTCATACTGGATACATGCATGTGATTGACATTTGTCGTATGTTTCGTGTAGGATCGAACTATGGTCAGCTCTTAGATACCAGAAATTAGGGGAATATGGAGAATGTGTAACCCCCCTCCCCCCTCTTCCTTCTTTGTTTCTCTTAAGAAAATATAACATGACATTTAGTGATAAAAAAAGAAGAAAAAAATCATGTTAATTACACACAAACATCCCCCCCCCCCAATTTCTTTTCAAAAATACAAAAAAAATGAATATCGAAAGTTTCTTAAGGAACCCCCCACCCCACCTACCCTATTCCCTTATTTATATAGTCATATCTTATGCCCTAACCTGTGTTAAACTATATTGTATTGTCAAACTCAGAAGGTAGCAAACAAGATTCAAACCGATCAGTCTAACTGGCAACTCATTGATGTGAAAGGCAGTAAGTGTAATAACGTAGCCACTGAAATCTCCAATTAAGATTGTATTTTGTACCGAGATATTTCAATTTATGTTTTTCGCCTCTATGAAATATTGTCCCTGTACTGCAGGGTCCTGACAGGGAAGCAAAGAATATCAACAGTTTGACATGTCATAACATGTGCATAAGGATGTTTGGGAGTGGAGTTAGCTGTTAAGTCAAAGTGATGAAAAATCAAATCTAACTTACAACGTGCTAGACGTAAAGAAATATATATCACAGTCAAGATGTAAACTATAAGATATCACAGTTTATTCTAACCAACATGAGTTTGAGAATGAACGTAGAATAATAAAAATATGAACAGAACTGAAAAACACACTCAGCTACAGAAATTAAACAGGTTTTATTTGTTCGCTAACATTCCATCTCATACTCCCATTATATCTTTCTAGCAGGACATTGGTCCTACTAGATGTCCAGCCGGACGAAGTCCAAAGTATGAAAATGTATTATGTTGCATTTTATTAGCGAAAATTGCACTACATATCCGACTTCGGTGGTACCCATGTTTATAAACTCCTCAGGTGACATATATTATAGACATATATTGTTTCTAATCGGAGTCTGACAGGAAAATAGAGATGTAACAATGTCACCTGACGTACACTTAAGAGAGAACTAAGAGGGTTGCTTGTGAACTCTTGACTCACATTCCATCATCTTCTCTGTGGTCAAGTCTGATGAAGTCCCATGACTGGATTATTTGGAAGGGATCAATCATTTTATCTGCAGCATGCAACGAGATTTCAAGAAAATTATGGTTAAGTTCCTTTCGGAGTAGACATCTGCCCAGCCTGATGCATTGCAAACTATATACACATTGAGTAAAACCAATTCCGTAAATAAAAGGTGGAGTGGGGGTTTAGGAAGAATCACCCACCCTACCTTAGGAAATCAGAACATGACCTTTAGTACTGGAATCATAGCCAGCTAAAAGCGGGTACCACACCCCCCACCCAATTTACTGAAGGTCATATCGTAGTGTTATCTACGGCCATGAGTAAAATAAACATATTGGACTTGATAATGCGCTGGAAGAATTTCTCGCCAAAGATACGGTCAGAGAGAGTATCAATCTGGTGCTGAAACATTTCAATGCCTAACGTAGGGAATACCAATGTTATGCACAATTCACTGAAAAAGACGCTCCTGTGTTGCCATGGCCCAAAAGGGGAGCAAAGAATAGCAACACTGTTTACCTTCCACGAATGTTGTAAAGGGCGACTAAGGAGGTTATGGGATGGAGTTGGCTGTCCCATCTTATACAGGGTCAGTGACCCAAAGCCATGCTGAAGTCAGATGTGCTACCACTATTACTGTTGCTACTACTACTACTACTAGAGTACTATTACTGGTACTGCTACCACTACTATCCTGCTACGGCTACTATTACCACTACTGCTACTACTACTTCTATTACTAGTACTACGACTACTACTACTAAATCTTTGCTCCCTGCAGAACATACTGCTTAAATGTAAACTTCACCGATTTCTGCTCTCTGTCCTGTTCTTTTGCTTTCATCAAAATGATTCTTCTTGTTCTGCGTTCATTCTCAAACTCATGCAGATTAACAGGCCGCAGTTCAGAGACCAGAATACGCTCTACCATTGTTTACGGCTTGGATTTAATATAAGCGCCTTTCTGCCTGACACATTCGACCCCAGCATGACTAAACTGATTCAAGAACGTACTAAGAGGCTCAATTTCTCGAGTCAAATCACGGTGCAGAACGATATCAAAGGCCCACATTCCGGTTAGACGGACGCAACACTCCGTTCGAGCGACGCTTCTTAAACAAACACACTTAGTATCAGTTTGACAGCTCAGTTATGTCCGTTTCAGATAACCTAGCCAACAAGTTATCAGTGTTATTTCTCAACACTCCAGAGATTGTGAGTAGCGTGTACGACCAGGTTATTGGAAACCTACCTTCCTTTGTCATTGTCTGAATAGAGAGCAACCAGGTGGAACTTTTAAAAGTCGTTATACATGTGTGGTGTACATGGATGTAACCTGTTTAGAATCCGGTGGTCGTGGCGTTGGACTACTATAAACGCGATTACATACTTTTTTTTAATGATTAAAGGCTCTGTTATAATCCAATTTTTATTATTAAAGGCTCTGTTAAATCAGATTTTTATGATTAAAGGCTCTGTTATAATCCAATTTTTATTATTAAAGGCTCTGTTAAATCAGATTTTTATGATTAAAGGCTCTGTTATAATCAATTTTTTATGATTAAAGGTTCTGTTATAATTAAATTGGACTAACGGATCCGCGGTAAAAAAAAGCGCGTATCTCACCATAAGAGTGACTTTTTTTTTTATTGAACCAAATGTAACCTGTTAGTTGACATTATTCCGTTTTCAATAATGTTAGTTCTTGTTTTGTTTATGTTACTCGCTGAAAATATGTCTATATCCGCAGTTTGTCTTCTCAATAAACTTCACCATCTTGTGCAACTCCTGTGGGGACATATAGCTTTGATTCTAGTGTTGTTTCTATGGGTCATAATGTGTTCTCTCAGCATATCTTATTCAGAATATTCTTGAAATATATGTTCTGCAGTCGGTGGTGTCTGTCCACATGTACATATGGCTGTGTTCTTTATAATACACTTCGTGTACATGTAACTGCGGATTCGGTTGTCTCTTGTTCTGAAGAATACTATAAACTAAATTAATAAGCTACGGAGTGCATGTTGGGTAACCAGAGAATAATCAAGTAAATCCTCTACAGATTTTCAAACTTCTTATGAGAAGTCCGATATTTGTTTGATACGGCGATATACTTAAGGAAGCAGTGACGACTGATTCATCCTACAACAAAATTAACACTCACCAGAAGCGACCAAGCTTTACGATAACCTGCTAACTAAAAAACTAACAAAAAAGTGGTTCTCGTTATGTCTTCTTTTGTATTCCCATTTTGGGAAGAATTTTTCTCCGTGGATTCCTTCTCCCCGAACCAAAATGCAAAGGTTGTCAGTTTTCTATGTCTTATATATCGCCTAAAAACTTATTTTTCTATGGTCCATCTAGACAGGTCCATGGATCCACCAATTTCCATTCTTCCTCTCCCAAATATTTCTGTTTTCCCTCATTATCTCCCATTGCTAAATAAATCTACACTTTGGTATACATTATATGTTACACCGTACGTGGTAGATGTCGAGTGGAGGGACTGGCATCTGTAGCTATTCCAACCTCCCTGTATCACATGGATTTACTGCTAGGGACATGCAAGCGTTCGTGGTAATGAGAGAGCAGACCGACTTCTATCCAATGCATCAATATACTGGAAGTTAGTAATGGACAATGGAGGGTGAGAATACTGGAACAGCTTCACGAGCAGCTGCTGGGTGCGGACACATGGAATGACGAGACATCATGGGTTGGATTCGCAGAATGTGCAATTAAAGGTGGAAGTTGTACGGTTAAACACCTCCAAGGTAGTGTGAGGAGAGTATTCAGCCAACGAGCTACAGGAACAATTAGCATTACACCTGTTACGTTTGTTGTGGGAGAATGAGCACCTATGTGTCTGCCCGTAGTACAATGATGTGGTTCATAAATTATAATGTACAATCTATATATAAAGTAGACATATATCCCACATAAGCAGAATTATGTCTGACCCACACCATGAATTTGACATTCCTATTTAAATAAGCCGGTTCTAAGAAAATGTATAAATTATCTGAACATAATATAGATTTCAAGTGGTGTACGTGTCCAGGAATTGCTTAACCCAGTTCACGAAGAACTAAACAAAGCACCTTTCTGAGTAAACACTTGACCGGAACGTCTTTTCCCTGACAAGCACTAGAAACTGCTAGAAAGATCTCATTGGACATTCCAGCGGCTACGGACAGGATGAAAGTTACTTGCGGACGTCGGCAGTAGTAGGAAGAAGATTATGATCTGAGCTTGTCTAAGTGAACTCCATTAGCGATCTGTCTGTTTGCCAGTTGGAGCCAGACCATTGAAGTGGTTTTCCTAATAAGGGTAACGTCATCTTGACTGGTATGGACGGTACTCAAGCAGTGTATCAAACACACTGTGTTTAACGTTACATATACGTATATTAACAGTAGAATGACACTATTACACACTGGGCGGACCGATGAACTAAACACGTGATGTGTCAAATGATATGAGACGAGACTAGAGCCTAATAATGTACTCACATTTTCTTGCCTTTCAGAACAAGACATCTTCCAGGCATCATCCAGGGTTTATCCTTGAACATCGATAATATAAGAGTGGGATAAACTAGGGCTCATCCGTCTATAGAGTGACACATTTGATATGTCCTATGATCCTCATTAAATGTTGACACAAAGTGTAGACACAGTGACTAATGACAATCACAGGAAAAGACAAATGCGTTATTTTAAAGGGATAATTGCAAATCATTCACCAGGACTGCATATTTGACGAAAGACACGGTTTACTGCGCGTAGAGATTGTGGTCAAACGTTTCTTGCAGGCTGATTACGTAAAAAATAATTAATATAACTATTATTGTTAATTTGTCAGTCTGTCCGAGTTTATGATATTCTTCTTCTTCTTCTGCGTTCGTTCTCAAACTCCTGCAGATTAGCAGGATGTAGTCCGGCGAGTTTATGATATAACAATCCAGTATTAGGATTAGTTTTCTATCTTACACCAACACTCGCGACCCGAGTCTTGCAACACATTTTATATCTTACACCAACACTCGCGACCCGAGTCTTGCAATACATTCTATATCTTACACCAACCCCGCGACCCGCATCTTGCGACACATTTTTATCTTACACCAACCCTCGCGACCCGCATCTTGCGACACATTTTTATCTTACACCAACCCTCGCGACCCGCATCTTGCGACACATTTTTATCTTACACCAACCCTCGCGACCCGCATCTTGCGACACATTTTTATCTTACACCAACCCTCGCGACCCGCATCTTGCGACACATTTTTATCTTACACCAACCCTCGCGACCCGCATCTTGCGACACATTTTTATCTCACACCAACCCTCGCGACGGGAGTCTGGCATTTAATATCTTACACCAATTCTCGCTATAGTAGTCTCACCGCAGCTCTCGACCAAAGGTCGCGGTCTCACTAACCCTGGTGACGCGAGTCTTGGGACACCTTATATATCTTACACCAACCCGTGTGACGCGAATATTGCAATAATTTTCATATTGTATATCAACCCTCGTGAAGCGAGTCTTGAGACAGTTTACTTAATTCTGTGTGTATATATATATATATATATATATATAATATATATACATAATATATATATAATATATATATATATATATATACATATTACATATATATATATAATATATATATACACACACACAACCGTTATATGGCTGCTATATTTTATCATTTTTGGGTTACTAAACCTGTCCTCCTTTTATATCTTGTTATGAAGACATTCCCACTACAGTCCACCATTTCCTCACAATTCCCAGCTCGACTGCATCATTATCACATTGTAGTAACAGAACCATTACACGGATCAATATCTGAGGAAATCATTGCAACTAATTATGACTAATGCCGTCATCAATTGTATGAACTTCGTTCGGATATGGATTTTTCTCTTAGAAGAAGCCTCTAAAAGATTGCAGAGAAGCTGCGAGGATAATGGCCACAAAATCATTACAACCATCCATAATGATCTGCTGAAGAAAAGGGACACAACCGCAGATCTGGTGATGACTCAAACACGATCTGATCCCGCATATTACATGATGGAGTTGGCAGACAGCGGACGATTCTCTGCGTAATGACTCATTTTAGGATGAAGGAGTGAAGAAAGATGAGGATAGGGACGGCGAACAAGAATGATAATAATTAGGAGGGAGGTAACACGAAATAAGAGGATGAAAACGAGTTGAGAAGATGATCAGGAAGTGTCCACGAGAAATTATAAGGAGAAGAAAAATAAGTTATGCTAGTTTGTCACTGGCAGCACAGCTTGACATGTGTCCTAGAACTGTTGAAGCTAGTTCATCTGATAAGGTGGATAAATTTATGTTAGTTCATACAGAGACACACTAGCTATTATATAGATATGTCATTTTCTATTTTAAAAAAATGAATTAGTTAGAAAAGAGATATTTGTGATATGATATTTACATCATTTAGTATAGAAATACATAAGTTCTAAATGTAGATAAATTAGTATAGAAATACATAAGTTCTAAATGTAGATAAATTAGTATAGAAATACATAAGTTCTAAATGTAGATAAATTAGTATAGAAATACACCAGTTCTTCAATCAAGTGCCATGCCGACTGGCGTAGGCGATCATGTTTCTCCACGACTCTCTGTCTCTTGTGTTGTCAATAAGCTTGGTTGGTGAGCTTCTACCGTGCCACGATACAAGCCCATCTAGTAACTTTTCTCTTTGTCGACCTCTATCTCTTCTCCCTTTGATCTTTCCAGTGGTTATTAAGTGTTCAAGCTGTGTTCTTCTCAGCACATGCCCTAGAAACCTTGACTGTCTGCCTCTAATGATTGATATGATTGATCTTTTTACGCCAGCATCAACGAGAACCTCTGCATTAGTTTTCTTGGCTGTAAATGGTATTTTCATCATTCTTCTCAGAAACCACATTTCTGTAGCAACCAATTCACTTTGAATTTTCTTGTTTATAGTCCATGCTTCACATCCATAAAAAAGAATCGGTTCGATATAACATCTCAGCACCCGAATTCGGGTCTGCATTGATAGACTTCCATTGCAAAAAATGGTTCTCATTTTTTGGAATGCTGATTTGGCTTGTGCTGCTCGGCTCTTTATCTCACTTAAGCATCTACCTTCTGATGTCAACAGGGTGCCAAGATATTTCACTTTTTCAACTTGTGCCAATTTTGTGTTATTAATTATTATGTTGCATCTTACACCAGTTCTTATGTAGATAAATTAGTATAGAAATACATCAGTTCTTATGTAGATAAATTAGTATAGAAATATATCAGTTCTTATGTAGATAAATTAGTATAGAAATACATCTGTTCTTATGTAGATAAATTAGTATAGAAATACATCAGTTCTTATGGAGATAAATTAGTATAGAAATACATCAGTTCTTATGTAGATAAATTAGTATAGAAATACATCTGTTCTTATGTAGATAAATTAGTATAGAAATACATCAGTTCTTATGTAGATAAATTAGTATAGAAATAATCAGTTCTTATGTAGATAAATTAGTATAGAAATACATCAGTTCTTATGTAGATAAATTAGTATAGAAATACATCAGTTCTTATGTAGATAAATTAGTATAGAAATACATCAGTTCTTATGTAGATAAATTAGTATAGAAATACATCAGTTCTTATGTAGATAAATTAGTATAGAAATACATCAGTTCTTATGTAGATAAATTAGTATAAAGATATATTAGTTAGTATGGCGCACATCAAACTGTAGCACAACGCCCCTCCCGTTCACATGTGAAAACCACGATTATTTCGTGTGTATTACCAGAGGGCTATGCCAGAAGAAGAATATAAACACATGGTTATAATAGAGATACATCTGTTATAAAAGAGATGCATCAATTATAATATAGATACATCAGTTATAATGTAGATAAATCAATTATAATGGAGATATGGCAATTATAACAGGAAAGTAGCAGGTATAATGGGAATACATGTTATAATAGAGATATATAAGTTATAATAGACATACATCAGTTATAATATAGATTTATAGATTTATATGGCGTGTCCTTTACAGGACGTTGTCCTCACTGCCACTCTAAAGCATCTGGGTTCTTTGCAAGCTGCCCAGCCTCTTCCAATGTCATGTTCAGAAGGTCTTCGATATCCTAAGAACTTTGATAGAATTATCTCATTCAACAAACACATCACAGATACAATTCAGAAGGCTAAAAGAGAGATATATGTTATCAAGTTTATGACAACCTTCGACATGCAGCAATGGGTACTATTTCTGCTTCTACAAGTTATCTGTCATAGATTGTGGCATCAGCCTACTAGCACTGTCACAGATACAAGTTAGTTGCTGATCCAGCGGTCCATGGGCTCATGCCCTTTGCCCAACAGATACAAGTCGATATATTGGGAAAAGTCCAAAAGGCACAGTACAAGTAGACGACACATCATATTCGAGTTATGTCCCTTGTCTATGTTTGTAAATGTCATGTTCACGATTTAATAATTTAAATATTAATTTATTTTAGGATTTTGGATAGAGTTAGGATAGTTGTGTTTTACATAATTAACTCTAATACCAACCCTAAACAAATAAATATTTCAATTATTAAATGATGGACATGAAATTTTCAAACATAGACAAGGGAAATAATTAAACATGTAGTGGTGTCTACTTGTACCGTATCGTCCAAAATGAGGCAATGAGAGTGGTACTAGGGTATACTAGGGATAAACCCATCTCTACTATGAGATTTTTGCCTCATCTACCTATTATTAGGTAGTGTGACATCAGGTAGCGCAGGGTAGACGTACCTTAAAGTAACAGAGTACAATTATCATCCATTACACCAACGTCTAGATGAGTCAAAGGGAAAACGAATCAAGCGCAGCAGATAATGGATGGTAGAAGACACACTGCAAAGAGTATGTGAATTAGAAGAAATAGGAAAAGGCAGTGAATGGGCGGAGGTAGACACTGACAAAAAATCACTGACCAACGTAATAGTACTACTAGATAAAGCGTGTTGGAAATGGACTGGTGTCAGGGTCCAGGTTACAGTGCATGAGCTCACCCAGTTACAATCGAAACCACAAGACATAATTATATACACAGACGGCTCAGTCAACAGAAATGCAAATAAGAGCGGTTGGGTTTTGTTACCTACAGAAACGGCGAGACCTTGGTTGAGAAATCTTCTGCATACTCCATTGTCGCATCGAGCATGATGATGGAGATAGTGATAGTTACAGCAACACTTAATTAGTTGGTAGGTGATACATTAACACACGTCATAATACTCATAGATTCTCAAAGCATGCTGCGCAAGATAGAAAAATGTATGCTCTGAAAGGTTATGGTTTCATTATTTGAATAACTCAATTGTCCGGAGCGTTTCATTGATACACTGCCATGGTCATGGCGGGGTCAGAGGAAATTAGAGAGCCGATTTATTGGCAGGCAATGCGGCGAAAGATGACACAAATGCTGAGAAGAGGTAAAGCATACTTGATTTAGGCAGTCATAAATTAATTGCCAAATGAAGATGAGGTTAAAGAGGATGAAAACATACATATGCAAAGAATGTCAGAAATGGGAGTGTCTAGAGGTGAGGGAAGGAAAAATAGTCTTTTTGGAAAGACCCGAAGATCGTGTAATCAACACCTGACCGGGACTCTGAGTCTACATACACTGAGATAGCTGCTGGAACGGAGAGTGGAGAACTTATGGGAGTGCCCCGCGTGTTGTGATGCTAGCTTTTAATCAGGTATCATATGTCCACCGTAGTCTTGGTTTGCCTCCTGTTCTCTTTTCTATAACTTTTCACTCCATGATTAATCTTTTCTAACCCATTATATCTTTTTGTATGTCAAAAATATGTTCGCTTGCGATTTTTGATAGTTTTGAAGAGCAAGTCTTCTATGTTCGCGTCTTTGATATTGTTGTATTGGTTAATCTTTCTATGTTCGCGTCTTTGATATTGTTGTATTGGTTAATTTTTCTATGTTCGCGTCTTTGATATTGTTGTATTGGTTAATCTTTCTATGTTCGCGTCTTTGATATTGTTGTATTGGTTAATCTTTCTATGATATTCTTAGTACCTTTCTATAACATTTCATTTCGAATGCCGATATTTTCTTGTCCATTGCGGATATCATTGCCCATGTCTCACAACCTTATGTTGCCACAAGAAAAAATATAGCTTTTTAATAGTTGTAACTGTTTTTATGATTGCCCATACCATAGAATTTTCATTTGGGATTTTTTTATCGGTAGGACTATAGCTACTCTTTTTCTGATCTCTGCTGAACAATATTCTGCAGTGTTGATGGTTGACCCAAGATATTCAAAGTAGATGACATTTTCAATTTTTTTTTTGGGGTATGACCATTCTATGTGTGAGTTAATTTCTGTTGATGTGCATTTAAATTTTATTTTTTTTGCGTTAAGGAAAATATTTTGTGCCTCAGTGTAATGTTTAACAAACATAATAATGTGTTCTAAACTTGTAGGCATCTTGATATTTGAGCAGTGTCACGCCCGTATATAGCCGAGGCCCGAAAGGGGAGCAAAGAATAGCAACACTGTTTACCTTCCACGCATGTCGTAAAAGGCGCCTAAAGAGGTTATGGGATGGAGCTGGCTGTCCCATCCCATGTAGGTCCAGTGACCCAAAGTCATGCTGAAGTCGGATGTGTCAAGTCGAAAGGTGCAGATATCGCAGCAATGCTGTAATCCATGACACAACGCATTCCGTTCTCCGGACTACATCCTGCTAACTGTAGGAGTTATAGAACGAACGCAGAAGAAGAAGAAGAAGAGCAGTGTCATCTGCATATCTAATTTCTCGAATATTATGTCCTCCAATATTAAGAGGTTGAAACTGTTCATAATTTTGGCTTTCTCATACAATTCGCATAATGTTTTCTACCTCCCTCTCGGACTCCTCTGTGGACTTCAAACCAGTCAGATGTCTCTCTCCCCCCCCCCCCCCCCTCTCTCTCTCTCTCTCGACAGATAGAAGCCTGTTGCTCATAATAAAGCATTTCACTGAGCAATATCAAATGATGTGGGATGTTCATACCTGAAACATCCGACTTTATCATCACTTCTGTGTCAGTTTGATCCAAATGGGGTGTAATAGACAACTCCAGCTACAGAACCTTCATAATGGCCCGTCCTACATGTTGGTAACAGTGTAGCAACCATTACTTATCTTTAGGGCCATAGAAACAAGTTTTTAAATAGCTGTATGAGTTACTAAAGACATGCGACAAATGTTATATAACTAGGTTACTACTTGTATGGTTACATATGCTATTATAGATTAAGGAATGCCAACTCGAAGACAGCAAAGGGCTTCGCAATACATTCCTAGCTCTTCGGTGGCTACACATGAGAAAATTAGATATACATAGAAATTACAAGTTCATTACACTGGTAAACGGAAAAACATGTTTTGTTAATATATTATGTTATTGCTTAAATTGTATTTTTTTTTAAAAATCCACTAATTTAGTTCTATTTCTTAAAATTCACTAATCACATTGTATTTTTGTATCCATTAATCTAGTTATATTTTTTAATTCACCAATTTAGTTCAACTTTTTTTAAAATCCACTAATCTAGTTCCTTTTAAAAAAAATCCACTAATCTAGTTAATTTTTTAAAATCCACTAATCTGGTTCTACCTCTTGTATGTCCTTGAAGATCCCCGTGAAAATTATTGCTATTAATTGTTATTCTCAATTAATTGTTGTTCTGTGCTGCTGTGGTTTTTTAAAGTGTGCCTACATTGCCCCAATCGATTAATTTAGTCTATTTTTCTACTGTTTTGCACAGGCGTATTGTTGCTATAAACCGCTGACATATGGTTCTCAACCATTTATGGCCCACATCCCCCTTTTAGGCCAAACATTTTCTCCATGGCTCTATGGTTCCTAGAAAAAGCGTGATCGACTTTTTCTGCAACTCACCGAGCTTTTATAGCGTTGTCTCGATAAATCTTGCTATTTGTAAAGCATTGATTCTATAGATCTTGTTGTTTATCGTTCAAATAGTTATCTTCCTGTGTTTTCCCTCCACTGAATAGGTAAGTAACCCCCTCCCCCCGGACTAAAACAATTTTCTCTGTGGCCCCTTTCATAATTTGGATATTAACTAGATATAACAGTCTCTAAAATTAACTCTAATATTTATATATTTAGTAGATATGTCGCCACTCTAAAAATTACAATAATAGTTACATATTTAGTAGATATGTTCCTACTATAAAAATCACTCCAATATTCACATATTTAGTAGAAATGTCACTCCTCTGAAAATCACTTCAATATTCACATATTTAGTAGAAATGTCACTCCTCTGAAAATCACATCAATATTCACATATTTAGTAGAAATGTTACTCCTGTAAAAATCACTCCAATATTCACATATTTAGTAGATATGTCACTGCTTGGTAGAAGAATGCTGAGAATACCATGGACTGCCAGGAAAACTAATGTGGAGGTGTTGAAAGCGTCAAATGCAAGAATGAGCTTTACCAATAATATAAGAAAAAGACAATCTTCATTTTTTATGGCTACGTTATAAGACAAGGAGGTTTGGATAACATAGTCCCAACAGGCAAGATTGAGGGCAACAGAAAAAGGGAGACAGTGTGAGACAATATTAGACAGTTTAAAAACCTGGTACAACACGGAAACAACAACGATTCTGATACATAATACTAGATATAGAGAGCTGTGGAGAGCCTTGATCATATACTCCAGCCTTCTTGGCACCTGATGATGATGATGTCACTGCTCTAAAACTCACCCCTATATCCACACATAATTATTACATATGCCACCTCACTGAAATAAATCAATCCAATATTCTCATAGCTAGTGGATATGCCCATCCTCTAAAAAGTCATCGCAATATTCACATATTTACTAACTATCCAACCCTCTATAAAAAAATCTTCAACATCCACATATTTACGAGATATACTACACATTTCTAAGATAGCTCTCCAACGCTTTTTTCATCCTTCATTATGTTATTTTTGTGTACATGTCACATTCCCTTAAGCCCGTGCCCTTAGGTTGCCCTGATACGCGTACAATTCTGATCCATTCATCTCTGTCTACGTTTTCAATTTAGTCTGATCGATTTCCATGTTGTCCATTCATTTCCAGCATGGACGATCGCTTCATCGTGTCCCTGTCATTTGTTGTGCAAAGATTTCCTGGTAACTCGTTCGTTACCTTTCAGTCGATTCCAATCTGCAAAGTATCTTTGATATACAGTTAATGATTAGGATTTGCAGTGATACACTTCGATATTGGATGAGGGGGGGGGGGGGGGCTGAGAACTTATTGGTTTGTCCGAAGTGCACTCTCATAAATATAATAGCAGTAAAATGTTTTATGCAAGTTGCCATTGAAGATTGGAAAGGGGGGGGGGAGGGGAGCGATGTGAAGAATGATACATCAATAACACATAATGTTTCAACAACCCATAGACCTCCATGCTTCAGTAACCCATAGACCTCCATGCTTCAGTAACCCATACATGTCCATGCTTCAATAAACCATACATCTCCACGTTTAAGTAAACCATACAACTCCATGCTTCAATATACCCTACACCTCGATGCTTCAATAACATATACACCTGGATGATTCAGTAATTCACACACTTCGATTTTTCAATAACCTATACATCTTGATGTTTCAAAAAACCATATACCTCGATGTTTCAATAACTCATACACCTGATATTTCAATAAAGCCTACACATCGATGCTTCAAAAACCATACACCTGGATGTTTCAATAATCCATATACCTCGATGTTTCAATAATCCATATACCTCGATGTTTCAATAATCCATATACCTCGATGTTTCAATAATCCATATACCTCGATGTTTCAATAATCCATATACCACGATGTTTCAATAATCCATATACCTCGATGTTTCAATAACCCATACCCCTTGATATTTCCTATTTATCTGACTCACTCGGTGTTTTATCATCATCACAAACACCATTAGAACCAAAATCATAATCATCATTATCATCATGTTCACTGAGGTAGATCAAGATTGGTAAGTCAACGATCCACATATCTACATGGGGTATGATGCATTGTACTGGTTGGAGATCTATCTCGGAATCACACGTGTATCGTGATCGTGCCATAGAACTATCGGATCTAGTGTAGATATCACTCACTGGTTATATGGTTCAAGTCTTTCACAAAATTTATAACTTTGTTGAGATATACAGTGATCATTATCCTCTAGCAAAAGTCTGAGCATGGTTTTATTAGACTCCTATTGAGATACATTATACTCCTATTGAGATTTATTATACTCCTATTGAGATTTATTAGACTCCAATTGAGATTCATTAGACTCCTATTGAGATTCATTAGACTCCTATTGAGATTCATTAGACTCCTATTGAGATTCATTAGACTCCTATTGAGATTCATTAGACTCCTATTGAGATTCATTAGACTCCTATTGAGATTCATTAGACTCCTATTGAGATTCATTAGACTCCTATTGAGATTCATTAGACTCCTATTGAGATTCATTAGACTCCTATTGAGATTCATTAGACTCATATTGAGATACATTATACTGCTATTTAGATTCATTATACTCCTATTATTTCCACATTTGTATAGTACATGTATATGTTTATTTGGACTTCTTTAAATTGCACGTATATAAACACATAAATCTGATTGAGCAGTTGGTAAGCATATATAAACACATAAATCTGGTTTAGCAGTTTATAAACATTAGGCTCCTAAAAACACATAAATCTGACTGAGTAGTTGGTAAACACATTGAAACTCATAAATCTAGTGTAGCAGTTTATAAACATTAGACTCCTATAAAACATAAATCTGATTGAGCAGTTGGTAAACATTAGACTCCTATAAAACATAAATCTGATTGAGCAGTTGGTAAACATTAGACTCCTATAAAACATAAATCTGATTGAACAGTTGAAACATTAGACTCCTATAAAACATAAATCTGATTGAGCAGTTGGTAAACATTAGACTCCTATAAAACATAAATATGATATGCAGTTGGTAAACATTAGACTCCTATAAAACATAAATCTGATTGAGCAGTTGGTAAACATTAGACTCCTATAAAACATAAATCTGATTGAGCAGTTGGTAAACATTAGACTCCTATAAAACATAAATCTGATTGAGCAGTTAGTAAACATTATACTCATATAAAACATAAATCTGATTGAGCAGTTGGTAAACATTAGACTCCTATAAAACATAAATCTGATTGAACAGTTGGTAAACATTAGACTCCTATAAAACATAAATCTGATTGAACAGTTGGTAAAGATTAGACTCCTATAAAACGTAAATATGATATGCAGTTGGTAAACATTAGACTCCTATAAAACATAAATCTGATTGAGCAGTTGGTAAACATTAGACTCCTATAAAACATAAATCGGATTGAGCAGTTAGTAAACATTATACTCATATAAAACATAAATCTGATTGAGCAGTTGGTAAACATTAGACTCCTATAAAACATAAATCTGATTGAGCAGTTGGTAAACATTAGACTCCTATAAAACATAAATCTGATTGAGCAGTTGGTAAACATTATACTCCTATAAAACATAAATCTGATTGAGCAGTTGGTAAACATTAGACTCCTATAAAACATAAATCTGATTGAGCAGTTGGTAAACATATCATCATTCCAAATGTTACCTACCGACATTGCTCAAGACGTTCTACATTGTCTAGCAAATAATTCGACCGTGGTAGGATTTACGATTCCGTTTATCCATCAACACGCAAGGAAATGAGAGATTATATATCAGCTGGTGGTTCCATAGTGCGTGTCTAATCACGGACGTAGATCATAATTTCACTGACAAGACATGACAAGTTTATTTAAGACATGCCTGTAAACCACAGTAAGACAGGATTTCATGTTGTTCATAGATTTACTCTCATCCATCGTTTACATGTCCTTGGGGTACACCGATAAACAGGCGTTCATTGCCTCAATGAAGCGCAACAGATGATAGTCTATGAGAATGTGTTAATTGAAATGAACGTAAAAGTCAAATTTCAGAGGAAGTCATCCGCCATTTATCTTTGGCTGTTCATACGCAGGTGTGTACTAGCTCCTTTCATCACGGCGAACAAATAAAACACTGCCGTATTCTCATTGCTGCTTGGTTTTAGGAAAGTAAGCAATGCTGAAAAGTTCCTTTCTCATAGCTTGATAAGGCTAGAAAGAGAGAGAGAGAGAGAGAGAGAGAGGGGGGGGGGGAGAGGGAGAAAGAGAGAGAGAGAGATGTAATGTGCTACAACCAACAATTATTTACAGGGGAAAATGCGTATTTTGACTACGATTTCTTAGCGGGTTGTTAAGTGCTCAAATATATTTCTCTCAATTAGAACATATTTTTTGGTTGTTTTTTTTTCGAAAGTGGATATAAAACCTATGTTATATGGGCTGTTGTAGCGGATACAGTTTAGACTGTTGTGGAGTTGAAATACAGGATGAAGAAGAGTCGGATATCACAGTGAAATCCATCTATTACGTTAATTTTTCCATGCGGAATCTAGTATATTGTTAAATTAGTATTGAAAAAAGCATAGGTTTAAAAGGCGTAGAGCAATTACTTTATTGTACTCGGTTTCCCGATATGTACTCCGTCCCTCTCAGCAAATCTGCACGCCCGCAGCTGAGAGAGCCAATTATGTACGCAACTGTAGTTTCAAGCTATAATCCATATTATCTTTTATACAAATATTATTTTTGGACACTAAATAAACAATTAGAAGACAGATTTGATGCCTTTGAGATGTATGTATATAGAAGAATAGGGAGAACATCATGGAAACAGAAGAAGACGAATAAAGAAGTGCTAAAGACACTTAATATGAAGAAAGAACTACTAAGAGAAATAAAGATCAGGCAAATAAAATATTTTGGTCACATTAAAAGACATGACACCTTATTGAAGACCTTACTTGAAGGCAAAGTCAAAGGGAGGCGAGCAAGAGGTAGGCAGAGATACAAGTGGGAAGAGTAACATCACACGATGGACAGGTTACAGTCTAGCAGAATGTACCACTAAGACAAGAGACACACTCTTTTATACACACACACATTTCGCCAACAAAGCTTCGCAAGAGGTGTTCTGAAACCACAACCACGCCAGCACAAATTGAACGACGTAACCAATACAACATAGGGATCCCCAGAATTATTATTGAGGGAATGTGAAAATATAGTGAGATCAAGGTTCCATAGAATTATTATTGAGGTAATGTGAAAATATAGTGAAATCAATGTTCCATAGAATTATTATTGAGGTAATGTGAAAATATAGTGAAATCAATGTTCCATAGAATTATTATTGAGGGAATTTGAAAATATAGTTGGACCACCCCTCCACATTATCACCTGTACCTGTCCAATGTGTGTGTCCACATTGAGCGGAGTTTTTTAAGATGTTAGTCAGATACTTCATTTGTTCCTTTGAATTTACTACATTTTGTTAAAGAAATAATAGCTGGTTATCAAAATCAGACGCGCCATATTGTGGCCAGAGGTCCGAATATAATTATATACATTTAGTTTTTTATAACTATTTCACTGTTTTAGCAATGATCCGCGGGCCACTTACTAGGCACCCGAGGGGCGCCATTTGAATAGCCCTGATATAGACGCTCACATTTAGAACCACAAGCATGTTCGATCGAGAGGTGCTTGTGCACTATTTTCTTGGCCCTTGACAAGGATATGACACGAGATTTGCGATGTCACGAAACAGGTATCTCGTATAGATAATCAACAGCAGACGTCGTATTACATTTATATCAGTTTAATTTTAATTTTTGTGTTATACTGGTAAAAATTATGTTAGAAAGACCAGCATTATTATTATTATTATTATAATTATTATTATTATTATTATTATTATTAGTATTATTATTATTATTATTATTATTATTATTCTTTCCAGAACGTTGTCTTCCCAATGAACCTCTCTCTGTCTTGGGCAATGTGGCTTGCATTTTCTAGCGATGTATTCATGTTATCTTTAATGTCGTCAGTCCATCGTCTTCTTGGTCTGCCCTTTCTCCTCTAACCAGATACTCTTTCCTCAATTATTATTACTATTACTATTATTATGATTATTATTAGTATACCAACACTAATATACAGGAAAGAACAGATATTATCAGCATCTTGTCCATGATCAGCCTACGACGACTGCAACGGCACACATGAAGAGTTAGAATATTGCAGAATACCAATAGGCCGTAGTCCACACACATATATATATGCAATCAATATACGAAGAGACTGATAAATTAGCATATAACTGGAACTGTCAGCTGCTGCACTATGATTGATTTATTGAGACGGTATCGGAGCATCTATGGACGTGTCCGATGTGTACTGATGATAACTTGCTGGTATAACTCATCCTCAAAAGATCTCCTTTACAAAAACTTACACTCAATGTACTGGTGTCGGAAGCAACTCGTACTTTGGTTTAATTTGTCTATGGTTTGTCAGACAGACTTTAATAACTGTTCTACTACAGAGAATTATATTTATTTTTAATGTTAATAGTTACCTCTTACGGTAAGGGACACAATTTTCAACTTCGGACGAGTTCAATCTAGTTATAGTCGAGCGCCATCAAAAATTATATAGGACATGAATACTGTTATTTCGCCAGAACGTCTGAGATGAGGTGATCAGATATTCTTCTAGAATATTCTAAATACAAGTGAGGGTATATGTGTCTATGTCGATAGCGATACAGACATCAACAAGGTCAAGTAAGTTTTATCGTAGGTAGGTTTTACGTTCGTGGTCAGCGTTCACTACAAGCTACATGTTGTTGCAACGTACGGATGGCCTACTAGCAATGTGGAAAAAATAGTGCCCATACTGATGGCATTAATTTCCACTGCAGAAATAGAATATATCCTGCTATTTGAGCAAGTAAAACCAAACGACAGCACAACGCTTTTCCGTTTTCCTGAGATGTTCCAGTCAGAATGTGTATAACGAGCGCAAGCAAAATAATTCAAGAGGAAAATAAATTTAAATAAAGTCTGGTATCTTCTAGTCGATACCGATCCTTTTATTTTGTATAAAATTTAGCAATATAATGTTAATTTTAAGTGGGAAATTTTAATTTGCCTGACTAACCAAAGCTGTATGACAGTCTATTTCAAAAGATTTTGAGAATCACAGCGTTTAACCTTGTATATGTTTCCTGTTATGTAAAATCTGAAAAATGCAAAGAAATGGCAGTGAATCTTCATTAGAAATCGGCGATAGAAACTAAGAAGCCTGAATTTGCGGAGTAACAACAAAGACACATAAGCAAATACTACAAGACGGTCCCAACCTTGTTGTTCACAGAACGACAATATGCCCACACGCGATACTATACCAGAGGTTGGCAAACGTTATTGGGTCGACGAGCTGGACTGAGCATTGATCGTGTGGATTACGGCCAAAAAGTATTTTTTAACAAGATCTATGGAGCTTTAAGTATTTTTTCCTGTGTTCTGGGACTAATATACATAATAACTTTCCATTATAATGGTGGGACATAAAAAAATAATTACTTTGTCCGATTTAGCCCGCGGACAATATTTTTCCCACCAGAGATCTATATAAATTAAATTGTGCGAAACAACAGCTCAAAGTAAAGCGGCATATTCATAACCAATATCGGACTAGGTGCGCAGTAAGATAGCACGGAATGATAGTTTTGTTATTTCTGCTAGCCGATAAGGGAAGTTTTGGAGAGGAGATGGACGTCACCAAGTAAATTCTGCCGACTGAAATACTAACATTGGTGTATCGGCATAATATGGATCATGCCTTTTTGTGCTTATGTCTCCAATCGGCAAAACGGGGTACTGCTACGGCGCTCGCCCATCTTGGGCTTTATTATTATATATCATTGGTAACTGATCTAAGAAGTAACAAAAAGTAAAGAAACAAAAAGGTCTCTTCCTAAACATCAATAATATAGAAATAATGGTTATTTCAAAGAAACAAAACACCACAGCATGCAAGTTCAAACTTAATGATACAGTATTAAAACAGGTTCACCAATTCAAATATTTAGGAAAAACGATTGCAGCAGATGGAAGAAGTTAAACAGAAATTAGAAGCAGAATAGGGCAGGCAAAAACAACACTCAGAAAAATGAAAAATATATTGTGTGTAATATAACCTTGTCATTAGAGGTGTGGAAGAAAGTTCTATAGTGCTATATAACTCTTATATTAACATATGGATGAGATTCATGGATAATAAACAAACATGAAATTGGGAAATTAGAAACAGTAGAGATGTGGTTCTACAGAAAAATGCTGAGAACACGATGGAGTGCCAGAAAAACTAATATGGAGGGAGTGAAATAGTCAACTTCGAGACGGAGCTTAGTCAATAATATAAGAAAAATACAATCTCCATTTTTTGGCCACGTTATGAGACAAGGAGGTTTGGAGAACATAGTCACAACAGGCAAGATTGAGGGCAACAGAAACAGAGGGCGACAACATGAGAAAATATTAGTTTAACAACCTGGCACGGCAGGGAAAGAACACCGATTCTGATACATACTACTGGAGACAGAGAGCTGTTGATAGCAATGATTGCCTGCGCCATCCGGCATGGCACCTGATGATGATAGAAGAAGATGGAGGAGAAGGATATTGTGAATATCATTAACGTAGTTGCCATAACTGGCGAAAAAATACTATTTTTATCGCCCAAGTTTTCCAGAGAAATTAGCATTACGTCCTATCTACAACGACCTAAAACATATCACTCTATACATGCCCAATATATAATTCTTCTTCTTCTTCGTACGCCTTTCAGTGGACTCTATGAAAGCATTCCGCTGACCGTCCTGAGAAGGACGTATGAGGGTGATCTGCGTTGTGTTATGTTTTACAGCAAGCTGTGTTATCTGCGCCTTTTGACCTAACACATCCGTCTTCAGTCAGCATTTTTTTGGGCCGGGTTGGCATTTCCGTATCTTCGATCCCTAGTACTTGGCCAGGCTACAGCAGGGTTGCTGCACTCCTGTTTCCAGGCCCACTGCGTTGAAGTGTACTGAGGGTCTTGGCCAGCTGTGGTTCACTGACCCTGATGCTCGACCAGCTATGGAGCGCCAGCCGGTGTGCATGTCATCTCTGGGATAACCATATAGAATTCAATGCAAGGTGACTGCCCACAGAAGAAAAAGTATTACCTTCACGCAGATTACTCCTCCACAGTTTCAGATTATTATAGAATCCCTTGTTGTTTTTGAGATGATCGTATGCCAGCTGTCCCTGTGTCTGTAAATAGAGAATGAGAAAAGTTAATGGTGAGTCACGATAGTTAAACAAAACCAATCTGGCATATCAATATAGAGTATGATACATCTTTGACCAGAATACGTAATCGCGGTAAATGCAACATCAGAAAGTTACTTGTAACATCGTATGTACATTTGTAATGAACTTAACCATATGATTTTATAGAAGAATACCGAGAGTACGACAATATATGATTTTATAGAAGAATTATGCGACAGTATAGAGATATGATACAGAAGAATGATGAGACTATATAGGAATATAATATAAAAAGAATTATGAGACTATGGAGATAAAAGAATGTTGAGACTATATAGATAAAAGACTGTTGAGCGTACAATGGATATCTAGTAATAAGTAACGCGGAGATGCTGGAAGAATGAAATATGCAATGAAGATTGTGTATTCGTATCATACAGAAACTTGTTTTGTTGTTACAATATCTGATACAAGGATTTGTAGAACAGAGTTACATCGGGCAGTTGCCACAGTTTGAAGGAATGAAAGGCAATCGCTTGAGAAAATCGATGATTTAACATCGTGAATATCAGAGCAAACAAGAGCCAGATACAAACAACTAGAGATGTGGAGATCCATAATTGCGCACGCCAATAAATACGGCACTTGATGTTGATGATGGTGTCACAAATAATCTCTGGCTAGTCTTGTAAGTGGTACCGCCCGTGTGTTGCCGGGCCCACAAGGGGAGAAAAGAATAGCAACTAAGAATGGCGACTAAGGAGGTTATGGGATGGAGTTGCCTGTCCCATCCCATATAGGACCAGTGACCCAAAGCCATGCTGAAGTCGGATGTGCCAGGCCGAAAGGCACAGATATCGCAGCAATGTTGTAAACCATGGCACAGCGCATTCTGTTCTCTGGACTACATCCTGCTAATCTGCAGGAGTTTGAGAACGAACGCAGAAGAAGAAGAAGTAAGTGGTACTGACAGAGAATCAAGATTTTAACTATGGTTACCATGCGTCCCGGTTTGACAGTCCTGTCCCTGCGTTTCGGCAGGTATGCGATTTGTCCAGATTTCTATCACAATTTACGAGACATTGATTTATTCTGCGCATGTCTTTATGTTACAATAACACACATAGCAATGTTGCTTTCATTTTTGGTTTTCGATAAGATTTGCTACGTCACGGGCATAGTTCCTGTAAACAAACATTGCTGAGGATGCTCTTTACAGTAATATTCGTTTTCTATACGTTTTAAATCCGGTGTCCCCAACACGTCGATGTACCGCCAGAGAGCGAGAATAGACTGAGTAATGGCCAGCATTGTATAAAAACCTTTAGAGTTTTCACAATATGTCTCAAGTGTGTTGCTGTGACCCGAGAGGGCAGCAATGAATAGTAACACAGTTACCTACCACTCATGTCTTAAGAAGCGACAAAGGGTTTTATAGTGTGGAGTTGTCTGTCCCATCCCATAGGGGTCAATATGATCCATAAGCCATGCTTCGTCTTCTTTCGTTCGCCGGAATATGCTTGTATCTGAAGTTTTGTTTCTTCTGTAAACTTGATTGTGTTTTGTAACTTATACAGAGATCCGTAGATTTTTTATTCCACCTTTGTCTGCCTGGACATGTGTATTTGCTTCAGCAGTTCATATTCCGAGCACTCCTGAAGAATATGCTCTGTTGTCTATAGTATCTGTCTACATGTGCACATGGCTGTGTTGCCAATCTTGTCTTTAATTGTGGATATATTGAAGAATGTGCACTCTGCTAGACTATCCTATCCATCTCATAATGTTTTTCTCCGTCTTATATCTCTGCCTACCACTAGAATTCATCCATCAACTCTTTTCTTCTCTTTCCATCAAGTTCTTGATATTCTTCTATATCAATCAATCAATCAATAAACCCATAACCCTTCAGGGTCGTAGGGGTACCACATGAGTCCTCCAGCGAATTCTATCCTCAGCGATGCGGATGAGTGTGGAAATATTTTGCCCTGTCCATTCCTTGATGTTGACTTCCATGTCTTTATTTGACCTCCTCTGCTTCTTCCACCCTCGACAGTTCCCTGCAGTATTGTTTTTGACAAGGAATCGTGCCTGCATACATGTCCGAACCATGCTAGTTTTCGTCGTTTCACTATTGAAAGCAATGGCTCCTGAACACATGCACACATCTCTACTTTATTTCTTACGTACACATTGGTCTTATGTTCCCTATAGGAAATTCGTATAATTCTTCTGTAGCATTTGTACTCGAAAGCCTGTAATCTTCTCTCCATGCCCGCAGTGAGTGTCTAACTCTCACAACCATACAACACAACAGAAAGCACCAACGACTTATACAGTTTGATTTTTACTCCAACACTGATGTTGCTTTTCCAAATCACAGTTAGCCTTGACAAGGACGCTAAAGCCACCTCCAGCCTTATTTTTAGTTCTGCTTTGCATTTACCATCGCTGCATATACTGGATCCGAGGTATTTGAAGATATTCACCTCCTCAAGCTTATGTCCATTCAGACTATTCAGACAAGCGTATGTCCATTCAGACTAAGGCAAGCAACAGAAAATGTTGGAGGTTCGTTGAAGCTAGCCTTCGTTGCAGAGGCGACCTGATGCTGATTATATTTGTGAATATTATCATGCTATGTTTTAAATACTAATTATCATTTCCAAGCGCAAGCTCGTATATAAGGGAAAATAGAACAAGACTTTTAGTACCAGGAAATAGGTACAGAGAACAAGCCCCACCACCGGGATATTTTTCAGATTCTGTCGAAGAATGATCAGTACACAATATTTTCTGTAAGGTGATTAGTTCTTGAGTTAATCCCCACTCCCTATTCTAAAGTCGCCACTACGGCCCTGATAACTGCTCTTATGTACTATGATAAATTTCCATTCGTTTATAAATTCATTATTTTATGACACTGCCAGAGCAAAACTGACTTTTAAAATTCATAACACAGAACATATTTTACAGATCTGCCCTCTGTCACACGACACAAGAAGATATACTATTGTCATCTAAAACAGTTCTACGACATTGTCACGGGGCTCGTGACCATAGTGCTGTTCAATGAATACATCCATATCAGCGTCTGACAAAGAATAAGGAAGAAGAAGCAGACTGTTATTCATTCATTCAATATTTTTATTACTAAATCGGCAGAGCTACTTCACTAACACCTGGCACATTATAGGCTAACAATTTTGAATTTGTATTCCATTTACCAACTGGCACATTTTTATCACTGACAAGGAATCATCTTCTTCTTCTTCTTTCTGTCCTCATGTACCTTTCGGTGTTGAGGGGAGAGTGAGTGTACGGTCTTGTGCCCTTCTATTTGCTTCTTCTGCTGTTATATTTCTGAGTGTCTCTAATACACTATCTATCCACCTTTTACGAGGGCGTCCAATAGGTCGACTGTTTTCGTATCGTTTGTTACGTTTTTTTGTGTGGATAATACTTTGCTCTTTGTGTCTGGTTATGTGGCCGTACCATTTAACTTGTTGTTTCTGGATGTATTCTATTGTTGACTTGATCCCTAATTGTTTCCTTAGTGCTTCATTCCTGATTTTGTCTCTCAAGCTAACTCCAATCATACGTCTCACACATTTCATTTCAGTGGTGTTAATCTTATGTATTGTTCTAGAATCTAATGTCCAAGTTTGACACTGATAACACAATGTTGGTAAGAAAATGGTGTTGAAAAGCGCTTTCTATGTTTCTAGTGTAAATCTTTGTTTCGTAGCAACGGTGTTAATTGACCAATGACCTGACAGGCCTTATTACATCTTGCGTTTATTTCTGCTTCTTGTTTATTGTCATATCTCAATGTGCTGCCCAGGTATTTGAATTCATCTACTTGTTTTAGTTATTTATTGTTTATCTGTATGTTGATGTTCTCCTTTTCTCTTGCAATATTCATTACTTCTGTTTTGTTTATGTTTATTTTCATTCCAAATTGCTTGCCTGCTGTGTCTATTATGCTTAGGTGGTCTTGCAGGTTTTTAATGCTGTTGTGGAATAAAACCTGGTCATCTGCAAAAAGCAGTTCATTTGCTTCATTAGAATTTCCTGTTTTGTTTATATGGTCCATGTATGTAATAAAAAGTAGTGGGGATAATACACATCCCTGTTTTACTCCTGACAAGGAATAATATTTTACTAATTTTACAAAGTAGAATAACGGACCTCTTTATCGGATCCAACTATTTGCCTTGCCAAGTCTTATACTTTATCATTCACAAGAATAGCGTCAAAACTATGTTTCACTAAAACATGTACAGTGTGGCGTTAACTATAGTACCATTGTAGATCACATATTCTAAACAAAGCTTATACTACTATAGTTACATATCGAAATGATTATAAAACTTCTCAACAAACATAAAGCAGATAAACAGAAGATGCCTTTCATACCAAACATAGCTGCATCAAGCAGTGCTTCTATAATTCATAATGTGTTCTTACTTGTCCGGACAGAAAGCAAACTTATACGGTAGGAAGAAGGAAGAGCATACCGACAACACGTGCGTACAGAGTGATCTGACGGTATCTATGAAGAGCAAGGGCAGTCTCAGGTCTTCAACAACAAACAAACGTATTATAAAAACATCTTCTCTCACTTCATTTGGCGAGACAACTGAAAACAGAATACCATTACCATCGTTCTCTCTTTGTCTGCAACCTCTCCAGAAATAGTAAATAAAGGAGTATAAATCATTGACAGATGATGAAATTGTCTTGAGTCTGCAAATTTAGAAGCTATTCTGGAATCATGTGCTAATGCAAACAGCTTTAGCACACGCTTTATATGTATATTATTGCTATATATGGTGTATTCCGTGAAAGTACACTGAAAGTAATGCTACAGGATGTCAAGAACTGCCTGATAATCATCATATTTTCGGGTCAAAATGATACATGAACAATAAAAGAACATCTCTGACAAAAGAACATGTTCTCTGGTGTGCAACTAATGAGACACCAGGTCTCGTATACGGTCTCAAAAGCAAGGACGTGCAACGGGGATATATGGTTTCATGATTAGTCATTGAAGCAATGGTGTGTAACGGGGATATATGATTGCATGATTAATCCCCGAAAAGAGGTATTCCAGTACACCAGTTTCCCAGGATTACCACCCTCTCACTAATATCAAACAATTTCTTCTGGGCAAACTATTTCATTTGAGGCAACAGAGATGTGGTGCTACAGAAGAATGCTGAGAATACCATGGACTGCCAGAAAAACTAGTGTAGAGGTGTTGAAAGAGTCAAATGCGAAACGGACCTTAATCAACAATATAAGAGAAAGGCAATCTTCTTTTTTATTGCCACTTCATGAGACAGGCAGGTTTAGAGAACATAGTCACAACAGGCAAAATTGAAGGCAACAGAGACAGGGCGACAACGTGAGAAAATATTAGACAGTTTGACAACCTGGCACGGTAAGGAAACAACAACGATCTTGATACATAATACTATGGACAAAGAGATGTGGAGAGCCATGACTGCCTACGCCAGCCAGCATGGCACATGATGATGATGATGTTTAATGACACAGTTTTAATGAGTGACGAATCAGATGACACAGCCTTAAGGAGTGGCTCCTTACTCCAGAGTAAGGAATGTATGTCTGTACTACTCTAACACTGTAATACTGTAATAATGTATTTTATTTTACTTGTTATATTTTTATCTACTTTCACTTCCCAATTTCCTCTGTGCACTTTCTCCTCCTCACTTACCACTATCTTCTCCTCATACCCTCTTCTTCCCTGTCAGGCTGCTCCATCTTTTCTTCCTCCGTTATCTATTCGCTATCTCTCCTTTTCTTTCCTCCCTATCATAACCATGTTTGTCTCCATGTAAGATTCGTTGTACTGTGGTTTGTTTGTCCTGATGAAAGCTTTTTAGTCGAACCGTCGTCCGTCACTGTGTCTGGCTGCTAGGTTGTTTTATGACTCATCTTGGTAACACTTTTACCTATTTTTGTGCATTTTGACTTTCTAGACAGTACTATCATACATGTGCATTAGTAGCACCATTTACAGAGAGAGGGGGTAGGGAGAGGGACATACATTGGCTGAAGACGTTAAGATAGAGATTCTTTTTGTTTTGTTTTCAAACACTGGCTGGATCCCTCTTGTAGCAGGACAATGTTCTCAAACTCCCGCTGGATCCCTCTTGTAGCAGGACAATGTTCTCAAACTCCCGCTGGATACCTCTTGTAGCAGGACAATGGTAATATACAAGATTTCCAACATGATGCAGTTCAGAGAATGAGATTAATTTGTGTCACCGATTTACTTGCGTCAATGGCCCGACAAACCCATTTTTATTCCTCCATAAACCCATAACCCGACAGGGTCGTAGGGATACTACATTACATGTCATAGCACATAATCTTCCAGTGAGGTCTATCCTCAGGGATGCCGATGAGTGTAGAAAAAACTTGACATTATTTTCTTTGTATCCTCTGCATCTTCTACTGAAACTGTCCCTGTAAATATCGTTTTTGTTTGACAGATGATACTGGTAACCAAATATAAAATTAATTTAAATGTTAAATCAGTGCTTTTGTATGGCTCAGAGACATGTGTGATAACAAAATGGATAACCAAAGTGTACCAGTATCCCTGGATCATACCATTTTTCTGCCAGAGTTGTTGATATAACCACAGTAATAGCAGTTAGCTAAAGGAGACAGAGAGTTTTCATGAGTGCGACCTGATTGCACTGAAGTAGATTCTTATCAGTTGTAGATTTTTTGGGGTATAAAAACGCAAATTGCCAACCAATGTTTTTCAACATAACACACGCCAAAAATCCTCTAGAGTTACCGAAAAATTACCAACCCAAACCTGACAAATGTGCTTTTCGTGTACATCTTTGAGTGAGTTACTTCACGAAATTTCAAAATTAGTTCAATTAAACGTTCCATTTTCAAATCATTTCAAGCTCAACGCGAGGAACTCGATCTCCGTAAATGTTAAGTAAGAAGATCGTATGTAAACAAATGTGCCAAACTGGCAATAAATGTATCTTATGTTTACAGACTAAAACATTTTAAATATGTTCTTTTAAATAGAAAAATGTCAAAGTTGCTGATTGCCACGTTCTATTGAATGTGCACTCTCAAGTGTGCACAAACTCAAATGTGCACTTACTTAAATGCTTCTTTTACTTCTATGTTCATTCTCAAACGTATGCCAACTATCAGAATGTAATCCAGAGAACGAAATGCGTCGTGTCATATGATACAGATTATCTACGATATCTGCATCTTTCGGCCTGACACAACCGACTTCAGCATGGTCTATGGGTCACATTGACTCTATATGGTATGGGATAGCCAAAATAATCCTATAAACATTCTTAGTCACCGCCTGTGACATACCTGGCAGGTAGAAGAGTTGCTATTCCTTGTTCCCCTTTCAGGCCCACAATACAGGCTCGTCTGCAATATCTTTCAGCAGGCTGTAGCGTATTCTTTCGGGTCCTAGTGCACCATCTGATGTTTTCTTTATGGTCTCTTTTACATCCTCCAACGAGACAAGTTCCTCATCAGCGACATCGCTTGTTACCAGCGATACTATTAAAGTGGCCACAATATTCTTACGCTCATCAATATTATTCTGATGTGATTGTTGGAGGTATCTGCTAAAGACATCGATATCCTTCTGCTCAGTATAAGCGGTTAGCATAAGCTCCGACTCGTCCTTCAAGAACAAGATTAATTTTGTGTCAGTTTTCGATTCATTGCCGTGTGTAATTTCCAAAATTTGTATAGGGCACTGTTGACTGCAACATCTTGCTCAAAATTATCCTAGCTTTCTGTCTTGGCTTCCTTTTGTTTAAAGGTTTCAGTGGTCTTCTTAATAGCAACCTCCGACTCTTTTTTTTTTCCATGATGGTGTGTGCCTGTCGTCTTTTATATTGCCGGTCCCTGTCGCTTTGCTTCTTCTTTACCCATGCAGACCCGATCTCTTCAGTCCACCGTCGGGGTTAGTCCACCATCTCTTCAGTCTACCATCAGTCTGTGATTATATCATGAAGGCCTGTGAATATATCATGATAGTCTGTGAATATATTATGATAGTCTGTGAATATATCATGATAGTCTGTGAATATATTATGATAATCTGTGAATATATTATGATAGTCTGTGAATATATCATGATAGTCTGTGAATATATTATGATAGTTTGTGAATAAAAGCGGCTTGAATGGTATCATGGTTGATGGCACAAACAAGATTATGCTACACCCCACAAACAACTTTTTCAGAAGTGGGAGCACACACAAGACTATGGCACACTCCACAAATAACTTCTTATATGTAACTTCGTCTAATAACACACAAAAATATGGATGACACACTCCACAACCAACGTCTTCAGAAGTGGGAGCACACAAAAAAATATGGATGACACACTCCACAACAAACGTCTTCAGAAGTAGGAGCACACACAAGACTATGGTACGCTCCACAAACAACTTCTTCTGTGTTTGATCTGAGCTCCTGATAGTTAGTGGATATAATCCGCATAGAGAAATAAGTTGTGTAATATTAATAATAATAAAAACTGGACTGCGATATCTGCGTCATTCAGCATTGCATTATCCCCTCAGTATGACACACTACCCTGACAATAGAGGCCTCCCAGTTGGATTAATTTGAGCCTCGTTTGTTACGTTTTTCATTATTGTTGGACTTCTAATTGGTCACTATTTACATACTTGGAGTCCCATGCCAAAAATAGCCAAGGCCAACCAATAGATTTCACGCAAATCAGAGAAAAGTTCATATTTACGTTTTAGTGAAACTATTGTGTTGACGGTCGCGGCTTGACACCATACCTGAGAATGAATCTTACCTCTGCATGATACCCTACCTCTGCATGATACCCTATCTCAGCATGATACCCTACCTCTGCATGATACCCTACCTCTGCATGATACCCTATCTCAGCATGATACCCTATCTCAGCATGATACCCTACCTCTGCATGATACCCTACCTCTGCATGATACCCTATCTCAGCATGATACTCTATCTCAGCATGATACCCTATCTCAGCATGATACCCTATCTCAACATGATACCCTACTGCAGCATGATACCCTATCTCTGCATTATACCCTACCTCTGCATGATACCCTATCTCAGCATGATACCCTACCTCTGCATGATACCCTACCTCTGCATGATACCCTACCTCAGCATGATACCCTACCTCTGCATGATACCATACCTCTGCATGATACCCTATCTCTGCATGATACCCTATCTCAGTATGATACCCTACCTCTGCATGATACCCTATCTCAGCATGATACCCTACCTCTGCATGATACCCTACCTCTGCATGATTACCTACCTCAGCATGATACCCTACCTCTGCATGATACCCTACCTCTGCATGACACCCTATCTCAGCATGATACCCTATCTCTGCATGATAACCTACCTCAGCATGATACCCTATCTCAGCATGATATCCTATCTCAGCATGATACCCTATCTCAGCATGATACCCTATCTCTGCATGATAACCTACCTCAGCATGATACCATACCTCAGCATGATACCCTACCTCTGCATGATACCCTACCTCATCATGATACAATACCTCAGCATGATACCATACCTCAGCATGATACCCTACCTCTGCATGATACCCTACCTCATCATGATACAATACCTCAGCATGATACCATACCTCTGCATGATACCCTAACTCTGCATGTTACCCTATCTCAGCATGATACCCTATCTCTGCATGATAACCTACCTCAGCATGATACCCTATCTCAGCATGATACCCTATCTCAGCATGATATCCTATCTCAGTATGATACCCTATCTCAGCATGATACCCTATCTCAGCATGATACCCTACCTCTGCATGATACCCTACCTCATCATGATACAATACCTCAGCATGATACCATACCACAGCATGATACCATACCTCTGCATGATACCCTACCTCTGCATGATACCCTACCTCAGCATGACACCCTACCTCTGCATGATACCCTACCTCTGCATGCCGTTTGGAACAATTGAGCTAAAAGATGATAGTTCACCCTAAACATGTTTAGTCGCATCTTACAACATACACGACAGTCATATTTTGGATATGGCCAGGGCATGAACAGTCAGGGCATACTGATTGAAATCATCCCAACTTGGATGGAAGGTATTTTGGTTAAGAAAAATTTACCTCTTATGACAAAGTACGCATCATTCAACCCTGACTAGCCCAAATTGGTTATATCAGAGTTTTTAACCATCAAATATAGTGGTGTCGCGGTTCTGGCACTTACCACGACTCCCGACAAATAGACGTGAGGTATTAATTTTCAGAGAGACTTAAATACTTAATCTGCTCTACGCACCCAGTGTGATGAGGGTAAGGCAGGGGTGGGCAAACTGTTTGTGCAGAAGGCCGCATTAAAAATTGTAAAGCTATTGGAGGGCCGCATATAATATTATGTATGTTTTTGTTTAAAATTCTCGGTAAGTATTCAATTAAATATTTTTATTGTAAAGAAAGGTAGTTTTACTTAATGTAGATAACTTCTGAAATAAATTACATTGCTAACAGAATTACACTATAACAGTATATTTTCTAATATGGATAAAAGGTTTTGCAAATATTTTAACAATGTTCGTGTATTTAAAAATGTGTTTGAGGGCCGCAAAATATCCAATGGCGGGCCGCATGCGGCCAGCGGGCCGTAGTTTGCCCACCCCTGGGGTAAGGTATTATGAGTATGCGATCTAATGTGTTGATCTACATAACCCGACAGAAAACAGTTGAAGAATGTCCAATGCTTTGCTCACAACCGTTCACAGATATACATACAGGATCAGAGAAATATAAACATAGCATGGAAGATGATTGTAAATAAAAAGTTCGAAAAAATAAAAGACTGGAAGGTAAGAGACCCACAAAGGATAACTTCGCAGGTGAGTTTATTTGGAGTAAATCATTTCCATCGCCAACGAATCTTAGGAGTTTCAAGGGCCCTTTGGCAAAACAGCCAGGGGGAATAACAACTGCTCAGTGAAAAAATACACCTCACCTTGACAGGTGAGGTTGAAGACAACAGGAGAACCAGGTACAGTTTATGAGCATGTACTCGGTACCAGAGGTTGAATAGTAACAATAGAGTAGCTCATTTGTTCTAGTGTCAAAGCTGGACTTAGGATTATCTCAGTGAGAAGAACAAGAAGTAGTTCCGGTCTCTTTTCTAAAAACCAGATTAGTGGACCTGACAAGAAAAGGGGTCGTCTTAAATGAGTATTAGTGCAAGGACTGGTCTTTGCGATTCCAGGTGTTTGGACGGCTTTACTTTTGAAATAGTTAAACAGCTGAGATTTGACCTTGTTCTGACCCACAGAGTGTACCTGCACCTATTGTAGATTGTCTCCGAACACATGTAGAACAAATTAGAAATTGAGATTTGTGATAATTTAAAGTAAACTAAAATACCCGAATACATTCGGTAGCGAGAGTATAGAATATAAACAACAATGACCAGATTCAAATTACAAATGGCATTAGGTCAAAGGGCATACGCCCATGGACCGCTGGATAAGCAACCAACCAGATTCAAACCATGACCGTATCCTATAAAGACCTTCCAACAGAATTAATTAGAACCCCATTTATTCGTTACGTCTTTTAATTATTGTTGGGCTTTCAGTTGGTCACTATTTACATACCTGGAATTGCATTTAGTGTCCCAGCGACACACAGGCGGGTCTATCTATTCTGCTTAATTTTGAAATAAATATATGCCATATAATGACGTAATTACCGTACTTGTACAAAAACGAGTATATTTCTGCGCTGTGCTGTTTTATCTGTTTTGAAGTGACAAATCGACATGAGGCAAGATCTAAAGACCGCGTTATTTATTATAGATCTGTACAAGACAAGTCTTTCACTGCTTTAGGAAAAGGGAAAATAAGAAACAGGAAGTTCCCCAATGAGCATATCCAGCTGTATAAATTGAGCATTTGTTGTTCTTGTGGGCGAGTTCGCTCATCGAGACCAGCTTCGTGTGAACACACTGCTACCAGCTGTCATGGTATGTGTTCCCTTGTTAAGCCTGGCTCTTAACAGAAGACATCAATAAATTACAGATTGTGAATTATTAATGAGATGAAAGGTCATTTCCTGAAGATGCACATTTTGTTCGGCAAACACTATTGATAGTTTGCATCATCATCATGAGAACGCCAGAAAGTTGGAAAAGTGTATAATATTGTCTATCGTCTAGCACATGTGAATTGTGAAACTACCGGTTCACACTTGCAGTTAAGCGTAGAGGTGAAAGACGCTCCAAGACCAGATTTCGTTCCAAGACCAGATGTTGTGCTCATATTGTAATATATTCATATTTGTTTAAAAAACATATTTGATGTTATCCCAGGGTTGCCAGATGGTTAAAACTGTTTTAGTCAAATTGATGGTAAAATTGCCAAAATATTAAAATTGTGTACGAACTAATAAAAACATACTGGATTTCTAAGAATGTCGATGAACTTGTATTACCTCACTCCAATTGTCAACATTCGTTCATTTCACAATGACAAATATATTACTTCTAATACTAATTTTAGTATTTTTAATGTTATCTGAGAATCTTTTAATGTTTTATATTTTACACATAAAAGTAATGAGCGTACTTCAAATTTGTGTGCACAGTAAAATTATACATCTTATTTTTCATTGTGTACTAAGTATATTTTCAGTTAAATTATTTCTTCTACTATTTTCTAGTTCGCTTGGTAACCACGAAAATGTACGTTCTTCTTGCTCCCTGTATCAGGTCTCAGTATTGTAGCAGAGCTTCCATTTAGAGATGCTCAAAAAAGTATTATCAATTACATGTTTGAAACATGTAATCTTTAGTCGACATTCGTACATGAGTAGAATAGACAGTGTTTATGAACTAGTTAATATCATCACACAAAAAGAACTTACTACACATTGTGTAGCCAAATTTAAAGAAAATATGGGAAAATAGCTTTTTAAAAAATTACCACAATTGATTTCGTAGCAAGTAGCCTGTCAGACACTCAGAAGAACAATATTTAGAGAAAGTAAAACAATCAATATCCATACTATTCAAGAACTGCACAGAATAGCTTTGAACAGACAGAATTGGAGAGATCTGACCTCCGCTCTATGCGCTAACTTCTGCGCAAAAGGAAAATGAATGAAATGAGCCTGTCAGAATTACAATATACATTTTTTCCATATTATGGCCAATATGGCAACTCATCGTTATCTATCATTTCTTTCTTGGTCTTCTTTCTGACTCTTGTAACCTGATCGTGTCTCATTATGTTCTCTGTAGAGATTTATGAGTATTACATTCTCATAAGATGTATCTAATACATAGCTGATACATCACCAATCTCTTGAATGGATAACTACAGACAAAAGAGCCAGGGGTAGACCAAAAGAAACACGCAGAAGAACAATACTTAGAGAAAGTAAAACAATCAATATAATACTATCCAAGAACTGCATAGAATAGCTTTGAACAGATAGAATTGGAGAGATCTGACCTCTGCCCTATGTGCTAACTTCAGCGCAAAAGGAAAATGAATGAATGAATGAATACATAGTTAACATAAAGACATGAAACTGATGCAGTAGTCATGCGTTGAAATCTAGTATGAAATAGTACACTAATTGAATATGACAGAAATAATGAACATACGAACAAACAAATGAACAGGCACTAAGTTCTGATCCGCCAGTGTTTTGTCGGACGCAAGCGTGAGTCAAAGAATAGCAACAGTGTGACCTGCTATGCATGTCGCAAAATGCAACTTATGATGTTTTTAGGCGTGTGGTTGGATACCCCAACATATAACGATCAAAGTGGCCCAGAAGTTATGCTGATGTTAGATGTATCTGGCCAAAATTCGCATATTTTTCACCAAAACTGTAAACCATGACACAACTAATTCCGTTCTCTGGACTGTATTCTGCTGATCTGCAGGAGTTTGAGAACTAACACAAGAAAAGATTTTCTACTCGTGTGTTACCTGTACTGGGAGTAAAGAATAGTAACAATGTAAAAGCAGGTATCACCACTGTAATCTGAATGCACATCGTTAATCATACTAGAGATACAAACAAATACGATTGAATATACTTTGTAAGTACAGGAAAGAAGACATGATCTTCTTCTTTATTGTTTTTTCCAGTGAGTTATCAGGTTATAGCGCCAATAGCTTCAATGAACTATATAATTCGCTTCATGTCATCTATGGAACTCCTCAGATTTGGAAGGAGTACCGACTCAGTAGTCTATATTTTCCCTTCAATTCTCTTCATAGATAGAGTTGACAAGCATGAAGGTTGCGTTTTGCTGTCTCTTGGCTCAGTCCACAGTTGCACAGAAGATTTGTCTCGTCTCGCCATTTGCTGCTTTATGAACGTGACTTCTCAGTCTTTTGCTACCAGTTCGAAGTCAGAAGAGAATCGTTTGTTCCTTGCGTGACATTTAATGATGGGGAGGTGGGGTCATTTGATCTGCAGTTGGGTGCATCTGCTTCCACAATTGCTTATCAAAGTATGCAACATCACTTTCTATTTGTTCTAGTGATCCCCCTCTCCTGATAGAAAATCAGCCTTTTTCATTTCCAAGAATGTCGCAGTGACAAAGGATCCACTGCAGTACTGTTTCATTGGTGGTACTGTTGAAGCGTAGCAAGCAGGCCATAAGTTCATTCATGCTCGTGTTCATTGTAGCTTTCACTCACTGCGTGATATACTGACTTTGCATCAATTAGAAAGACTTGTCTGTTATAGCTCGACAAGCAATTTATGAGCAATTTGGCTGCATCTGCTAAAGCTTCCATTTCTTCTTTGAAATTTGTGGAATATTTGATTGTGGGTATGTGTTTATTGATTTATTTCCCTCCTAGTGTTATATATATATATATATATAGGGTAGCCGGGGGTAAGATGGCGCGTGGGGCAAGACGGCGTTTTTTTCCGAGTCTATGGATTTCTCCGGTAGGACACGTGACTAGGTCTGGGCAGGAAACGTCCATTCCATGACACAACGAAATTTGACAGTTCACGGACAGGTCGTTTTCCAACCATAAGGTAAATTTGTTTTTCATGGGTCTTGAATAATTTCCCCCCCCCCCCAACTTTTTACCCCTTGCCTACTGTTATCATTACTGTCATGTATTTTTACATGTTTAAACTGAAACATAAATTGTATTGTTAAGTTATTAAGCACATTACATTGTCAAAATACTTTGTTTTTTTAAATGACATTTTATTAAAGTTGCTAACCATTTAATTTGGGGAAATATGGCGCACAGTTAGTGGGGCAAGATGGCACATTCAAAATATTATGGAAAAAATGCAGATGTCATGGATGCTGATCTAAGGCTGGGAGAGACTGATATATATGGTTATAATGATCAACCAACCTTACAAAAGCATTGTTAGCTTTAAAACGGAACTTACACACTATTTTTTAATAGAAATTTTGCTTTCAGAGTAAAGTTACAAAACTAAGTCTATCTATTTATTTTATCTATTATTAACACACATTTACACACTGCCTGTGTGTTAGACCTGTTGCAGAGGTGATTGCCCTCATTTTATAATGGTTTGTATCACCCTTTTTTCCTGCGCCATCTTGCCCCCCAAAATGGGGCAAGATGTGTTTTTTTTTACATATGTTAGAAAAATCTCATTCTACTGTCTACACATAGTTGTAAGTTATCATTAACATCACAAATGTAAGATAAATGGATAAGCTATACACTGATACCAGTTTGGTCTCTCATAATTATGTCTAGTTGTCAGAATATGCTAAAATGTAAAGAGTGCGCCATCTTGCCCCTGCTACCATATATATATATATATATATATATATATATATATATATATATATATATATATATATATATATATATATATATATATATATATATATATATATATGTATGTATGTATGTATGTATGTATATATATATATATATATATATATATATATATATATATATATATATATATATATATATATATATATATATATATATATATATATATATATATATATATATATATATATATATATATATATATATATATATATATATAATATATATATATATTCCCGCTCCTCCATCAAATACTGCATCTTTGGCTGATCCGTCTATACATAAATGTGTCCATATGTCATTTGGGTATACTTTCTGAATGTGGTGGTTCATAATCGTCTCTCTAATTACATGTATTGGAGTTTCCGCTTTTGAAATAATGTCTGGTAAACCGTCCATACTTCTTGGGAATATTAATCTTGTCCAGTTTGTGTTGAAAGGTGTTCAGTGATTTTAGGTTTTGTCGATCTGTATTTGTGAATGATTTCTGAAACTGTTTTTGCTGAGGACAGGAAGATATTTCTGTTGAGTTGTTCAAAACAGGTCTGCTTAGTCCTTGGTTCATTTGATGACCCTCCAAACATTTGAATTTTGCATATTGTGCAAGGGTTTATTTTCATTTCCTCTTTCTTCTACTGATGATAAACATGTGTATGTTTCCAGTTCTATGATTGGAGTAGTTCTCATACCTCCTGTTATAATTCTGAGATAGCGGGTTTTTTTTATTTTCTTGATCTTTTGAGTGTATTTTTGGTTGCATTGCTCCACGCTAACATTCCATGTTCCACAGCTGGATTTACGTATCATGTGAATGCTTTGCTTACAATATTCTCATTTGCACCTCAATCTGTTCCAGTCAATTTTTTAATTATTCTGCTCTTATTATACAGTTCGTTTATCAATTCTCTATGTGCTGTTTTCATGTAAGTTTTGGATCGAAAGTGACTCCAAGGTATGTGGGTGTCTCATCTTTTGGCAATGTTTGATCTTTTATGGTTAGTGAGATTTTCCGTGAGTTAGTGGACATATTGAAGATGGTATAGGTAGTTTTTTTAAAACTTTGATAGACATGGCCCATTGGTCTGTCCACTTTGTCAAAGTGTCTATGGTTTTTCCTGCAAACTTATTTTTGTTGTGCCTAAGCTTTCTTCACTGCACCATATTGCCAGTTCGTCTGCATACATTTGCGGCATTTACTTAACACGAGAGGATTTGGTCAATGTCATTCATGAATATAAGGAATAGAGTGGAGGATAGAATACCTCCCTGTGGTAATCCATGCTTGAAAAGTTTCTTTCTGCTGTGCTTCATTTCAAGCTTTACTGCTGCTTTTTGATTGTGCTGGTAGTGTTTTATCTAGTACATGCGCCCACTCAGTTTATTTTGCTGTAATTTAAGAATGAGTATCTTCCCACACACAATCAAAGGATTTTCCCATGTCTAGCCACTGTTTTTTCCCCTGGAAAGTATTCTCTATTTCCTGGACTATTAGTATGACCAAGTCTTCAGTTGATCTACACTGGAGGTATCATTATGGCGGTTATCCACATCTGTGGCACTAAACCTCTATCCCAACAGTTGTCGGAAAATGTTTTTTCTTTTTGGTTGATGATCCGAGGTGGATTAGCAGTTCATTTGGGATGTCGTTTTCTGCAGCGTTCATTCTCAAGCTCCCATTGGATCTCTCTTGTAGCAGGATTATGATCCATTCTAGATTTCCAGCAGGATGTAGTCCAGAGAATGGAAATGCGTTATATCGTCGTTTTATTTGCGCCAATGGCCCGACACATCCGTCTTAGGCGGAGGATATCGTTTAAGCCAGGTGATTTCCTAAGTTTTAATACTGCTAGTTCTTTATTTATTTCATTAATTGTGAATGGCATATTCATGACATTTTGCTTATTTTTGCTTGTCTTTTTTTTCGAACTTCCTTAGTTCTTTTCTTACTTCTCTTCTCCTATTTCTATCAACTTCATGGCAGACAATACTTTGGTAGCGTTGTATAAAGTGATTTTTAACCTTTTTTCCTGTACATATCCACTATTCAGTATAACCAATGGTGCTGTTGTGCTCTCTTCATTGTTGAGAATTTGTGTTATTTTCCACAGTTTTCTTTTCTCTTTAGTCGAATTTTAAGCTTCTAATGGGAAGCTATTTAATTGCAATAAGATGGAAGTAAACATTTGCACATTTTGTGACTTTAAAAACTACATATTTTAAATATTTTCTTAATATGTTTCTTCCGTAAACACTTGTTATTTTTGTGTTTAACGTTCGTTCTCCTACTTCCGTCAGATCTCTCTCGCAGCTGACCACTGACCAATGGTCTCTAGCAGGATGTAATACAGAGAACGACTGCATCATTATTTTCATTGTACAATGGTCCGACTCATCCGACTTGCATATTCACAGACAGCCTGCATTTTCTATTTGTTGTTGGTTTGTCGTTATTCAGAAATTATGATCAATACAGCTATTGTGCCCGTTCGAGAAATTAGGGGAGATGGGTTTCTCCAGAGCTTTTTTAAGAAGACCCCCCAACTCTCAGAGATGAGCAATGCTTTGAGAAACATCAATTTTCGAGATGTGGAGGATGTTACTAAGAGGAAAAGAAACTTGATAAACACTGTTGTACATCAATCAGTAAACCTTCACAGCGACAGTCTACCGAACGTACAAACGTGGATGGTCCTAAAGTAAGGCTTCACGACGACCGTCTACGGAAACTACAAATGTGGATGGTCCAATAGTAAACCTTTACAATGGCGGTATACTGAAAGTACCAACATGGATGATCCTAAAGTAAACATTAACAATGACCGTCTACTGAAGTACAAACATGGATGGTCCTAAAGTAAACCTTAACAATGACCATCTACTGAAAGTACAAATATGGATGGTTCTAAAGTAAATCTTAACAATGACCATCTACTGAAAGTACAAACATGAATGGTCATAATTAAACCTTCACCGCAATTTTGCAGATATTTATCATTAAATGTTTATTTGTCTACTTTGCATTAGGCGTTGATCTCAAATGTTGTATGAAGGAAGATATCTCAGTAGTGCTCGGTGAAGTTACAAAGATGTAGCACATGGAGATGCGTAGTCCATATTCTCAGAAAGAAGCGGTAGCCAGAAAGTTAGCCAGACATACTTTGGACTGGAAACCGATAGGAAAGAGGAAAATTGAAAGACAGAACACTTAGAGAAGAGCTCTAGAAAAAGAAAGAAAATCAATTTGTGCATAGTTGATGAGGACAGGCCAGCACATAGATCGTTGGAGAGCGACAGTTGTAGCCCTCTGTTCCACAGGGAACTGAAAGTACATACACAGACATACCGGTATATACATCTGTAGATATTCGCCCCCTCCTTACAATACATTGTGTAATGTAAACGATTTAAGCTACTGTCTATTTTGAGAACATTAAATACATTTTTTCCCATATCTATCTTGTCAGATTACAGTAAACCTTCGCTTTTGATCTGTCAGATTTCTATCAAATTCTAGCCGACAAGTATCTGTAGTTGCAACACACCTGTCGACGTCCAAAGATTATGTCACTAATACATGGTATTACGTTACACAAAGGAAATATTGAGAGAAAACAGCGATGGAGAATCTTACAGTTTTAATCGTATTCTCATATATATATATATATATATACATACAACTTTTTTTTTATTAGTCCATTTGTAGTTGTATTTTCACTTCCCTGGAATTACGAGCACGACAACTCTTGAATCTGTGTAATATGGATGTTTGTCTAGAGCTCTGTTTCATCTAAGAAGATCCCAAAATTCTCCCTGATGATTTTGGGGATGTTTGTCTAGAGATTTGTTTCATACCAAAAAAAAGGCCACACACCCTAAACACATTCTCACAAAAAGATTCGCGTACTATGCTTTGAAAAGTAACCTCATACTCATACGGAATACATTTATATATAATTGTACAGTAGAAGATATGTTTTCCATCGTGACTGTCACCACTAAAAGATTCACCAATGTTTATTTGAACCTTTTTGGTAATGTTTCGATTATTCCCGTTGGTCGGCGTTGGCAGGCGACTCCAGAGTGACCCAAAGTATATAAATAGTGACTAATTTAACCAGCGTCGCGATATAACCAAAAAGTCCTTCTTAGGACTAGGTTGAAAGTGACGTGACTAGGCATCCCGAGATGGCCTAGTCGAATCCAGTACTCAACAAACAGTAATTATTTTTTTTTTAAACACGTAAGAAGACTCTTCTTCTTCTGCGTTCGTTCTCAAACTCATGCAGATCTGCAGGATGTAGTTCGGAGAACGGAATGCGTTGTGTCATAGTTTACAGCAATGCTGCGATATCTGCGCCTTTTGACCTGGCAATTCGACTCCAGCATGGGTTTAAGTCACTGACCCTATATGTGATGGGACAGCCAATTCCATCCCATAACCTCCTTAGTCGTCTTTTACAACATGCGTGGAAGGTAAACAGTGTTGCTATTCATTGTTCCCCTTTCGAGCCCCGACAACACACGGGCGGTAAGAAGACTGATTCTACTTTGTTTTGATTCTGCTGTTAAATATTACTTGGTGATCAGTCGAGGTTTCCATAATGAAAACCTCACTATATATATTTCATTATCATCAAACGGGGGTTTGCTATTGCATGGTGGTTAGTCTGATGTGCCATTGGTCAGACCTCTTGATCATCAAATTGCTGGAAACTATTAAATGGGGTAAAATATGATTCTAGAATCAAAGAATGTACAGTACAAGTAGGCGCTACCACATAGTCGTGTTTGGATTAGGATAGTCGTGTTTGGATTAGGATAGTCGTGTTTGGATTAGGATAGTCTTGTTTTACATAAAACAACCAAATTGGCAGCTACATCTTTACAGGATGTAGCTATCACCCCAGCATTTGTTGGCTGTGGTGATTTTCTAGGCAATATAAATACGTTAAGTAGTTTGCCATTGCTTTCTGAACGGTCCTAATGCACAATTGCCTGTGGTGGGGATCGAACTCGGTAGCTTGGCCGTCACAGACGCGCTATGTACCACTTCGCCACATATCCGGACTGATTTACATAACTAACCCTAAACCCCAACCCTAAATAAATAAATATTTCAATTAATAAATGATGAACATGAAATTTACAAATATAGACAAGGGAAATAATTAAACATGTAGTGGCGTCTACTTGTACTGCAATTCGAAGAATAACATACTTTCTTCTTCTTCTTTCGTTCACTTGAAACATGTCTATATCTGTAATTCTGTCTCCTGAATAAAACTCACTGTCTTTTGTAGTTCATACAGTGTCCCATAGAGCTTTGATTCCAGTGTTGTTTCCTTTGGCCAATATGTCTGCCTCAGCGTTTCATGCTCAGAACACTCTTGAAGTATATGTTTGGCACTCTGTGCTGCCTGTCCACATGCACACATGGCCGTGTTGCCAATCTTGAACTTTGTATACTTGTGACTGCTGAGTCAGTTGTGTCCTGTTCTGAGACGTAGAATTATAACTTGTTCTGATCTGTTCATAATGTGATAGTCATCTTGTGTTGGTGTTTGTGGCTTTCTTATTGAGGTGATCATCTGTTTTTTTCTGATGGTAGGTGATTGGTATATCTGGTTGGTCTTCGACAGCACTTTCGTTGGCCAGTTGGTCTGCTTTTTCATTTCCTGGTATTCCACAGTGTGAGGGTATCCACTGCATGGTTACCCTATACTGGTGAGACAATTCGCCAAGTAGTTTTTCAAGTCTGTTCGTTTTCCAGACTGGGGAGCTTGAAGCACTGACCATGTATCTGTCAAGAATACCACAGGCTGTAGGTCAGAGTTGGAGTTCAGCAGTTTTTTTTAGCTGCCACACTAATTGCCTGGATTTCTGCATCATAATTATTGCAGAATTTCCCTGTCGGTGTTCTGATTGTATCTCTAGGCTTGTGTGGATATTCTATATATACACATGCACCTCCATTCCTCACTGCATTCTGTGCTGACCCATCTGTGTATACTCTGATCCATATATCTTGTGGATATTCCTCATCCAGGAAACTGAGGGTGACTGTACTTCGCTGCACACTGTTCTATTCGTCCTCGCTTAGTATTCCTTTCACATGGGTGTGAATAATAACATACTAGATAAGATACCATGTTTGTTTATTTTAATCAAAAAGTATTAATTTAAGAGAATAATGAGTCTAAATTTTAAAATAAAGGTTGGAGAGAATAATGAGTCCAAATTTCGAGCACTAATTTATGCACATTTCAACGAATAAATAATTACCAGATATTCGAGATAATTTTAACTTTAGGAAATGAACTGGACTTTTGAGAAAACATTTGCGATTTACAAGAAAATGCTGTAATATTTAAGACAATTAGCAATAACATTGGTAGCGCATCATATTAAGGACATTGCCAACAACCAGGAATTTTTTAGCTGTAATATTTTCTAGACAATATAAATATGTCTGGCAGTTTTCCATTGATTTATATACGGTCCAGGTGCACAACTGCCAGCGGCGGGATTTGAACCTGGAATGTTGGCCGTCGCAGACGAGTTCTACACCTGGCCACCACAGAGCCAGAAATTTAAGACAATACTGACTGATGTGTGTGTGGGGCATGGATGAGACGTTACAGCGTTGGTCTCACACTAGTGAGGTCTAGAGTTCGATCCCCAGTAAGGGCTGGGTTTTTTCTGTCGGAGGGTAAATTAAAAAAAACCAAAAAAATTCACTCAGTACATGACGTGGCAGCATCAAGAACATGCAGCCTTTATCACACAGACACAAACTCCCTCCCAGCAACTCCTTTATCACACAGCTACAAACTCCCTCCCATCAACTCCTTAACGGGAAACATGCTGTATTTGACAGTTTTTAACTGACTGAATATGTGAGAGAGTATTGATTGAACATATGAGAAATTAAGGATTGAATGTTATGATTAAAAATTTTAAGTGAACACTGAACAGACATTTGAGAGAATTATGATTTCAGATTTTAGAGAACAATGACTGAATATTAGACAGAATACTGGCTAACATTTTAGAAAATATTTAATGAGTATTTGAGAAATAACAGAGTTCAAATATGAACTGACTGAATGTTTGAGAGAATGATAACTGAATATGTAAGCGAATACTGACTAAACATGTGAGGGAATACTGACTAAACATGTGAGGGAATACTGACTAAACATGTGAGGGAATACTGACTAAACATGTGAGGGAATACTGACTAAACATGTGAGAGAATACTGACTGAGCATGTGAGGGAATACTGACTAAACATGTGAGGGAATACTGACTAAACATGTGAGAGAATACTGACTAAACATGTGAGAGAATACTGACTGAGCATGTGAGAGAATACTCACTAAACATGTGAGGGAATACTGACTGAATATGTAACTAAATACTGATGGGAATTTTGAGGGAATAATCACTGATTTTTCGAGTGGATTTTAATAAATATTTTTTGCGCTGAACACAAACCAGACATTCGTGAGAATACAGACCACACATCTGTGAGAACACAGACCACACACTTGTGGGAATACAGACCATATATTTGTGGGAATACAGACCATACATATTCTGGAATACAGATCACACATTTGTGGGAATAGAGACTACACATTTATGGGAATACAGTCTGTATTTGTGAGAATACAGGCTACATATTTGTCGGAATACAGACCACACATTTATGGGAATACAGTCTGTATTTGTGGGAATACAGGCTACATACTTGTGGGAATACAGTCTGCATTTGTGGGAATATGTGGGAATACAGATCATGCATGTCTGAAAATACATACCATACATTTATGAGAATACACGAGTGGTAGTGGTGGTAGTAGTAATAGAAGAAGTAAAAGTAGTAGTAGCATCGGCATCAGTAGTAATAGTAGAGGTAGTAGCTGTAGTATTAGTAATAGTAGTAATAGTTAAAGTAGTAGTAGTAGTAATAGTAGTGTCGGACGTTGTTCTAACTGTCAGTATTTAAGCATCTCTTTTACATAAACGTTGTTATGACTGTCAATCTGTAAGCTTTTTTTTTTTTTTTTTTACGTTGAATTTTGTGTCTCCGTCCTTTTCGCCAACTTTGCAGTGAGGGTTCTCACTTTGTTCCTAGTGTCTTCTCGTGCCCTTGATTCTCTCCCTGGCACAGTAATAGTAGTACTAGTAGTAGTAATAGTAGTAGTAGTAGTAGTAGTAGTACTAGTAGGTAATGATGTGCAGGCAATCTTTCACTAAAATGCAACCTGTAGCAACCGGACTATGAAGCTAGACCAATACAGATCTCAAGTATAAAGGCATGTGTACAGAAAGGTAAACATAACATGAAAGGCTGATTTTGATTATTTTCGTGGAGTCGTTGGTCTGCCTTAGCGTGCGACTCCATGTATATAAATAGTGACCACTGAAAAAACGACAATAATAAAAAACGTAACGAATAAAGTCGTGTTTATTTTCTGTAAAGAGGTCTTTACCCCCATCCCCCTGACAGTCGAGGCTAGACAAACTAGTAAAGTATCACGTTTGCTTCTTCCATTGAATGGAAAAAGTAAAGTTAACACATAGCATTTATTAATGCCGTAGGTGTGCGAGATGTTAGTGATCTCACATTTCAGTGGCTCTGCTATATGAGGGCGGTAGCCATCACCTCTCCTTCGCAGTCTTTACTTCCCAGATTAATCCGGTATCCAATTAAAGCTACGTCCATCCGGGACCCGTTGCGGTCTGAAAAAAAAAAACATTTCCGTGTCAACTGGGGAAAGAACCAAGGACCTCTCATACACGAAACCAGTGCGCCAACCCCATCCATTGAATACGATCAACTAAAAAGAACAGTGTGGTCAGCTCAGTCACTAATGGATTGGCTTTGCATTCCAATATATTGAGTTCAAATCTCACTATCTTGTGTTAAGTAAAATTACCACTTATGGTGAGCACGCTCTATCAACCGTTAGTCCAATATGGTTGTATTTTAGCTGTACGTCCATAAATAATGGTAGTGGTCGAGGTTGTGGTAATCCAGCCATCTCGACCTCCGAGAACGGCCACTATCTAGTAGACCAAATTGTATAAATGAATACCCGACTGGCACAGATGAGCACAGCTCAACAAGATACTTGATATTTAGTTATATGCGGCAGTCCAGTGATTCTCAACGTGGACAATATGTCTCCCTCGGATGGAAGGGGTACAAAGAATTGAAGGGAAACACGGTTAAAAAATATAGTAGAATTGAGGGCACATACCCATCTTAAGAGCAACAAGATCACTACGTGAATGGTAGAAGTCTCTAAGCCTTAACAAGCTGTGGTAACGTGAAGAAAGTCAACGACCTTTTATTTGTTAGGCACCAGGGGGTCTTAGGGGGTTACTTAGGAGGTTACTAAGTAAAATTATGTCAAAATTAGACCACTGACAAAAATTTAAATTTAAAAAAGGTTAAAAAACTACGCTGGAATTTATTAGCTCTAAGTAAAAATATAATTTTTTCCCAAGGATTACCTAGGGTTAACTCTAACCCCCCTCTACCTTATATACGGCCCTGGTGGCGAGTGAATCCCAAAGGCTACCTAGGGTTAACTCTAACCCCCTTCCATCTTATATACGACTCCGGTATCGAGTGAGTCCTGTCTACTGGGACAACTTCTGTAAGATTGTCACCTGAAATAACATGTATGAGGCGAGGAACAAGAGATTCTTGTGAGAGAACAGAAGAGTAGGAATTAGAAACAAATACATAGTTCCGGTACAGTTCAGACAATAACCAGTGACCCGGGCTGTAAATATGACGTCTTTATTAGGGGTGGTTGGGGGGGGGGGGTGATCCAATAAAATACACTGCTCACATCCTTTTAGGTGAGCTCGTGCATACATTTATATTTGAAGAGACACTAGTTCTAGTAGTTGTATCGTATAAATTGAAGTGGGGATTTACCGTCTTTTTCTTTTTAATGTTACATGTTATTTTCTGTTTTCTGTAAAAACGATGAAAGATTAAACAATAGAAATAATGTCCATTGTCTACATGTTTTCCAGTGTGGCAGTAAGTAGCTCTGTGCTGTTCTAAGCGCATGGAACAGGTAGAAACACATAGACAATATTATATGAATCTGATGACAGCTATTAAAAATAGATAAACGTTGACATGAGTGTATAATCCTGATTTACCAACCTTAAACTGACAGACGATATATTCAATTACAAGAGTGAAGATTTATCATCGATCTGCACACGACGGCAATAAATTTATAAATATATATCATTAAGATAATATCCACTCCTGCCAATGATTATACTAAATTATTATAATAAAATATTAAAAGCGTTCTAAAAATTCACAATGAGACACATATTAACTCACCGTGTCAAAGTTATTTATGTGTATGTTTTCCTAGAAACCTCGTTAACACATTACGCTAATATATCCAAAACAATAAGTATATACACAGTTTGTATTTCCGATAATGCATATAGCTATGCAAACATCCATTCATATATAAAAATTATGTAGGATAACAGATTCAAAACATTCATCATATCCCGTCTATGTCTAACTGAAATAACTAGCCGTGCCGGGCTTGGTGTTCCAAGAAGATCGACTGTTAATTGACGTAGACGCGCGCGGTTCGCTGTATAATCCAGATTTGCGTGGCCTATAACTGTCTAGTTTACATTTTACGTATATCCTTGAGAAATCATTACCAACACTGAACAAGAACACCCACAGATTTATTACTATAGGCTCTGAGTAAAACCCCTGCTAAGATACCGGTCCCCTCCCCGAACCTAATTATGACCACGCCAATAGTGGAAGTAATCCTTGAAAACGATTGGTTGGTGAATATGACATTCGCCCCGCCCCGTCAATTAGAGAGTAAGGGATGTACTACGAAGAGTTAAATCACCCCCACCCCTACTTATTTTTTTTCATTCATGTTTATTCTCTTTCCACAATCCTGTCTTATTTTGATGCTAACTTCAGTTAAAAAAAGTTTTTAATAATAATCTTCCGTTCACATGTTTTCAATAGAAAAAAAAAAAAAAAAAGGACTGGAATGACAGAGTGCGCACTTAAAGAAATATGAGTTTTGGAGGATGCTAACTGGTCGCCTTGAGGACAGATTTTGTGATTACGAATAGGGTAACAAGGAGCTATCAGACTGCTTGTGATTGAATCTAAGTATTGCTGTCAAATATTCTTTCTTCGTCTTTTTTTTACTAACAAAATAAAAGAGAAATGCATAGGTGTGTCGTAGAAGAGAGTGAGAGGGGGGTCTCAAAACTAAATGGTTCTTGCAAGACGAGAGGCATCTCTGTCTACACGCAGTTTTCTCACCTGTCCGGAAATAACAGAGCATTCCAGAATGAACATTTCTTGAGAAATCTAAACTCTATTGCTGCTTTTATTATAAACGCCATGGGCGGCGTCGAGGGATCGGCAACAATGTGAACCATAAGTGACGCAAGGTAGGGGAGGTTTGTTTGAAATGGATCAAAACGGTTATTTGACACCTCTAGAAAGGTATTTAGTCGGGTACTTATTGTCGAAGGTAAGACAACAGGTTAGCTTACAAGGAATATCTTTCATTCAATTGCTCTTGAAATTCCCATGTGTTACCGGGGCAGCAAATGGTAGAACATAAAATTAGCTCTGACATATGCCATGGAGGTCGTAAGAGACGCACAAGAAAAGAATGGGCATGTGATTCTCTACCACAACAGCAGAAAGTCAAGTTCATTTTTAGAATTATTCAGACATGAATGGTAATATAATCGAAGGATGGAAAAGAATAGTGGCACTGCTTCCTGACATGCATGTCATAAGAGGTGAGTAAGGAGGTTTTGGGGATGGGGTTTGATGTGTCATCTATTAGAGGGTCATAGTGAGTCAGAACACGTGCGAAAGTTAGATGCCTCGGACTGAAAGACGCATGTAGCACAGCCAACGTTATAAGCAAGGCCATATGGCATTCCATTCTCCGGATTCCGTACTGCTAGTCTGCAGGAATGTGAGAACGAAATCTGAAGAAGAGGAGGAAGGTACTATGCTAGAGGTGGAAATAGAAGAAGTAGTCTGGCTTCATAACATGTATAAAATATGCAAGATAACATATTTTGGACACATAAAACTGACACATTGAGTTATTCACGGAGAGGACGGTTCCAGGATATAGTACAAGAGGTGAATATGGTTGGTCAAGTACGAAAAACCTGTTTACTTGTGTTGCAAAGCGATTCGGTGCTGCTAGAACAGACCTGGTTCAATTCTCGCCAGTTGTAAGAATGGTTTTCATTTATCATGCTTCCTATTTGAATTTACTTAAAGTACAAGAGACAGACTAATATTACGATGGACCTAGGATGTCGAGGACCTTTAGAATATGACATTAAAAGAGGTTGTATAGCTTGCACACAATTGGAAGACTTACAGAGTGACAGTGCCGACACATTTCTGCCCAGGTATGGTAAAAAATGGCATACTTTGTTTTAGAGATTCAGTGGCACACCTCCTAGGTTACCACACAAAATTAGAAATATTCGAGTGGTGTAGTGGCTAAAATATCTACCGTGTGTTCACGTTGGTTCATTTAAGGACTACGGTAGCTCATATGTTAGTGGACCGGTTTCCTGTACATGAAATAGATCCAAGTTCAATTTTCAGTTCAGTAGGAAATATATTTGAAATCACCAACGACTCCTATTTTGACACAGCCTACGGAGGAAATGGGTATTTCTAGTAAAAGTTCAATTACAAATATAGACCTAACACAATATTCCTCAATGGTGTGGGAAACGGAGTACTTTACTGTTTACCTGAGTTCATGTGGTCAAATACTGGACTATCAAGTCATTGACTATAAGTGCAATTTTTAGCAGGTACATTGGATTACGTGATCTGTGTGTTACTTTGCTTGCTGCTTTGCAAAGATGGACGAAATACGTGTGAGGAAACACTAAGTACAATGAAGTCACTTAGCATTTTGCTTACACGGACATACGAGTGTACCTCAAATGAAAACCTTAAAAGTGCGATAGACATTGCAATAACCATGGGACTCTCTTATAACATTTCAAAAATATTGTTAAGATGTCAAGAGTGTCATGTACATGCTATCTTTGTGCAGATGAACATTATGAGGTTATAATTGTAGTCTAAAGGTAGTGGTCCCATAATTAACATGCAATAACGATGAAACGTACAGGAATTCATTGACGAATTGAAGTCCAGAATTGTGATGTATGCATGACAAGACAGTAAGAATATGAATGAAGGTCCAGTATGGTGATGTATGCCGGTCGAAAGAAGGTCCAGTATGGTGATGTATGCCGGTCGAAAGAATGTCCAGTATGGTGATGTATGCCGGTCGAAAGAATGTCCAGTATGGTGATGTATGCCGGTCGAAAGAAGGTCCAGTATGATGATGTATGCCTGTCAGAAATAGTCTGAATGGAGTACGACGTTTCACAACGGCATGAGTTCTGTGACAGACGCAAAGCAGCGACAGGATATTTCTAGTCTTATTTCTAGTCTTATTTCTAGTCTTATTTCTAGTCTTATTTCTAGTGACCAACATTGAGACCACTAAATATTGACAAAATATCACGTGATTGGATATCTGCTAACAAAATCGTGGATCATACGCTCTATATACTCAGAGTCTCTCTCCCCCCCCCCCCCCCTCTTACTACGAGGCTTCTCAAATCAATAAATCCCTTTGTGTGTTAGTCTTCTGTGTTTGAAAGAAGGCACTGGACAAAGACCATAATAGCACACAGGAAATAAGATTCATAGGCCGTAATTACTAGGAATTTAAACAAACAAACATACAATTGTTATGTCATCATAGTTAATTATTATCTTGTCCTTATATAATATTCTTGTTTTTTTTTTATTCCCCGCCCCCCTTTTCCAAAAAAAGTAACTAAAAATAAACTATTATGAATAAAAAATCTCCACGGGGTACATCAATTCTGTCGCAGCAGCAAACTCAAGTGGCCGATTATACATCCATTCCATGACCTCGCCACCAGATCTCATGAGGTCAAAGACGTTTTTCATTTTCTCTTTCCCTTACTCGGCTCTCGCAATTTATTACAAACCCTCGTCCCGTTATATTTTCATTCTTCCGTTCCATACTCCAATAAAACGACTGACTGCGCCGACCGAGGCTTTAATCCGTGAATTTTATGGCTTTTTAATAGACTGTTCACTTACTCGTTTCGCTATAAAACAGAACGGTTCGGCAGCATGATGGCTTCTGACTTGTTTACCAAACGCCTTTCTGAGCTTGGTTGTTTATGATTGTCTGACAATTCGGCTACTGTGTTTGCTGTGCTTTTAGTGAGTTCAGCCAAAATTAATCGTACTATGTAAAAATGAATTTAGAAATTATATAAAATCAATTCTGATGTATGGAAGTGAATGGGGACAATCAGCATAATTGTGAAAAATTATACACGCAATAGAGATGTGGTTTTTGGAGATAATTAAAAATGCAGTGGAAAGATAAAATGCATAATGAAGATATCTTGAAATAAATTAATTGAAATGAAAATGACATCAGAAACGTATTTTTGACCACTGATGGTATTCCAACAGTGCTTGTAATCTCTTCATTCTTCATATGATCGCTTCTTGTTCTATTTGCCGCTTTTCTTAGACATCTCTTTTCATACGTAGCAAACTTTCTCTCTTGTTTGATTAGTTTGTCCATGTCTGACATTGATAACAAGATATCGGTATGAAGATCGAATATATCATTTGCATAAATTATATATTGATGTATTCCTGTCTATATTATACAAGAATAGTGGTACACAATAATATTTATACTAGATAACAACTGCAGCAGAACTGTATCCCAACAGGCGACATTTGAAACAGAATAATGAAGTTTATTAAACGTATACACTCTACAGAAGAGGAATGTGTCGGGCCATTGGCGCAAATAAAACGGCGACAAAACGCATTTCCATTCTCTGGACTACATCCTGCTGGAAATCTAGTAGGACCATAGTCCTGTTACAAGGGAGATCCAGCGGGAGTTTGAGAATGAACGCTGAAGAAGAAGAAGAAAAACGTTTACATTTCATTACACTATTGCAAGTTTCCGTAGTCGTAACCTTCGATAACAGTTACCATGTTGTTCCGACAGGCCGACGTTGTGCTTGTACTAGTTACGGGCACGGCGTGGGTGGGTGAAACAAAGAAACCAGCCGCAAGAGCCAGAGTTGTTCCCTGATGTCGACGCCTGTTTCGGCGGCATTGGACTCGAAACACCATCGAGTCAAATGGCTGCTGGAAAAGATGGCGGAGCACTTATGGGAATGCCCCACAGGTTATATAACATACAACGCTTGTATCAGTTAAACGAAACCCTACATGTTGTTTGCAAAGTACGGGGTGGAACATTACAAATTTTGCAAAGTACGGGATGGAACATTTGAATATTTTTTTTAATCAGTCAAAAAAGGCGGGAAAAAATCCCTAGTAGTCCTAAGTGCCGCCTTTTCTCTGTCCATGAGCACCCTTTCCATCCAAAATAGTGTTAGAAAGTACTTGTATCTCGCTGTATGCACAATAAACCGAACTGTGTGTTTGCCTTTATTTGAAACATTCCTACTTGCTTTATACGTATTCTGATATTCAACCAACCACGACTGGAAGTGTACATAGATCATGATGATAGTGGTGGCCAAATAATTATCCAAATAGTTGTGAGAGGGAAGCTCTTGACAGAACACAGCCTTTCTGGCAAAATCATATGACGTCAGTTGATTAACTGAGCCGACACCCAAACTCGTATAAGGATTGTTATCTAAAAAGGATAGTTCGGGTGGAGGGATGGGGTGTTGTGGATGCACATTTAGCTCCGAAGGGAGGCATTCCAATCAGAAGCATCCCAGGATCATCCGGTCCTGCCAGGAGAATAGCACACACTTCTGGGCCAAGTATCTCATCATTCTTCTGTCATATTTGTCAATATGATGACACATCTATTATTCTCCGTCATCTAGGAGTATGCCAGGAAAGTAAACAGAGCTAATGTCACCTGACATGTATCTCATCCTCATGTATGGAGATCTTGTGGTAGAAGACAAAAGTAAAAAATATCGATACGACATGTAGTGAAAAGGATTATTTTTGCCAACAGTAATTGGTATCGCCTTTTTGGCCCAATGTATATATAAAAGAAAATGTATCGTATCCAATAGAAGAAAAGTTGTAACTATCTCTTGTCGCTAGCATATTGACAATAACTTTACTGAAATGTTGTGTTGAATTTTGATTTGTTTCTTGGTTTAATAAAGTAGTTGCAATTATCACTTGTAGCTTCTTCCTGGTGTCCATGCAATATTGGAAAGTAAAGAATACGATTACCATTTTGTGAGGTAAAGAAAACTGACGAGGGCCACGCACGGAGTTGACAATCACATCATGCAAAATAAATGCGAATAAAATCACCGCTGTAAAAGCTCATGAATTTCTGCAAGAATACAAGTTTTTGCTGTGAACCTGCGCTTATTAAAGTTAGCCAACGAGGAAACAAACAGAACGGATGAGTTTTTCAGCAATTCGTGTCATTTATTTGGCATTAGAAGGTCTCCTAAGCTCGATTTGATTTATTTAAATTTGTGAAATGGCAGAGCTATATATGCAAAGTGCCTTTATTACAAAGATTTGCGCCAACAAGTAGCTTCAATTATTCCCCCAAGAAACACAGCGTGCATATTTGAACGTTCATTTAAATGACCATGTTTCTTTATTCATTCAATGATTAGACATCATATCAGTTCCTGTCTTTCTACCTAATGCCATCTAGCGGCGACATCTGTATGTTTGTGTGAGTTGGTGATTTTTTTCTCTATATTTCATCATCATAGAGGTAACAGAGATGTGGTTCTACAGAAGAATGCTGAGAATACCATGGACTGCCAGAAAAACTAATGTAGAGGTGTTGAAAGAGTCAAATGCGAAACGGACCTTAATCAACAATATAAGAAAAAAGGCAATCTTCTTTTTTTTGGCCACTTCATGAGACAGGCAGGTTTAGAGAACATAGTTACAACAGGCAAAATTGAGGGCAACAGAGACAGAGGGCGACAACGTGAGAAAATATTAGTTTGACAACCTGGCACGGCAAGGAAACAACAACGACTTTGATACGTAATACTGTGGACAGAGAGCTATGGAGACCCATGAGCTGTGGAGACCCATGAGCTGTGGAGACCCATGAGCTGTGGAGACCCATGAGCTGTGGAGACCCATGAGCTGTGGAGACCCATGAGCTGTGGAGACCCATGAGCTGTGGAGACCCATGAGCTGTGGAGACCCAGCAGGTGATCATCATCATCATGTTGCACAGTATGTAAGGAGAGGTGTCTCTATTTCAACTACAATGAAATGCGCGATCAGCTAGAGAGCTAAAGAGAGCATTTTATTCCTTTATTCATTGCTAGAGAGAGCCATTAAGTACTTCCCTCATTGTTAGAGAGAGCCATTAAGTACTTCCCTCATTGTTAGAGAGAGCCATTAAGTACTTCCCTCATTGTTAGAGAGAGAGCCATTAAGTACTTCCCTCATTGTTAGAGAGAGCCATTAAGTACTTACCTCATTGTTAGAGAGAGCCATTAAGTACTTACCTCATTGTTAGAGAGAGCCATTAAGTACTTCCCTCATTGTTAGAGAGAGCCATTAAGTACTTACCTCATTGTTAGAGAGAGCCATTAAGTACTTCCCTCATTGTTAGAGAGAGCCATTAAGTACTTCCCTCATTGTTAGAGAGAGCCATTAAGTACTTACCTCATTGTTAGAGAGAGCCATTAAGTACTTACCTCATTGTTAGAGAGAGCCATTAAGTACTTCCCTCATTGTTAGAGAGAGCCATTAAGTACTTCCCTCATTGTTAGAGAGAGCCATTAAGTACTTACCTCATTGTTAGAGGGAGCCATTAAGTACTTCCCTCATTGTTAGAGAGAGCCATTAAGTACTTCCCTCATTGTTAGAGAGAGCCATTAAGTACTTACCTCATTGTTAGAGAGAGCCATTAAGTACTTCCCTCATTGTTAGAGAGAGCCATTAAGTACTTACCTCATTGTTAGAGAGAGCCATTAAGTACTTCCCTCATTGTTAGAGAGAGCCATTAAGTACTTCCCTCATTGTTAGAGAGAGCCATTAAGTACTTACCTCATTGTTAGAGAGAGCCATTAAGTACTTCCCTCATTGTTAGAGAGAGCCTTTAATTACTTTATTAATTGCTAGAGAGAGCTTTTAATTACTTTCTTAATTGCTAAAGAGAGTTTTTAATTACTTTTGTTGTGGTCCCCTCCTTGCACTTTATCGTTTCCAGAACATATGCTAAACTCTAAATTGACTAGTCAGTTAATGCATACAATGTCTCCTCACGTACAATAACTGATTCGGCGTGGATGCGTCTATTTGTTTATTTCGTGTCTGAGATTTCGATCCGTTATTGTTTATACAAAGAACCAAATGACCTTTCTACTTCATTTCCATACGTTATATGTGTATGTCAAAGCAATGCAAATGTTGAAACATGAAAAATATAGTCGCCAAGATTTTATCATTCACGGCATGAATGTGGCGGATGAAATATTTGTTTTTTTGTCAGGCGTCGCAGATTGTTATTGTTTTAAGCCATAGAATTGTGAAGTCTGAATGTTTAAGAGATATAGCTGCGAAGTGTGAATGTTTGAAGGATACATTTTTGGAGTGTGAATGTTTAAGTGATATAGCTGCGAAGTGTGAATGTTTGATGGATACTTTTGTGCAATGCGAATGTTTGAGTGATATAGTTGGAAAGTGTGAATGTTTGAGTGATATAGTTGTGAAGTGTGAATGTTTGAGTGATATAGTTGTGAACTGTGAATGTTTGAGTAGCAAATGTGTAGACGTTTTAATGATACATTTGTAAAGTATGAATATTTGTGTGATGTATTTTTGTCGTGTGCATGTTTGAGCAATATGGTTGTAAAGTGTGAATGTTTGATGAAACACTTGTGGAGTGTGAATGTTTGATGAAACACTTGTGGAGTGTGAATGTTTGATGAAACACTTGTGGAGTGTGAATGTTTGATGAAACACTTGTGGAGTGTGAATGTTTGATGAAACACTTGTGGAGTGGGAATGTTTGATGAAACACTTGTGGAGTGTGAATGTTTGATGAAACACTTGTGGAGTGGGAATGTTTGATGAAACACTTGTGGAGTGTGAATGTTTGATGAAACACTTGTGGAGTGGGAATGTTTGATGAAACACTTGTGGAGTGTGAATGTTTGATGAAACACTTGTGGAGTGGGAATGTTTGATGAAACACTTGTGGAGTGGGAAAGTTTGATCGATACTGTTGTGTGAATTTCTGAGAGTTTCAACGTGCGTTTTTATACGAACACTAGAAAAAAAACAATATCTGAGCTGCACACTCAGAGCTGCCCCTCGTAACAGTATATATAATTTCCCCCGTGTGTTGCCGAAAGGGGAGCAAATAATAGCAACACTTTTTACCTTCCACGCAAGCGTGAAAGGCGACTAAGGAGGTTATAGGATGGAGTTGGATGTCCCATCTCATATAGAGTAAGTGACCCAAAGCCATGCTGAAGTCGGATGTGTCAGGCCGAAGGGCGCAGATATCGCCATGTAAACCATATAAACCATGACACAACGCATTACGTTCTCCGGACTACATCCTGCTAATCTGCAGGAGTTTGAGAACGAACGCAGAAGAAGAAAAAGAAGTATATATTTTCGTGCAGATATTTCTCTCAATTATAAGTATTTATACTTTCCTGCACAACCTACAACAGGTTATTATTATAACACGCCTCACTAACTTTGTCCAACTTCAAAATGATGTATCTTAGCAAATATATAACGTATGTAATTGAAATCTTGTGTGGGAATTTGAAATGACATAGACCTACAAATTAAATGTTCATTAAATGCAGTCAATTATTTCAATTTTCGTTTATTTGTGATATATATAAAACGTTTACTTGCCAACACACACTCACACACATTTTAAAGATGTTTATAGTAAATTATAAGACTCCATTTTCCCATGATTGGTTTTTCCATACAATTGGTATGATTAAAAGAGTGAAATTGCACTGTTTTATACTTTTGAACACAGGAAATATGGCGTTTAAGGTTGTATGAGTGTAACGCTCACATTTTACATCAGCAATGTTTCTACATCAAATTTTGTGTAGTTTATTAGAAAAAATATGAGTCTGCGAGTACAGTTTATGACATTAGAGCAGATCACAAATACGATTTTAAAAAGTATTTTATTATAAAATATATCCTTCTTTTTCAAATTATAAAAGAGGATTCATGCCTTGAATAAATGGGTATCGACATAAAGAAAAAGAAAATAGTTTATTTGAGTCAGTGATGTCTTAAGAGTCTCTTTAAAATGTTCCTTCTGTCCTCCGACCTTGTGGGAGCCAGTCTGGAGTTCTTCATATAGCAACTATTGTGGCAGACAATGATCTTTCAAGCGAACCATGTCCCTTGCCCAGAGTCTCTCTGTTCTTTCATCAGCATTGTGTGTATTCTTACAGACTTTGATTATAAGAGTGAGGTCTAGTATTGTATACAACAAATGGATGTTAAGTATATTAAGAAACCAAATATAACATCATATGCAAAATATGGAACTCATGTGTTTCACAGTTAATCAGATCATGATATGTGTTTGAAAGTGTTAATTAGATAATGATATGTGTTTGAAAGTGTTAATTAGATAATGATATGTGTTTGAAAGTGTTAATTAGATAATGATATGTGTTTGAAAGTGTTAATTAGATAATGATATGTGTTTGAAAGTGTTAAGTAGATAATGATATGTGTTTGAAAGTGTTAATTAGATAATGATATGTGTTTGAAAGTGTTAATTAGATAATGATATGTGTTTGAAAGTGTTAATTAGATAATGATATGTGTTTGAAAGTGTTAATTAAATAATGATATGTGTTTGAAAGTGTTAATTAGATAATGATATGTGTTTGAAAGTGTTAATTAGATAATGATATGTGTTTGAAAGTGTTAATTAAACAATGATATGTGTTTGAAAGTGTTAATTAGATAATGATATGTGTTTGAAAGTGTTAATCAGATAATGACATGCGTTTGAAAGTGTTAATCAGATGCTGACATGTGTTTGAAAGTGTTAATCAGATAATGACATGCGTTTGAAAGTGTTAATCAGATGCTGACATGTGTTTGAAAGTGTTAATCAGATAATGACATGTGTTTGAAAGTGTTAATCAGATAAAGACATGCGTTTGAAAGTGTTAATCAGATGCTGACATGTGTTTGAAAGTGTTAATCAGATAATGACATGTGTTTGAAAGTGTTAATCAGATAATGACATGCGTTTGAAAGTGTTAATCAGATGCTGACATGTGTTTGAAAGTGTTAATCAGATAATGACATGCGTTTGAAAGTGTTAATCAGATGCTGACATGTGTTTGAAAGTGTTAATCAGATAATGACATGTGTTTGAAAGTGTTAATCAGATAAAGACATGCGTTTGAAAGTGTTAATCAGATGCTGACATGTGTTTGAAAGTGTTAATCAGATAATGATATGTGTTTGAAAGTGTTAATCAGATAAAGACATGCGTTTTAAAGTGTTAATCAGATGCTGACATGTGTTTGAAAGTGTTAATCAGATAATGACATGTGTTTGAAAGTGTTAATCAGATAATGACATGTGTTTGAAAGTGTTAATCAGATAATGATATGTGTTTGAAAGTGCACATTATATCCTCTATCGCCCACGTGTTGCTAGAGGAAACAAGTTGGACAAAGAATAGCAACACTGTATAACTTCCATGTATATCCTAAAAGGTGACCAAGGAGGTTATAGCGTAGAGTTAGTTGTCCCATCACATATACGGCAACAGTGCCTCAGAAGCCATGCTGAAGTCTGATGTGAAAGACCGATTGACGCAGATATCGCAGCAAAGCTGTAATCCATGACACAACGCATTCTTTTCTCCGTCCTACATCCTATTAATCTGCAGGAATCTGAGAACCAACGCGAAAGAAAAAGATATCTTCTAGGCTAAGTTATGGTATATAATAAAATTGTCTCATCTCAATGGGTGCAGGTAAAAGAGTAAAGAACTAGATGATAATCAAATAACACTGTGAGCATAATGTTACATGTGTTGGTTAGGAATGGCAAGATAAGATGAGAAAGGAAGGGGTTGGACGAAAACAAGGCAAAGCGCAGAAACTCGAAAACCAGATCGGCTGACCAATGCGGAAGTGGCACACACAAAATTCCCGCTCAATTCAGGATCTTGACATTAAAAGTGAAATTAGTTAAAGTAAACAAAAAGGAAGGAGGGAAGGGAGGGGGGGGTGCGGGGGGAGTGCTTGCCAAGGACGCCGAATTCCTAGTAGCACTGTTGAATGGCAGGAGAGAAAATCTAAAGACACTGTAGACGAGAAATCTAAAGACAGGAAATCTAAAGACAGAGTAGACGAGAAATCTAAAGACAGGAAATCTAAAGACAGAGTAGACGAGAAATCTAAGGACAGGATAGACGAGAAATCTAAAGACAGGATAGACGAGAAATCTAAGAACAGGAAATACGAGAAATCTAAAGACAGGATAGACGAGAAATCTAAAGACAGAGTAGACGAGAAATCTAAAGACAGGAAATCTAAAGACACAGTAGACGAGAAATCTAAAGACAGAAATTCTAAAGACAGGATAGATGAGAAATCTAAAGACAGAGTAGACGAGAAATCTAAAGACAGAGTAGACGAGGAATTTAAAGACAGAGTAGACGAGAAATCTAAAGACAGAGTAGACGAGAAATCTAAAGACAGAGTAGACGAGAAATCTAAAGACAGAGTAGACGAGAAATCTAAAGACAGAGTAGACGAGAAATCTAAAGACAGGATAGATGAGAAATCTAAAGACAGGATAGATGAGAAATCTAAAGACAGAGTAGACGAGAAATCTAAAGACAGGATAGATGAGAAATCTAAAGACAGAGTAGACGAGAAATCTAAAGACAGGATAGATGAGAAATCTAAAGACAGAGTAGACGAGGAATTTAAAGACAGAGTAGACGAGAAATCTAAAGACAGAGTAGACGAGAAATCTAAAGACAGGATAGATGATTAATCTAAAGACAGAGTAGACGAGAAATCTAAAGACAGAGTAGACGAGAAATCTAAAGACAGAGTAGACGAGAAATCTAAAGACAGAGTAGACGAGAAATCTAAAGACAGAGTAGACGAGAAATCTAAAGACAGGATAGATGAGAAATCTAAAGACAGAGTAGACGAGGAATTTAAAGACAGAGTAGACGAGAAATCTAAAGACAGGATAGACGAGAAATCTAACGACAGGATAGACGAGAAATCTAAGGACAGGATAGACGAGAAATCTAAAGACAGGATAGATCAGAAATCTAAAGACAGGATAGACGAGAAATCTAAGGACAGGATAGACGAGAAATCTAAAGATAGGATAGACGAGAAATCTAAAGACAGAGTAGACGAGAAATCTAAAGACAGAGAAGTAGAGAAATCTAAAGACAGAGAAGTAGAGAAATCTAAAGAGAGAGAAGTAGAGAAATCTAAAGACAGAGAAGTAGAGAAATCTAAAGACAGGATAGACGAGAAATCTAAAGACCGGGTAGACGAGAAGCCTAAAGACAGGGTAGACAAGAAATCTAAAGATAGGATATCTAAAAACAGGAAATCTAAAGATAGGAAATCTAAGGACAGAGTAGTAGAGAAATCTAAAGACCGGGTAGACGAGAAGCCTAAAGACCGGGTAGACGAGAAGCCTAAAGACCGGGTAGATGAAAAATCTAAAGACCGGGTATACGAGAAATTTTGTCCGTTTTGTATGTCTATACGTTCCATGCGCTTGATTGATTGACTGATTGATATTCAAATAAAAGTATCGAAAAGTAATATGGAGTAATATTTGGAATATACTATTAGGTTCACATTTTTCATTGACTAATGACATGCCAAGGGATGCTGCTGTCAGCATTACTCACGCTGTATTTTTTTTATCAATCAAAATAAATTTTTTACTGATTTCATTAGGCTGGTTCGATCTAGTGGTCGTTGATGGTCTAACAAATGTCTACAAATATCGAATTCATTAGAAATCCAGCCTTGTACCACGCGACTAGGAAGTCATTGTATTAACATGTAAGATACAAATTCTTGCATTTGTTAGCAGAATATCACATTCTGGTTGTCTGAACTGTCCGGATGAGTAGGAGAAAATTCTTCTTCCTGAGGAGAAAATTGAACCTGATTCATTGACCGTACACGGTGCAAGATTGTACATCTTCGCCACAGAACAAAAACAATCTAGCAGTCAATGTTCCCTCCATTTCTTGCGTGCTCAATTAAACGGCTTGATGGACAGATACAAACTGCATGTGCAAATTATTCTTGGTGTGGTAGTTTAAGACCTATATTCAGATCTGTAGTTATGAATTATTTGCGCGTAGTTTCAAATTCCGTGCGCAGCTCTCTCTGACGCCGTGGCTTCCAGCGAAGGAAACGTTGGGAGGAAACGTTGCCTGCAGTATTTGACCAACAATATATTCTACTGTTTAAAGACCTTACAAGATCTTGCACAGTTCCTGTCCTCATGGATAAAGCTCTACGCTCGGTTAAATAAAATTTACCTCTTATCAAATTTACTTCTTAAGTTTGATGTGGAAAGAAACATCAAACTTAGAACAAAGACTAAACACCTTTGAAAATAAATGTCTTAGAAGGCTACTGAACATACGTTGGTCAGACTTAAAATCAAACACAGTTGTCAGACAAGAATCAAAACAAGAATATGTATCCACCTATATTAAAAATCGTCGCTGGAATTACAGCGGAGACGTGCTACGAATGGTGGATACTGAAAGACTCCCCTGTCAAGCTTTGATGTGGCCACCAAAGGGCAAAAGAAAACGATGAAGACCAAAAGAACTTTTCATAGAACTATTACAATAGAACGTTTCACCATCGGTATCAGAAACAATGAAAATCTAAAGCAAATTGCAATGAAACGAGAGACATGGAAATCTATGACATCAACCCTATGTGCCGTCTTCGGCCCTAGAGGAATAACTAACTACCTAGCTAACTTAAGATGTGGCACGCTCGTTTCAACCTTAGATAATATTCCAATTTGGTTATATCAGAGCTTTACAACCGGCAAAAATAGTGGAGGTCGCGGTTTTGATAATCTAATCACCACGATCTCCGAGCTATAAAAGTATATGATTTGGGTTTAAATAGCCCTACAAAGGCAAATTACACTGAAACTGACGTGAAAGCGGTTGATTTTTCTGTCCAACCAGAACGTTCATATAGCGTGTCGACAGAAACCGTGGCAACGGTTCACTAAATGACCTTCACGAATTTGTGCAGTTGTGCCGTATATTTTCCCAACGGATTGCTCACGTGCTGTTTAGTGTTGTCTCTCGAGCTATATAATTTTGCAAAGTGTTAATTTCACTGCCATGGCCTGGCAAGAGAAGTTAGAGAAACTGCCAATATATCTCTGTGATAACTTACAATTTTCTACCGCAGACCTTAATATTTAGTCAATCTATTTCCAGACCATTGTTTCCTTACATAACAGTTTCCCTGTCGTCAATGTTCTTTTTAACTTCCTTTCTCTCTCCTTTATCTATTTCTAAATCTCGTTATTTTCCACAACTGTTAAACTGGTTATATCCCAAATCTCGTTATTTTCTACAACTGTTAAACTGGTTATATCCTAAATATCGTTATTTTCCACAAATGTTAAACTGGTTATATCCTAAATATCGTTATTTTCCACAACTGTTAAACTGGTTACATCCTAATTCTCGTTATTTTCCACAACTGTTAAACTGGTTATATTCTAAATCTCATTATTTTCCACAACTGTTAAACTGGCTATATCCTAAATCTCGTTATTTTCCACAAATGTTAAACTGGTTATATCCTAAATCTCGTTATTTTCTACAACTGTTAAACTGGTTATATCATAAATCTGGTTATTTTCCGTAACTGTTAAACTGATTATATCATAATCTGGATATTTTCCACAACGGTTAAACTGGTTATATCATAATTTAAAAAGATTAGATGATAGGTGTAGACCCATGTTCTAATGAGAACAGGTAGATTTAGCAGGATGATTACTGAAACGTGTACTACTTGTTAGATTTTCTTATTTCTTTTATGGTATCCAGGTATTTCGTCTGTTAGTTAATCCTCAGGTCATCATCATAGCTCTCCGGACACATCCATAGTTGCTCATATCTCATATTCAGAATGCCTTTCAGCATGTGATAACTAACTATTCTGGATCTGTGTGGGTTGATAACTCTTCTTCTGATTCGAATATGCTGCTTGTTTCTTGCATCATCCCGCTTTACTCTCAGTAATTTCATTCTACCCACAGATACTCATTTCAATATATATATAGTTATATATTGAAATTAGTTGGTTGGTTGGTTTCTGATCCAGCGGTCCATAGGCTCATGCCCTTTGACCTAATGCCATTCACTGTCTTCATTCCCCGCCACCAATTGACTACTGGTTATGCTGAACTTCTCTATTGATCCAGGCATGCAACCAAATGTTCAAGTCAAAAGGATTGTCACGTCCTAAGTCACTGTGCCTCTATGATGGGTTTCAGCCATAGGAAAAAACAGTGCTGTCAGTTTCCTCCTCCCCAGTGCTGCACAGTACATCTCTGGCTCCCTCCCAACCACAAAATGTGCATACATATATATTCAGGTAAACATGAAACACATTTCAACAACAAAATAAAAGCATAAATGTATAGATGACGTGCCATGAAGCTTCTCTAAGAAGATAACCTCAATATAACGGCATGTCATCCACTAAGGTTTTCTGTTGCATGTGTGGTTTGTCTAGTGGGCCATTGAAATTAGTCACAAGGTCACTATGAGTTTAATACTGAAATAATTCCTTCTGCATTGCTTGCTTTTCTTCACAAGCTAAACAGTAATGACATTCTACAGTATCTTGGTTGCATAGAACATGTATGAACTATAGATATAACAATATTTATTTCACTGAAGAGAAAGGACAGAGAGATGGAGCGACAGACAGAGAAAATATATACATAGAAAAAATGGGTATATAAACATATATAAAGAAATCTAAAGACAGCATGGTTTCCAGAAATATAAATATTTTGGCCTTATTAAACGCGTGGACAGCCTAGAGAAGACCGTTATCGAGGGCTGATGCAAGGTAGACGAACAAGAGGTAGACCAAGAAGTAGATGGACGCAAGACATCAAAGACAACCTGACCATGACAGTAACAGACACAGAAATACTAACTCAAGATCGACAGAAGTTTAGAAAGGCTGTGATGACTTTTACATCCTATTCAGGATCTGCTGCCTGGTGATGAGATAACAAAATGTAAAAAAGTAAATATACAAACTCTTACCAAAAATAAAAGAGACATTCAAACTATGTATCAACTATAGAACTGTAACACTAATTAATCAAGACAGCAAAATACTACTACAGATTATAATGAAAAGAATACAACACAAATTAGAAACATAAGTTCAAGCCCTTTTTCAAGCAGGAAGAGGAACAAGAGACCACATATTCAACATGAGGAATATAATTGAGAAATGTAGAGAGTACAGCATAGACATACATATATTTCATAGACTACACCAAGGCGTTTGATTGTGCTAAACATCACCAGCTATGGTCTATTATAGAAGACATGGGTTACCCAAAAATCTAATACATCTTATCGAAACACTATATCCCGACCAACAAGCAGCAGTAAGAGTGGAGGGAGAAACATCTGAATGGTACTCTGTTGAAAGTGGAGTGAGACAGAGGTGCACTCTATTCCCTTATCTTTTTGGCATCTATGCACATAATATAATGAGACATGTTAGAGAAGAACTGGAGGAAAAAAGAGCGTCATCCATTAACTATCGGTGGGAACAAGTTTCCAGAAATTAGATATGCTGACGACACAATCCTCCTTACTACACATCTGAGGGACTGAAACAGCTAATCACAAAAACAAAGAAATACAGCAAGATCTAAAATCGATATCTAAACGCACAGAAAACAAAAATGAGGACAATAGACAAAACAAGGATATAACCGATAATCAACATAGACAATATAGAACTAGAATGTGTAAACAAATTCGAACATCTTGGAGCAATTATAAACAGTTCCGGAGTTTGTAAAGTCGAGATTAGAAGACTCGCAATTGCAATACTCAAATTAACACAAATGAGAAAGTCATGCAAAGTAATCTTCTTCATTTTTCTCTTTTCGCTTTATACCCCGTTATGCGTTGCAGCATCAGGGGTGGAAGAGTTTTTTAGAAGGGTTTTTTTGTTTTCTTCATATATGTTTGTTTTCGTTGACTATTTTATTTTTGTAATCCACCGTTTGCAATGTCTACCTCAGACTTTGTATCCATAGTGTCTGTATACCAATGTTTTTGAGGGGCACTGTCTGATTGTAGTCTGGATGCATGCAAAAATCACTGAATCTGTTGTCTTCTGATGTAATCCAAGATTGACATTGTGTTTGTTAGTCTTCTGATGTTTTCGTTTCTGCTTCTGTCTCATACCGACAACCGAAATATACGATTCTTTTTGTTGTTGTCAGTTTTTTTAATGCCAGTTTTCCGAGTGTAAAAATGGCATCTGTACAGCTTTTGCTCGTACGTAATCCCATTTGAGTGTTGCTAAGCTGTGATTCTATGAATACTCCCAATCTTCTTTCTTGAATTATGTTGGAAATTTTTCCAGTGTGTCTTAGAAGTGAAATTCTTCTGTACTTTGTACAATCTCTTGTGCTTCCTTTTTTTCTTCTAGAGTTTTTACATTTTCTCAATCTGCTGGTGTTTCTTTTGTATTCAATACTATATTAAATAGTCTAAGTAATCATTTTATCCATACATTTGCCGCTGTTTTGATTAACTAGACTTGTATGTTATAGGATCCTGGGGCTTTGTTTGATGGAACTGTTTGTATGGCATTTTCTATTTCTACTAAAAATATGTTTGGATCTAAACTCTTCCGTTATAATGTTTAGTATGTTGTGGTCCCCTCGATCTTTTAGATTTAGTAATTATTTAAAATACTGCTGCCAACTTCCCATGATTCGTTTATGGTCATTGATTGTCTTTCCATTTGCCTCATTTATTATTTTAGTTCGTTCATATTTATCCTCCATGTTTCTCATAATCAAATTTTCGTGTAGCATTTCTTTGGGGTTTGTTTGTAATCTGTAATGATTCCCCATACTCGCGCCAAGCTTTGGTTTTAGCATCTTTAAATAATGTTCTTTGTTATTGATTTAGCTGAGCTGTACTCGATATAATCTTCTTCTGCTTTGCTTGCAGTACATTTCTTGATATAATCTTCTTCTGCTTTGCTTGCAGTACATTTCTTGAATTTTTGTTTCTGATCTATTATGGCGTCTTTGACATTCTCGTTCCACCATGTTGTTTGTTACTTTGGAGTTTCTACCTTTATGTTTCTTTTATCCCCACGTTTCTCCCGCTATTTGCATTATTGGTTTCTTGAGTATTTCCCATTCTTCTTCAAGTGACTTGGTAGTCAGTTAATGGTAGTTTTTGAAATTTTTCTAAGAATCTTTGTTCATATTGTTCTTGTCTATTAGTATCCAGGAGGTTTATTTTAGTTTAGCATGCGTGTTGGCTCTAGCTAGCTAGTTTATTGTGTCCCTTGTTGTTGTTGTTTTATTTTAACTGATGCTATCACTGCTTTGTGGGGTGCAAAGGGAATGCATTGCTCTCGGCGGCCCCAGGGTTAGCAGATAACCAAGATCCCAAATGTACCTCCTCGCGGTGCACCCCGGAAACAGAAATACAGCAGCTCGAGCTGATTCTGGCCAAATCATTTTGGGATCGTGGCCGAGAATGTGGAGGTAGCAGACGAAAAGGGATCTGACTGCATAAAAGACAGACAATATCTTCGGCACCACCAGCAACACCACATACAGCGACACTGTCGACATACAGTGAAGCTAGTTATTCCAGCCCGAACATTGGAGGGGCGGCCAATGAAAAAAGCATGAAAAGGTGGATGCATGGCGAAAGACAGATAGATTTCATACTGAGTACTATGAAAAAATGAAAGGGCAGAACAGCGCTAGAGGGCAGCGCCAACTGCAAATAGAAAGTGAAAACAATTACGGAAATTGGAACTACAAGCTCTGTTAGCTCGTGACGAGCTTCTAGTTACTTGATTTCCTTATATGCAGAGACCCATACCAAATAATGGGCGTCTGGCAAAGCAAAAAGACTTGGCCCAACTCTACTTTCAAGTTTTCTTATACCGGAAATACACTTGCAGAGAGAAAGGGTTCCGTACCTGATGGGCTCAGGCACAAAAGAGACAACGACTTTAGCCCTGGCCCAACTCTACTGTCAGGTTATCCTATACCGGAAATACACTTGCAGAAAGAAAGGGTTCAGTACCTGATGGGCTCAGGCGCTATTGGGACAAGGTCGCTCAGCTCGAGAACGCCTTGCACTCAATCGCGTGGTGTGAGACTCGAACTTGGGCGAGGGGTTCACGATATCGGTGAATGACACCTCGGCTAAGAGGGCGAAAGAGCCAGGGTCCAACTCTTCTGGTGAGTTCTTCCTCTTAAGGAACCAGGCTCACGGATGAGAAACGGTTCAGTACCCGATTGGCACAGGCACAGTACGTCCAATTACATGAGGCAAGTTCATAGACAGTGGAATACCTCGTGCGAGACAGACGTGAGCAAATAATCGTCTGAGCGAAGAGTCACCACACACACGCATGCCTGGCGACAGATAGGGAGGCTGTCACAGGCTAGGGTAGCCCACCTGAATTGTCAAGGCATGCCGAAATCGGATGTGCTAGGCTTACAAGGCGCATAACGGTAGCACAACGTAAACACGCTCCAGGCGGAAATCGCACGGATATCCATGCTGATTACAACAGAGCGAACACAAAACAAACAAACAAACAAACTGCTTTGTGATAAATGTCTGCACATATATTTTGTATTGCTCTTGCATCTCTTATATTTCTATTATTTATTTGTGCTAGTATGAATTCTATTTGAATTTTTCAATTAAGGTTGTTCCATTTGTATTACGTGTATATCTGAGATTTTCTGTGTTTGAAGAAAAGGTTTGTAACGAATACATTGTATTGGTTGCATGTTTTTTAACAGTCTATATACATTGTCGTATTTCCTGCTAGTTCTATCACCAATTGGTCCAATATATCCTTCTATTCCGTATCTGTTCTTTCCTAAGTGGACTTTGAGTCTCCCATGACATAACAATTTTCTTGACTTTCACGGTGTTCAATGAGCCATTTTAATTGTCAAAAAATTCTTCACATTCAACTTTATTATTTCAATTCTCACCTGGTGTGTACACTTGAATATAGGTTGTACTTACATCGTTTACTGTCACACCAACTGTTATTATCCTTTCTGATACGTACTTGTTATCCACTATTCCTTTCGAGGTCACTAGGTCTATTATAAATCCGACTCCTTGTTTACCACGTGTATTAGGGTCAACTCCGGCATAGAGTAATGTGTAGGTTTGATAAGTAATAATAGCAACACTAAAGTAACACTTTTAAGATCATGTGATTTTCCAGTGCAACATATGGTGCGAGACTTGGATTTAAACAAGACAATATCCAAAAGAATAAATTCATTTGAAATGAATTGCTACAGAAAACTCATACGAATATCATGGACAGAGAAAAAAACATTGAAATTACTGAAACTAAATGAAGGGTGACTTCTAAATACCATCAAGAAGGAAGCTAGAGCATTTTGAACACTTAAAGCGACCAGATGGTATTGAAAGATTGATTCTGTAGGGAAGAGTTTTAGTTTAGAGAAGAAGAGGAAGACCAAGACGACGATGGATCATGATGGTATTGAAAGATTGATTCTGGAGGGAAGAGTTTTAGTCGAGAGAAGAAGAGGAAGACTAAGACGACGATGGACCAGCGGCATCGAAGAATATACGCACATGTCTCTGGCCAATGCAGGTCTGCTTGCCCGGAAAAGAGAGGCTTTCAGAGTATGCACGATGAAGACAACGTTCTGAAAAGAATACGTCACTTCATAGATATTAATATATATATAAAATGGGGACTACACAGTGTGTTACCCCGTAACGAAAGACAGCCGTTGAAGCGAGGAATCATAAATATTCAATGAAGTAAGTCGATCTGGATATAGATCAATACAAATGACTATACACGTTACAGCAAATCTCATCTATTATTTAGAGATGGGAATTTGATGATCAGGCAAACCAGTAATAGAAGTTCAGGAATCAACACGAATGTAAATTGATATTCTGGAACCATCGTGAATTAAGTTTCTCCTAACAATTTTAGGATGTAATCAGTAAGATAAACAAAGACTGCGGGAATATATATTGTAGTGATAAACGTATGTCTGCGGCACTAGTGAATAGAGTATATCGGAGATTCATATTTGCAAAGATATGTGTGAATTATTCGCCTTAGTTATACTGTAGTTTAAGGTGATGAGAACTGCTTCGTGATCACATGTTTTAGGGCAGATAACAATGCACAGAGTTGACAGTTTGAATTTCATGTGTACAGGTATGCGTCTTTTGAACTAAGATATTATTGTGTACGAGGATACTATTTCAGACGAGGATACTATTGCGGAAGAGGATACTATTGTGTACGAGGATACTATTGCGGAAGATGATACTATTGTGGAAGAGGATACTATTGTGTACGATGATACTATTGTGTACGATGATACTATTGTGTACGATGATACTATTGTGTACGAGGATACTATTGTGTATGATGATACTATTGTGTACGAGGATACTATTGTGTACGAGGATACTATTGTGTACGATGATACTATTGTGTACGAAGATACTATTGTGTATGATGATACTATTGTGGAAGAGGATACTATTGTGTACGAGGATACTATTGTGTACGAGGATACTATTGTGTACGAGGATACTATTGTGTATGATGATACTATTGTGGAAGAGGATACTATTGTGTACGATGATACTATTGTGGAAGAGGATACTATTGTGGAAGAGGATACTATTGTGTACGATGATACTATTGTGGAAGAGGATACTATTGTGGACAAGACTTTCATGAGATTGAAGGAATTTGAAAATGCTCGAGGGAGATAGTAGAAAGTGAGGATGATTGAGAGGTAGAGTGAGGAAGATCAATGGGCTACGGGGACTATCAGCATGCACATCTCTCACAATTTGCTAATAGAGGTGGAACACCAATGTGAGTATGCTTAGCGTGCACCCGTTTTGGTTCAGAGAATCAAAATCGCCAATCAGAATAAAAGGGTTCAAAAGTCTTACATGATTGACTTCACTGTACTCGGTTTATCATATGTACTCTGTCACTCTCAACGAAGCGGCACGCCGCCTGCTGAGAGTACCACTCATAGCACGTAACTCCGTAGCTTCAAGTGATAATCCACAGGGAACTCCAAATAAATCAACTTTGTAAACAAGAAGACACTAGCCGGAATCGAACTCATTAGCTCTTGAACACAAGGCGAATAGCTTAACCACTACGTTAGTGAGGTAGAGATACCCATTGCTAAAGAACATTGACTGGATCTGAATAAATTTGCGCATTGAAGCCATGTAGGGTAACATTGAAGCCATGTAGGGTAACATTGAAGCCATGTAGGGTAACATTGAAGCCATGTAGGGTAACATTGAAGCCATGTAGGGTAACATTGAAGCCATGTAGGGTAACATTGAAGCCATGTAGGGTAACATTGAAGCCATGTAGGGTAACATTGAAGCCATATATAGCCACATTGAAGCCAAGAAGGGTCACATTAAAGAAATACTGAAGTTATATACAGCCACATGACGCCAAAGTGAAGCCATATAAAGACACATTAAGCCTTACTAAAGCTATGTGTTTGAGAAAGATTGTCGGCTTCAACAAGAATGGATAGAACGCGAAACGATAACATCAGAGAAATCGTAGGAACAACACCAGTTAATAAACTGTCAAACAGTATTATTCCCGTGAGGGAGTTACAGGGAGTATTCGAGTGGCTTGTGTAATAAAAGCCGCATGCCCTTGGTTTCACCACGTCATGTTCAATGTGATTTTGTTAATTTACACTCAAACAGATTAAAAAAAAAAAAAAACAAGTTTTACCGGGTATCGAATGTAACAGTAACATTGTCTGCAGTTATGTGTGACAGAAACAACTTGTTACCGAAAACATATAGTTGACTATCTGTCCTGGACAGCCTAGTGTGGCTGAAAGAAGATCTGCAGCGTCACAATAATTTGCGACGGAAAAAAATGCCTTTTAGGACTTACTGGAATACTGGTGCTGTGACCAGGTCTAAATCTGTGTAATACTGCTCGACATCAATCAGTTAACCAAAGCACTCCTTCACAAGAATATGAGGTTTATTTACACAAGTTGATATACATCAATTAATAGCATCATACTAATAAGAGAGGCAAATAAACACTAGTCACAAGTCCCAATCTAGTCTTATTCGAGTCCGTCCTCAACTCTGCAGACTAATCCTAAATTATCTGCAACTGGGAAATAATATAATCATCTCAGATTACAAATTACGCTAACACATCCAGTAAATCCTTCACTCGGGTTATAAGCTAATTCTTAGAGAGTACACACCGTCTAACTATCTGACTCTTCGTCTTTCCAGGGAGACTGAAGACTCTGACTGTTGCCAGACTAACTAGGACTTGCCTCTCCTGGGAGACAAGTACTGACTGTCCGAGACAGGCCTGATAGAGACTGACCTCTAACCTGGGAACTGACTCCGGGGACTGCTTCCTCAGGAGTGAAATGCGACCGCCCTGCTCGGCAGTCGATAATGCAATCCTTATTCCTCCTCCACTCCTAAGTTCCTCCAAACTTCCAGAAACTTCCAACCAATAAAAGCTTTCATTTCCCCAGAGGAAAACCTCTGGCCAATCAGAAATTGATCCTTCTGGTTACAATAAACCCACGTTGCCTCAGATCAACCAGACAGCTTCTACCTGGTATGATTCCCGTCTGTCTATTATCTGACATGTTCTTAGGTAAATAAACGTTGCACTTGATCATAGCTTGACGCGTTCTTATAAAAACACACGTTTGTGTTTTATCGTCGCTTGACACGTTATTAGATAAACATACCTTTTCATTGCGTGTCAGCGATGTCCGTGGTGACAACATTTACCCAAGAGATGCAATGTGTGGCATTTCACGCCGTCAATATCTCGCTATCTGTGAAGGGTTCTGACTTCTCACTGTGAAACCCCCTGCCTGTGAAGGGTTCTGCAACCAGATACTATCACACGAACTCTGGACCTCACAGGTGAGAGACCAACACTCTAGCCTCTCGGTCATGTGCCACAACCACACCAGTTAATGAATATATCAAAAGGCAACAAATCAAATGGTTCTGACATTTAATGAAAATATAGCCTCACTGCCTCTCATCGAGAGCCTATAACAGCAGAATATACGGGATGAGGGTACAAGGACGGTAAATATGCAAATGGATCGACAATATCAGACACATTCTACAACCCACTGGTATTACAAGAACAGCAGCAACACATTAAAAAAAAACTAGAACATACACGTCAGCTCCCAACGATGCTTCACGGCACAAGTGACTGAGACAAGACAAGATTGAAGCCATTTAGGGCCACATTAAAGCCACGTAAGGCCATATTGAAGCCATGTAGAGTCGTTTTAAGTCACATTAAGCCATGTAGGGTCATATTTAAATCATATTTAAACCAAGTAGGGCCAGATTTAATTCAGGGAGTGCCACACTGACCACATTTAAGCCATATTGAAACCATGTAGAGCCAAACCGAAGCCTTTCAGGGCCAAATTGAAGCCATGCATTCAGAAGGTTCCGTTGATAAAAGTTGTTTACCATTAGAGACATCCAAATGATTAGATATCTACATACAAAATGGTGTAACATGCCATCTACATATAAATTGGCGTAACCACTACCACTAAACCACTTCTACCACTAAATTAACACTTTTACGATCATGTATTTTCCAAGACAAATATTCAGAAGAATAAATTCATTTGAAATGAAGTGCTACAGAAAGATCCTACGAATATCATGGACAGCGAAAAAGAAGAGCAATGAAATTACTGAAACTTAATGAAGGGTGACTTCTAAATACCATCATACGAAGGAAGCAACAGTATTTTGGACACTTAAAGCGACATGATGGTATGGAAAGGTTAATTCTAGAGGGCAGAGTGCCAGGGTAAAGAAGAAGAGGAAGATCAAGAAGACGATGGATCACCGACATCGAAGAACGTATGTGCATGTCTCTGGCCAATGCAGGCCTGCTTGCCCGGAACAGAGAGACGTTGAGAGTATCCACGACGAAGAAAACATTCTGGAAAGAAATGTCACGTGATATATATATATATATATATATATATATATATATATATATATATATATATATATATATATATATATATATATATATATATACCTTCTACATACAGAATGGTGTAACATGTCGTCTACATACACAACACAATTGTGTAACATGCTCTGTACATTAAAAAAATGGCGTAACATGTCTTGTACATATAAAATTGTGTAACTTGTCTTGTACATATAAAATTGTGTAACATGCTTTCTACATACACAATCGTGTAACATGTCTTGTACATATAAAATTGTGTAACGTGTCTTGTATATATAAAATTGTGTAACATGCTTTCTACATACACAATCGTGTAACATGTCTTGTACATACAGCAATAGACACTCTCTGAGTGGAAGGTTTATGCTCAAGACATTGCATATCGCCGAAAGTTGAAGTATTCGGGATATGAAAGCACGTTATAGAGAAAACCTCATTTGCAAGTATGATACAAATCAGCGGAAGTAAATCATGGGCATCGAAACAAACAACAATAGACAGAAATGACAAGAGGGAAGGAACATGTAAATAAAATATAGAATAATTTTACAACTTCACAAGGAAACTAACATAAAAATATGCACAGTCACAATTTTATAATAAGTCAAATAGTCATAAACAAAAGAACAGATGACTAGATAAAAAGAATCATTTCAGCGAAATTTAAAATAAACAAAATCACAAACTAAACCATGTATAGAACCAGCAGCCAAAGAGTAACCTCTTAACTATCAAGTATTAATTTTTTTTAAACCCATCAAAACTACATAAATATTGACAAGTACCTGGTTATCATCAACATTTCAACTCACTATTTATTAGCTATCGTCAGTCAACCAGAGAATGCCTTTTGAGGTTAAAAATTCTTGACCCACAGGAATTGAACCAGTCCGTTCTAACGGCACCGAATCTCCTGACAACACACTGGTTTAAAAAAAAAAAATATGCCACTTTGTCAAGACATTAAAACTGTGTACTGAAGTCACTAAGAACTGACCAATCAAGACAACATGACTTGACTACACAGTTTGAATGTCTTGACAAAATGGCATCGTTTTTTTTTTTTTTAGATATTGTTAGTCAAGAACGAAAACCGTTTACTCTAGTTGCCAGGCCATTCGGTGCCGTTATAACGGACTGGTTCAATTCCCGTTGGTCTCAACATTAAAAAAAATGTATCCTCCTGCTTCCTACTTAAATTTATTTGAGCTAAACTTACGTTATGACAAAGTCTTATTTGGAGAAAACAACTGCCAAGTTTCATATTAAGTCTAGTTGCCCTTGATGTGTCATAATAGTTATACAAAAATATCTCATTAAAAAGTATCGCAGGGAGAAAAATATGAAAAGAACTGAACGCACAAGCTTCAATATCTGTCACATGAAATAAGAGTGCAAGTGCACGTTCCCTCGGGATCATGAGAACAAATAACTTACACGAATATAAAAAATTGAAAGCTGTAATGGGAGAAGGTCGTACGCGGCATTCGGTACAGCGCGCAGTGACAATAATAGCTAGGAGACAAATGAGTATTGAACGTCCAGACATTGGGACAGTCTGTTGAACAATGCATGTTGCTGTCGGAGCTGGCACACGTGTCTGCTGTTTCTCCTCATCACATATTAAGTGAGGTCATGGCATAAACTCCCTGTGGAAGATTCTGCAACATTTCTAATCAAATTCTGTGTTTGAATGTAGCCATAATGTCACCAATTGTTTTGTGAGAGTTTGAGGTATTCCTCAAGACAATAAAAGATAAGTTATTTATATTATTGAAATCAAAACTACGTTGAACACAGAATACAGGGGCGATATTTTCAATGATAAAGAGGCATAAATAAAACTGCGCAGTGATAAGAAAAGTTATAATCCGCAAGGGTCTTTTGGTGGCCACTTATGGAAACATAAACATCAAATTCCTGCCATAACTCTCTGTTCTCAATCCGTCGTATGCCTGTGAAGAGAGACGTAATC